>JAJPUD010003299.1:100021-229057 GCA_023553655.1 Myrmecobius fasciatus | reverse complement strand
CTCTCTCTCTCTCTCTCTCTCTCTCTCTCTCTCTCTCTCTCTCTCTCCCTCTCTCTCTCTTCACTTTCTTTCTTTCTCTCTTCTTTCTTGCTCCTTTCTCTCTGTCTTTCTCTCACTCTGCCTCTTCTGTTTTCTGTGTGTCTCTTGTTTTCTCTCTATCTCCCTTTTTCTCTCTCTTTATCTCTCCTCCTTCTCTTTCTGTCTCTTGTTTTTTCTGTCTTCTCTCTTTCTCTTTTTTCTTTCTCTCCTCTTTCTTCCTCTCTCTTCTTTCTCTCTTTCTTTCTTTCTTTCTTCTCTCTCTCTCCTTTCTCTGTCTTTCTCTCTGTGTGTCTCTTCTGTTTTCTCTCTCTTCTTTCTCTCTCCGCTTTCTTTCTCTCTATCTTGCCTCTCTGTGTCTCCTCTCTGTCTCTTCTGTCTCTTTCTCTGTCTCTCTCTCCTCTTTTTATATCACTTAATTTTCCAAATATATCCCTTTCGCCTTACTCAAAGAACTTTTCTTTGTAGTAAGAATAAAAATATTTTTTTAAAAAGTAATTCAGAAAAACTAAACAGCACTTCAATTACTCTAACAGTGCAGGTAATATTCTTCATCCACATCACTCCACCCTGATTCCCCCACCCCCACCTCCACAACTCCTGAAGAGAAAGGAAAAGAAGTAAATTTTTTCCTGTCTTTGAGAACAGATTTCACCATTATAAATAACTTTCAGTTTGGGTTTGGCTTGGACACACTCTTTCTGTTTGTAATACTGTGTATCATTGCTTGTTACTGTGTGTCGCTTGACATTGTCTTTCCAGTCTTCTCTATTCTTCATATTCATTTGTTCCTTATGGTATAGTAACATTCCAATACATTCTTGGACCACAGTTTGTTTAATCATCTCTCAATCAATACATATCCATTTTGTTTCCAGTTCTTTACTATAATAAAAAGTGCAGCTATAAATATTTTAGACTGTATGAGATCTTTCTGTCTTTGACCTCCTTGAAAGTTTGTCTCACATAGGGAGCTATGGCTAGCTTAGTAACTTTTGTAGCATGTCCCAAACTACTTTCCCTAGTGTTTAGACCAATTAATAACTCCACCCAGAGTGTACTAAATGTTCTTGTTTCCTCAGCTTAAAATGGACCATTCTTGTCTTTTAATATCTTTGCCAATTTGCTGGGTATGAGATGAAACCTCAGAATCATTTTGAGTTTTTTTCTTTTATTAATAATTTGAAGCAGTCTTTCATATGTTTATGAATAATATGCAAGTCTTCTTGGGGAAAATAATTGTTCCAAGGTAGTCCAGTGTAAAGAGCACTAGAAATGGAGTCAAAGAACCTAGATTCAAATGTGTGTGTGTGTGTGTGTGTGTGTGTGTGTATAATATATAAGAAGTGACAAAGAGGATGATTTCAGAAGAACTTGGAAAAACTTACAGAAATGGATGTAGTTAATAATCAAAACTAGAAGAACAATTTGTAGTATAACAACATCATAAAGAAAAATAACTTTGAAAGAATTAAGAACTTTGATCAATGTACTAATCCAGCCCTATTCTAGAAGATACATGATGAAGCATGCTGCTCTACCTCTTTATAGAAATTTGATGAACCCAAGATACAGAATAAAACATATTCAGATATAGACGGGTAAGGATTTGTTTTGCTTCAATGTGCATGTTTGTTACAAGAGTTTGAGTTTTCTTTTTTATTTCCTCCTCAATTTGGGGGGGAAAGGAGGTGAAGAGGAAAATAGGGTTGAGAAAAGGAGAAAGAAGGGGAAAAGAAAGAATGAAAGGAAGAAAAGAGGATAACTGAAAAACAATTTTAATGCATGAAAGAAAACAGGACAGTTTTGAAATACACTGAAATTATTAAATACTTAAAAGGAAAAGCAAGCTGCACATAATTTCATGTACAACACTCTACCTTTCTACCTCGTACAAAGAAATGTTTATCATATTTAATGTTTGTAAAGTTCAGAATAAAAAAAAATAAAAGAACATTCCAACCAGCCTTGGTTGGGCCTTTCCCCAAATCAACAAGACTATTGGCACTAATTAGAAACTTTGCCCAATAATGTCCTGAACTGACTATGCAAAGTCTGCATCAGGAGTGCAACAACAACAACAAAAATCAACTTAGCACATTCAATATGTAAGGAAAAGGGTAATCCTTTCTCCAACATTTTTGTCAATAACATCAGAGGTTGGAAAATCTAAACTAAAATAATTTTCAGGTCCCAAGAATTTATGGCTGATGTAGATTGAGTCTATATATCAAATACTTGGGCAAGGGTGGGGGAGGCATTTTCTTTGATATAACAAAAACACTTTATAGGCACTTTATTTCTCCAACAAAGAAGAAAGTGTATATTACCATATATATTATACATAGGTCAGAATCATACCAAGTATCTTGACAGACATAACTATAGGGATAACCTTGTTCACCAGCCTTTGAATGATTTCACAATTCAGATATGATGCTCACCTCCAGTCTTTTTTTTATTATTAAAACTTTTTATTTGCAAAACATGTGCATGGGTAATTCTTCAACATTGACCCTTACAAAGCTTTCTGTTACAAATTCCCCCCCCCCAGTCCCCACCCCTCCCCTAGATGGCAGGAAATCCACTGCATATTAATTATGTTAAAATACTTGACAAATCAAATATGTGTTTACATATTTCCACACTTATCATTGTTGTGCAAGAAAAATCATATCTACCAAAAAAAATTCTGAGAAAGGAAACAATGCAAACAAACATCAATAGAAAGCATGGAAATGTTATGTTGTGGTCCCTCTCTCTGGGTGTATATGGCTTTCTTCACTGAACAATTGGAACTGGTTTGAAACATTTCATTGTTGAAGAGAGCCATGTCCATCAGAATTGATAATCATATAGTATTGTTGTTGCTGTGTATAATGATCTCCTGGTTCTGCTCATTTCACTCAGCATCAGTCCATGCAAGTCTCTCCAGGCCTCTCTGAAATCATCCTGCTGGTCGTTTCTTTCCTTTCTTTAAGATCTCTTTGGGATATAGGCCCAATAGAAACACTGCTGGGTCAAAGGGTATGCACAGTTTGATAACTTTTTGAGCACAGTTCCAAATTGCTCTCCAGAATAGTTGGATCCGTTCACAGTTCCACCAACAATGTATCGGTGTCCCAGCCTTCCCACATCCCCTCCAACATTCATCATTATCATTTCCTGTCATTTTAGCCAATCTGACAGGTGTGTAGTGGTACCTCAGAGTTGGCTTAATTTGCATTTCCCTGACCAGTAGTGATTTGGAGCACCTTTTCATATGACTAGAAATAGTTTTAATTTCATCATCTGAAAATTGTCTGTTCATATCCTTTGACCATTTATTGTTTGGGGAATGGCTTAAATTCTTATAAATATGACACAATTCTCTATATATTTTAGAAATGAGGCCTTTATCCGAACCCTTAAATGTAAAGATGATTTCCCAATTTATTGCTTCCCTCCTAATCTTGTCTGCATTTTGTTTGTACAAAAACTTTTTAACTTAATACAGTCAAAATTATCTATCTGGTGTTCAATTAAGAGATCCAGTTCTTCTTTGGACATAAATTTATTCCATCTCCACATCACCTCCAGTCTTAAGTCAATAAACTCTAATGGCTCTCTATAACCTCTAAGAGCAAATAGAAAATTCTGTTTGGCTTTTAGAGTCCTTCATAAACTTAAGCCTTTCTACTTTTCTAGTCTTCTTACCCTTCCTTCTCCACCAAATATGATCCAGAGATAGCAGCTTCCTTCCTATTTCCAGTGTTGTACTGATCAGCCCAGAAGTTTCAAGCTTCTTTATTTTTTCAACCTGGACCTGTTTGCCCTTCTTTAAGCAGCCTGTGGCTTACTATATTGGTGGTGGACTTAATAGAGAGACTGCCTTAGCTTTACCTCTACTCAAAGGTGTGCTAATAAATATTTAACAATTGGGCTTTTTGCATTAAAAATATGTACACACACACACATACTTAAGTTTTATCTGCATTATTAACACTTTAAGTCTAGACAACCAATGAAATGAGTAAAGTCCTAATTTATATTAATCTTCCATTTCTGAGATGTAAATGTTCACCCTGAAAAATCAGCAATCAAACTAGTTAGGACTGGCTTCAGCACATCCCTAGACCTCCTGCCCCTCAGAATTCCTAAGCTTTATACCAGCCTCAGCTTCCTCAACAATAGGGACTGCAGATGTGGGCTATCGTGCCTGGAGATGCCATGAAATTTCACTGCCTATTCCCCAAGCCTGGAATTCTCTTCCTTCTCACCTCTACCTCTGGGTTTTCCTGGCTTTTTTTAAATTTTAGCTAAAATCCTACCTTCCATAAAAAGCCTTTCCCTGTCCCCCTTAATGCTAGTACCTTCCCTCTGAGAACATCTCCAATTTTCCTTGTGTATATCTTATATGTGTATAGTTGTTTGTAAATTATCTCTTCTATTAAAATGTGAGCTCTTTGAGGGCAAGCACTTTTTTGCCCTAGTACTTAGCACAGCCCCAGGCACACAATAAAGGCTTAATAAATGCTTGTTGATTGACTAATTGATTACTAGTACCAAAGATGGAGATTGTCAAAGTATTTATGACTGTCATGGAATGAGTCCCACACAAAGTCCAAATAGATGAGGATTTCCCTATAGATGTTGAAGTCCTGCAGAAGCTCCTATTTTTTGGAAAACATTGTACTGATTATATCAAGTCTCAGAACACTGCATAGCCTAAGAAATGAGATAGTCACTTAAAATAATTTGGTAAAAGAGGGGAAAAGATCCATCTGTGCAAAAATGTTTGTAGAGTTTTTTGGAAATTGATTGGATACCCATCAGTTGGGGAATAGCTGAATAAGTTATGGTATATGAATGTAATAGAATACTATTGTTCTATAAAAAATGATGAGCAAGCTAATTTGAGAAAAGACTTAAATGAACTAATGCTGAGTGAAAGGAGCTTAATCAAGAAAACACTATACACAGTAATAGCAACATCGTCTGATGATCAACCATGATAGACTTAGCTCTTTTCAGCAATAGTGATCCAAAACAATTTCGACAGACTTTGGATGGAAAATGCCAGCTGCATCCAGAGAAAGAACTATGGAGACTGAATGCTATTTTCATTTTTGTTTTTTTTTTCTTTTTTTTGTGGTTTTCCTTTTTGTTTTGATTTTTCTTTTCCAATATGACTCAAGAAAATGTTAAAAATGATTGTACAGGTAAAGCTTGTATTATATTGCTTGCTATATTGAGGAGGGAAGAGATAAAGGAGGGAGGGAGAAAAAATTTGGAACTCAAAATCTTATAAAAATGAATGTTGAAAATTATCTTTATATGTAATTGGAAAAATAATATACTATTAAATTTTTAAAAAATTATTTGATCTAATTATCCATCCACATAGGAAATTCCAAATAGATGATGGTTGCCTGTTGTTATTTAAACTATGAAATTCAGTTGGATGAAAAACATAGTTTATCTATAAATAAGTAGATCTTAGACAAACATTGCAAGTGGACAATTAGTGGGGCTCAGAATTAAACAGAAAGAGGAGAGCAGACTGGGATGCCTATGGGAAACTACAGTTCTTTTAATGGTCCTAATCTCTACCTCAATAGTATTCTTCCAAGAAAAGCAGTATAGTATAATGGCTAGAAGGCCAGTTTTACTTGGTCAAGTCAGGAAGACTTTATTTCAAGTTCTAATTACCTATAACTCTCCAAGATTATATGAAACAAATTAATTGCCAATTTGCATTGCTGGAGAAAGTCTCTATACCAACACTTCCTTGCACTAATAAATTTACAATCTAGACCACTTCCCATATTCTTTGGATGATATTTTATACCTTCTAGTCATAGGATACCATGGTGTCTGAAGAGTTCAAGATGAAAATTCACCTAAATGCCTTGAAGAGAGTGATCCACTATAGGTATGAGAACGATGCCACACACACAATTCTGCCTCCTATCCCAAACTGAGAAATAATCCTGGAAAAATGGTGTGAAGGATGTTGTCAGATAAATTTGTGATTGGGGGAAAAAAATAAAAAAGATAGGCCTGTCACCTACCAAGAGAAAAGAGCAAGAAATAGATGGATAGCCAATATGTTCTCTGGTATACCTTGCAACATCAATTCAAGGAAGATTACCAGCATGTTGAATGTATTCCCTGTGATTAAAAAAAAAATTGAGAGGATTTGGATCAATTTCACTACTAGTGGCTATGAGCAGGCAAAGATTGGTCATATATAGTCTTTGTTTTTGGAAGAATACCCTATTGATGAGATCACATATAAGATACAAATGGAGTAGACTCTGTTGCAAAACTTGTAGTTTATGAGAATAAGCTCTTTTTTTAAATTAAAGCTTTTTATTTAAAAAAAATATGCATGGATAATTCTTCACCATTAACCCTTGCAAAACCTTGTGTTCCAATTTCCCTATCTTCCCCCACTTCCTCCTCTAGATGGCAAGTAGTCCAATATATGTTAAACAATGTAAAAATGCATGTTAAATCCAATATATGCATACATATTTATACAATTATCTTGCTGTACAAAAAAATAAAATCAAACCAGAAAAAAAGAGAAAAAATAAAATGCAAGCAAACAAGAACAAAAAGAGTGAAAATGCTATGTTGTGAACCACACTCAGCTCCCACAGTCTTCTCTCTGAATGTAGACAGCTCTCTTCATCACAAGATCATTGAAACTGGTCTGAATCATCTCATTGTTGAAGAGAGCCATGCCCATCAGAATTAATCATCATACAATCTTGTTGTTGCCATGTATAATGATCTCCTGGTTCTGCTCATTTCCCTTAGCATCAATTCATGCAAGTCTCTCCAGGCCTCTCTGAAATCATCCTGCTGGTCGTTTCTTACAGAACAATAATATTGAATAACATTCATGTACCATAACTTACTTAGCCATTTTCCAACTGATGAGCATCCACTCAGTTTCCAGTTTCTAGTCACTACACAAAGGGCTGCCACAAACATTTTTGCACAAGTTCGTCCCTTTTCTTCCTTTAAGATCTATGAGAATAATCTCAAAGATATAATCAGAATTCAGCTGGTCCTTCCAGGCAACAGGACTTTAGACAAAAGTTGTTCAGACTACTCTTCCCTCCAGTTCACAAAGCCTTATTTTTGAAAATCATAGAAGTCAAAGCTGAAAAGAATTTTAAAGAACACCTAATTCAGTTCCCTTATTTTACAGATAAGGAAGCTAAGACTCAGAGAATTAATATGACTTTCCCAAAGTCACACAGTTAGTAAATGGCAGAGCCAGGAGTTGATCTATCTCTTCTGATTCCAGATCTGACACTCCTTTCATTATACCTTGATTCCATGCTCTTCTGTCATTTAAAAAAAATCTTTGTGCTTCTGATATATAATTTTTAAAAAAGACCTCAGGCCTGGTTTGTATTAATAAACACCATTATTAAATTTTATTCAACAATCATTAATATGCACCTACTGTGTGCAGAACATTATTCCAGGTACGGGGGAAATGCAAAGTTTAGATAACATTGTGAGCTCCTTGATCTCACAGCTCTTCACATACATATGTAAACAAAGGGTTGTTTGAAATCGTAACTCACATAAGAAGATGTTATCCAAGGCAAATAAAATAAAGTATACAGAAGATACAATATCTTTGTAAGGAAAGTGATTTGTATTTTCTAAAGCACCATATAAATAAGTTACTACTGTTAATGTCATTAATTTGTTATAATCAAAGCCTTCTATTCACTGGTCACTATATGGTTCATTTAAGTGTAAATCCTAAGGGGTATTAACTCCCCTTAAATCAAATTTGTTATTGTTGTTACTTTGCTCACCAACTGTCCATTGGTCCTCTAAAAGTATAACCTTTAAACTGCTACTTCACCCAGAATTGAATTTCAGGGAAATAATCAATGCCAGGTAGTGTACCTGTATATGCCCCATGTTTTGGAAAGTTAACATCCTAGGATAGCATCCTGTATCATAAGATATTCCTTCTCCCCAAAAGACCCATTGTCCATATTTTCTTTCCTCTGAGCTCATTCTGTATGTCTTAGCAGCATGAATTAATAAGTGGTTGTACAACAGAATTCCATTCTTCCTTTAATGAACCATTTCCGGGGAGCTCTAACTTCCTAAATCATGGGCTTAGGTGCTCTTCTAAACCATAGAAAATACCTCCAGGGTCCCTTTCCAGCTCTAGCATCCTGTGACCCTATCACGTCACACCCATTTGCTATGAACCAAACCTTCAATCAGGAGATTCCAGAAATCTTTCTGTGCTTTTGGTAAGATTTCTTCCTTCCTCCTTAGTTCAGATCCTAAGGTGAGGATGCTTCTGGGCATATATAAGACCCTTTGTAATCTGAGGCAGTGAAGTTCAAGGCTGCTTCCTGTTTCTTTTTCAGAGGCTTCCCTTAATCCAGACCTCAGAGTTAGTTCATACCAGGAGAACAGGTAGACATAACCAACAGCCTAACTTTCTGGGGAATTGATGAAAAGCCAGGACCCCAAAAAGAGCCTCTATCTCCATCCCCAAAATTCAGTAAGGGCTACTCCTTCATATGGTTCTCTACAGTAATAATTTCCAAAAATTGATCCAACCCAACAAAGGCACAGAAAATAATCAAGGAATGAGTTAAAATACATATCCATAAAGCTAGGAGGCTTCTTTTTGGTAAAATGTAAGCAGGGATTTGAAAAGAGACAGCTTTTCAAGGATTATTTTTGAAAGCTAAATTCAGTATCACCCCCAAGATGATCAACCATAATTAAGGGAATAGTTTACCTGAACATCAGCAACACAAAGTTCTGGAGGAAAGCATAAACAGGAAAACCCCGCAAGGACCTAACAGTACCGGCTGTGTTTTCTCACAGCTCAGTTTCAAACACTACGTAGTCAGACATCACTGCTCCTGTTACCCAGGAGGATAAAAGCAAGATTATCAAAGCCAAAGAAGCCAGTAGTAACAAATAAATCTGCTTAACAGTTAAAACTGATAGAGACATGTCAGTGTAAACAAGCCCCCAAGAGGCAACACACAGACCAGCTGGGGCCCACAGGCTTGCCTAGGGACTCACCCAGCACAGAGGGTCCAAGTTTGATATTCCCCTCTCTTTGTGGAAATTTCTCATGCAGACCATTACTCCATCCCTTCCTCCCTCTCCCAAATGAAGTGCTTTCCCAAATCCTGGCCCCAACATATACTCAGAGAAGCCCCATTGAGGTACCCAAGCTAGGAAGGGCCCAAGAGCCACGGCATTTCAAGATAATGGAAAAGGTGACATGGGACAACTGGATTTAGAAAAGGGTCTATAAAGGCTCTTCTAAGATTCATGAAAGAAGTCCTAATTCTGGGCTTTCTATCAGCAAACTGGGGCTTCAGAATGGGCGTGGGATGCCGCTGCTCACCGTTTTACCCATGGCAATAAGATATGAGAAATAGCAAGCTGGAGCTGAAGCAAGTGCATTACCATCCAACCCAACCCGAGCATTACAGAATGCTAGATGAACAAGCCCACAGGGTCTGTAGCACTGCTCCAAATCACAACTCTCTGCCTTCGTTTTTCTTCTTTGCTACCACTCCAATTCTCTGTCCATGAATTCTGACTCAACGAACTCTCTTTGTTGTTTGGCACTTTCAAAATTCTGATATAAACTTAGACTCTTATGAAACAGCACAGAATCTTGGTAAAAACAAAAACAACCCTCCTTTCCCCCCAAAAAAAACCACCTAATTTTTTATCTGCCCTTGATCTCATGATGGTTTGTGAAGGCTTTAGCTACATAGAACCTAGCACTCTTGAAGGGTTCTTTAAAAATATTTGAGGACTGACTTGTGTATTCTGAATATAAAACAGAAATAGAGCACATGTTATCTAGGAATAGATGGCAGGGTGGGTGAGAGGAGGGGTGGGAGAAACTGCTACATTAATTTCTTTTTTACACTCAGTTTTTAAAAAGTCTAATGTTAATAATCTCAAATCATCAATTAATACTAATTACCATGATTTTAAGAGCTTGACTTTTGGCTTTTTGCAAATAAACACAGAAAGATGAGTGATTTGAATTCTGAATTTTTCCTTCATTATCTCCAAGTTAGTAAAAGATGGCTTAAGCCAGAATGCTTGGTTTTTGCTTTAAATAACACAGACTCTAAATAGTTTTCTACTTAACCTAGTAAACCTAGTAAACTCAGACCATTCAGGCCAAAATACACTGTTAGGAATACCAAAAAGGTTATTTACAAATTCTCAGAATTAATGAAAAAATAATCAACTATAGGCAGGCCTCCTCATACCTAAAATTTTACCTCATACTTAAAAGCCATTATGACTACTGTGCCTAATTCAGGATTTGGTATTACAGTAAGACTAAAGTCTTAACTTGCTTTCTTCTGAATTCACAATCAAATCCTAGTAGCTTTATTCTCAAATTGAAATAAAACTTGCTTTGCAAAAGAAGCAAAACAAAACACGACTACAAATAAATATAAAGGGAATAAAATGGGAAACTGTTGAGTGGGGAAAAATCTTTGCATTAAATAAATCCAAGTAGAGTTTGCTGTATAACATAAATTTATATATTTAAAAGCTATTCCCCTATGGATAAGTGGCCAAAGAAGAGGAATAAATAATTCTCAAAAGAGTTACAAAATTTTCACAGCCATTACTCCAAATCACTAATAATAAGGTAAATTCCAATTCTAAGAGCTTACCTCAACTCCAGGAAATTGGCAAAGGTGACAAAAGATGAAAATGATGCTGGAGTTCATTCAGAGAAAAGGGCACACATAGGGCATACATTGTTGATGGAGCTGTGAATTGTTCTGTTTCAAAAAGCAATTTAATATTATGCTAAGATGATAATAAATGTCTACATCATTTGACTCAGAGATCTGATTGCTAGGCATATTCCCAACTTGGTTAAAGATAGGAAAAAAAAATATCCCTTTAAATCAAAGTATTAATGTACTTTGTAGTACTTCTTGCAACATCAAAGAATTGTAAACAAATTAGTATCCTTCAATTGGAAACTGCCTAAACAAATTGTCTTCCATGAATGACATGGAATATTACCATGTTGTTAAGAAATAATAAAGCTAAAGAATTCAGAGAAACATAGGAAGAATTATATGCATTGATACAGAACCAGGAAAACAAAATACACAATAATTACAACATTAAAAAGGAAAAAAGCCAATAAGACAAAACGACATCATGGAATAATAATGACCAGGTTGGCCCCAGAGAAAAGATGAGAAAAACCATCTCTTCCTTTCATTAGGCAGGGGACCATAAATTTGCATTGGTTGGATCAGTTTTGCTCTATTTTATGTGTTTATTAGAAGGGAAGACTTGCTAATTTAAGGAGAGAGGCAAGCAGAAATGAATGTAATATAAATATGAAAGATAATAAAATTTTTTAAAAAGTAAAAAATAAAAGTAATTCAGAAGGGAAATGGACAAAGAGAATATAAGTCAGAAGAAAAAATGGCAAATGTGCTAATTTTTAAAAATTGTAAAGTTTTGTATCATGTTTTATATTAGGTTATTATTTAAAATTAAATGAAAAGAATAAGAAGAGATACAGGAAGCACGAAAGAAATAAATATGCTTTACAAATGAGTAGTTGTTCTTATTTTTATTAGTAACATTTCATTTATCTCCTTTGGAAAAGTTAAACTTCTCTCCTTACCCTATATCTATAAGCTGGCCTCAATGGTTTTCTTTATCATGTAGTTAAAAAAGAAAATCAGACACAGCTATGCTAGAAGTAATTATCTAATCTTCTATTCTTCTCCAATCCTTCAATTCCTTTTTTATCTCTAAGAAATATGAGCAAATTAATTATTCGGCCAATAAAGCACTGTTTGTGGCACTGATAATTCAAAGACAAAACTGAAACAATTTCTGTCTTTGAGGAGCTTATATTCTATTGGAGATAAAACACACACACACACACAGAACAAAACACATATAAAATGCAAGGTAATTTTGTGGGAGAAATAGTCATAACTAGGGAGACTAGGAAAGGTCTAATGTAGAAGGTCACACCATAATTTTCCAAACTACTTAGTAGAGTTGCTAATGTTGAAAAGATAGTGTCTAAACAATATTTAATTAAGAAGCCAATAGGCTCCTAGACGTCGGATAAAGTAGGTCACTCTGAACAAGACATTTTACCTCTCAGTTTCCACATCTATAAAATGGGTACTACAGAATCAGTAAATCTCAAGAGTTGGAAAGGACCTCAGAAGACATCTCGTCCAACCTAGTCCATAAATTCCATTAGCAAGAGTGGTTTTTGTTTTTGTTATTATTTGTTTTTTTTACATTAAGCCTAAATTTGCTCTTTAGTGAATTATATGATAAAGTTGTTATGAAGAAAAAGTTTTACAAACTTTCAAGTATTTAAGAAATATAAAATATTATTATTATTACTATTAAAACATTAAGCAGAAAGTATTAGGATATATTCACTTCATCCAAATGTGGCCTTTCATGCAAATGCTGCTGATTGAACTGTTCAAAAGTGGAATGGACTACCTAGGAGGAAATGATATTTTCTTCATTATAGGTATCCAAGCAAAGCCTGGATCACTACTTTTTTTTTTTTTTAAATATACCTTTTTTATTTTATTTTATTTGCTGAGGCAGTTGGGGTTAAGTGACTTGCCCAGGGTCACACAGCTAGGAAGTGTTAAGTGTCTGAGATTTGAACTCAGGTCCTCCTGACTTCAGGGCTGGTGCTCTATCCACTGCTCCATCTAGCTGCCCCATGACTACTTTTTCAATGTGTTGTTAGTGGGCCTTCTTGTTCAGTATGGATTGAACTATATGGCTTCTGAGGCCCTCTGATTCTTGAAATTGATTCTGTAGAATCACTAGATTCCTAGAGTAAGCCTGCCTAGGAAATTTTTCAGCATTTAAAATTTACTACTATTTCTTTTTTTTTAAATTTTTTACTGTATTTCTATAACATAGTATTGTATAATTTTGCTTCTGAAAGAAAGGACAACCAAAGATTAAATACTCAGACATGAGAAAAGTAGTCTTCATCATAATAGCAACTTAAAATTTTGTTTATTAGCAAATGTTTAAAGAAACTGAACTATATTTACCTTTGGCTAGAGGACTTTCAATATTTTCAACAAATACATCATATTACTGATGTACAGTTGACTATCTGGGCCCAGGCTGAGTGGTGATTCTGAGGCCATATGACATTTGCCTTTCCAGGCTTCTTTTACTTGGGAGAAAGGAGACAGCTTGGTGTCTTTTTAGTGTGTTAAATCTAAGCATCTAAGTTACTGGTGTGTGTGTGTGTGTGTGTGTGTGTGTGTGTGTGTGTGTGTGTGTATCCTATCCTTTCACATACAAATCTCTTAAAACTCTCAAATTTTGTGTTTTTCTGTAACTTTCCATACTTCTTTGCCAAGAATTGGGGACAAGTTGAACCCTTCATCAAATAAGAGATTTTCTAAACTCTTAAGGTAAGGTGATGCATCAGGATATACAAATGATTTTTCCACTTCTTAAAAACAAACAAATCCTTTCCACCAACACTCTCCTCCAAATACACCCTTAACTATTTTATAGGGAAAATAAAAATGAATGGATAATTTACTGGATCAAGTACTAATTTCTAAAGAACAAAGAATGTTTAAAGCAAGATACTTAAGAGAAACAGCATACCAGCAAGAAAACTAAAACTCAGACTATCCTTCTATCTTCTTAACTAATGAGAAGCAGATGTCCACGGACAAAGGCTTTTTCAGGAGGGCTAATGAACATCTCAGCACTAACAGTCTTTCAGAAAGAACTCCATGTTTTCTTCACAGATAAATCTAATCCTTGTTTCCTAATCTCTCCTTTGGAGAAGATGGTCTTAAATAAAATTTCATGAAGGAGACCTATCCTATCTTCCCAGTTTTGTTTCTAAGAACAGTAAAGGTACCTAGTGAGTTTATTCTCATTAGAGACCTCTCTCATATTTTGCTCCTATTAAAAATAATTCTTTTAGTCATCAACCAACCAACCCCCAAATATATTTTTATCATGTGCTTTCCACCAACCAACCAATACTTATGGAATTTCTACTATGTGTAAGGCCTTGTTAATGTTAAGCAGTAGAAAAGCAACAAAGATATACAAGACATGGTGGGGGTGGGGGTGGTGAAAAATGGTTCACGGGGATTTGGCTGACATACCCCAAAACATAGTTAATGTCAAAGAATAAGGGTCAAATGTCTGACCCCTAAGCCCAGAAAGGGGCAATTTAACTGTGGGTTAGGCTTATTAGGAAAAATTTCTGAGAGGGTCTGGGATTTAAGATGGACTTGAAAACCAGATAAGATTTATTTGGATAAATGGAGAAAAAATGGCAGCTTATTCTGGGCAGAAGGAACAAAATGAGCAGAGTTATTAAGTTGGAAAGCACAAATCATGCTTAGAGAACACTGAAAAGATCAGTGTGGCTAGAGAAGAAACTGCAAATGGGTGGGTATTGAGAGAAAAATCTAGAAAGATAAATCTGACTTAAGTTTCCTCATTTATACCTCAAAAACAGGAGCATGTAGGTAGCGCAGTGGATAGAGCACCAGCTCTGAAGTCAAGAGGACCTGGGTTCAAATGTTACCTCAAACACTTAATACTTCCTAGCTGTTTGACTTAACCCCAATTATCTCAGAAAATAAAATAATAATAACATATCTCAAAATCTTTCTAGGGCTTCATTAATCCTTTTTCAGAACAAGAAGTGCCCTTTATTCCACCCATTCCCATCTCTTCATTCAACTTTCTATGTGTTTCTTCCTTCTGAAATAAGTTTGTTCCTCTGTCCTACCCCATATCCTCTTATCTCTCTCCATTCCTTCTCCTCAAACACCTAGAAAGTGTATTTTAAATTTGTCCTCTCCAATTCTTCACAATTCATTCTCTATTCAACCCTTAGTAATCTCGATTCCATCCTTATCACTCTATGACCATGGTCTCTTCTAAGCCATCAATGGCTTAATCATCCATGACTAAATCCTCCCTGACCTTTTTCTATTTAACAGTACTGGCTACCATTTTCTTCTCTCCTCCTTTGGCTTCTGAAACACTCCTCTTTCTTGTTTTTTTTTTCCTCCTTCATTTTCTTCCACGGTTCATCTTCCCCTTCCTGCTTCCCAACTGTGTCTCCCAACGCTCTGCCTCCCACAACCCCCTATGTGTTTTCTCTTGGCAGTCACATCTATTCCTATGAGCTTCAATAAAGACAATGATCAAATCTCCCAGAAGAGGATAGTGTCCACATAATGGCAAGGCTGAAGAGGAAATGAAGCTGCCTGGAGAGTGAACTGGACCAGGAACGAATGGCTAGGGATCACTTAAGATAATGGTGAAATATAATACTATATTCTATTATATGAATACATCATATTACTATTACATATTATACATAAGTTGATCTGTTTGTGCATATATCATCTCTTTATCAGAATATGGGTTCCTTGAGGGAAAAGACTATACTATTCATCTTAGTATCATAAGCTACTAAGCCAAGATATTGTAAGTAGAAGCTGTTTCTTTAGTAAATGCTGGTAGAATCAATGGAGTTAGGCTATGTAGTCTGGATTTCTAGGCCAAGTGGAATTACTGAAGGTTTTTGAGCAGGTGTGTAGGGCTCAAAGCTGTGTTTTATTAAGATTATTCTGGCAATGTGTTTATGTTATATGGGAGGATGAGAGAAAGAAAGGAGTAGAGGGAGACAGGAGGGAGGGAAAGGAGAAGAGAAGTGGAAGGATAGAGACAGAAAGAGAAGGGGAGAAAGGGGAGTGAAGGCAGGAAGACCAGTTAAGAAGGGAATGTAATAGTGCAAACATGAAGTGATGAAAACCCAGGCTAGCAAGGTAACTGGCAATGGAAATAACAGAGCAGCTATGAGAGAGACATGGTAAAGAAAGAATTGCCTGAACTTGGTGACTCACTGCATATGTGCTCAATACTAGGTGCTATGAGGAATATAGAAGAGTATGGCACAATCTCTGTCCTTAAGGTCCTAGTAATTGAATTGCGAAGATAAGAGGGATGTGTGTGTAGCAATAGCAAATAATCTGATATCCTGATGTGATACAAAATTAAGTATAAATTGTATCAAGTTATAAATTTTATGTGCAGATTATATGAGATAGGAATTCAGGAAAGAGACAGAGAGAGACAGAGATAAAGAGAAACAGACAGGCAGAGACAGAAACAGAGTTACAGAGACAGACAGACAGAGGTAGAGACAGAAACAGAGAGAGACAAAGGGAGACAGAGGCAGAGAGAGACAAAAAGACAGAGGTAGAGAGAGACAAACAGGCAGAGGGAGACACAGAGAGACAGAAACAAAGAGAAACACAAGCAGAGGCAGAAACAGAGAGACAGACAGACAGAAAGACAGACAGACACAGAATGACAGACAAAGGGAGACAGAGGCAGAGACAGAGACAAAAAGACAGAGGAAGAGAGAGAGACAAACAGGCAGAGGGAGACACAGAGAGACAGAAACAAAGAGAAACACAAGCAGAGGCAGAAACAGAGAGACAGACAGAAAGACAGACAGACAGACACAGAATGACAGACAAAGGGAGACAGAGGCAGAGACAGAGACAAAAAGACAGAGGCAGAGAGAGACAGAGAGAGACAAACAGGCAGAGACAGAGGCAGAATGACAGAGGGAGACAGAGACAAAGTCAGAGATAAAAAATAAAATGACAGAAAAACAGGCAGAGACAGAATGACAGACAAAGGGAGACAGAGGCAGAGACAGAAACAAAAAGATAAAGGCAGAGAAAGAGACAGGGTGAGACAGAATGAGACAGAGAGAGAGAGACAAGAGAGAGCAGAGGTTGGTAAAACTGGAAAGGCTTCCTGGAAGAGTGTGAATTTCCTTCAGGAAGTGAATGCAAGATGGATGGACTGAAGAAGATTGGGGTCAATCATCCAATAACTTTTTCATTCACAAACTGTTGAATTTTCTTTTAATTTCTCTGGGCTTTTTGCTAAGGTATTTCCCTAAATAAATCCATATGTGAATTGATGGGATAAACTATGTAGAGCTTCAGTATTGAAGTCTTCTCTCTCTCTTTGTTGACTTCAGGACCTGAACCATAGAAAATGAGGGGATAGGGAACTCTATGTAGCATATACAACAACTATAATAAACTTGTGATAGATATTTGTTTATGTGACTGCTTGAGTCTAGGACCATATTATACAATAGCTTCTAATAGTTCCTAAGCTTGATCCTAGATTTTCTGACTTGTAAATCCCTAGAACATCCAAATAATTTAAAAATTCCTGGCATAGAAGCTGCCAAGGAAACAACTACATAGGTTATTTATCATCCCTCATCATTCTATATTGTAGAGTACCCCTTCTATTCTGTGACATCAACCTTTATCATTCAGCAGTGTTGGATGATTTATCCAAAAATTATGGGTCCAAGTATGCTCTGCCTGTAATGAAGAGTTCTTTCTCTTGTAGTATAAGAAAAAATTGAATAAACAGACTTTATAGAATAGCAACAGTTAGCATTTACATGACTCTTTAAGGTTTTTATATTTGCAAAATGCTCTATATATGTTATCTCATTCGATCCTCATAACAACTCAGGAGATATGTATATTTGGCATAAGTGTATGGAAACAAATTAGCTATTCATGCATGACTTTTAGAATTAGTCCCATTTATTTCAATGTTAAGCCACCTGTTTTGAAATTCAGGTCAAAAAGCATTTATTAAGCACCACTATGCACCAAGAACTATGCTAAACGCTGCGGATACAGAAAAAAACATAAAATAGTCTCTGCCCTCAAGGAACCCACAATCTAATAGGGAAGACAACAAACAAATATATATGAACAAACTGTAAATAGGAAATAATTAAAAGAGAGGACTAGAATTAAGAGGTGATGAGAAAATCAGGGCAGAATGCAATTAATATTATGGAATTTAAATACTTCCTCTAAATTCTACCTTCATATAGCTCTCTTAATTTATACACACAATATTATTTTAAAGTCTTGATTATTAAGAATGGGGGGAAATTGCAGAGGAGAACTGATTAGGCAGATTTCTCCCTTCCCCCTTTAGAGTTCCAAACAAAATGTTGAATTATAACCTTTTACCAGTGACCCATTATCCTGCAGACCTTCCTGGGATGCTCAGTAAAGACACTAATGAATAAGTTAATACAGAAGTAGGCTACAGCCTGGAAACTAATATCTTACCATACAGCAGCACCACAGGCAAGAATGCCCTCATTGGACAGAGTGGCTGTTTTGCTGTTTTGGTACCCAAAATAAAGCCAGTTTAAAAACCATCTTTACCATATGCTTTGCACTTGATTTCTGAGCAATAGGGAGATTTATGTTCTCCCAATGTGGGAGGAAATCAATTCATGAGATATAATTTTGATTTCTCATACATGAGTAGCTTAAATATGTTATTCAATGCTATCTCGAGGCACAAACAAAAGACAAACAGGTCTAAAGAAAATCCAACCCATAACTTCACAGTGGAAACATTTGCTATTTGGTGAAATGTTCAATAGGGTTTTTAGGCAAAGTGCTGGGCAACCACTGCAGCCGTAAGCCTCCTGTATCCTTTGGGATGCATTTTAGATTCTCAAAGGATCTTGCAGGGGCTATTTGGGGACACTATAGGGATGAAGTTTTCCCAGAAAGAAGAAAAGTGGTGAAAGCTTTAATGGATATAACACAATGACCTCTTGTTCATTTCTTGCCCACATACCTAGGAAATGATCCTTCCCAGACAAGGCTTGGTCTGATTCCGCCACACCAGTGCTTTCTGAGAGCTGATTTGGTAAATCACTGAGATTTCCCAGGCTTGCACCTTGCTTAGCTCAATGCTGAATCAACTAGAACAACTGCAAAGCCCATCTTTCTCCAAACAGGACTAACTAGGAATGATCTTACTAGATAAACAAGTATGAGCAGCTGTTAGGGAGGTAGGTGATGCTTCTAAAAGAAGGTTCCCTACCCCTCAGAAACAGGTTAGGATGTGTTTTTTTGTTTGTTTTTTAGTTTTTTAATCCAGACGTGATTTCATCAACATAAAGAACTCTCAATATGGAAACTCCCTATAACAATGCAGATTGGCAACTCATAATTTAGAATCAGAGAACTGCCTGAGACACTAAGAAGTTAAATCCAGGAGCAGCTAGGTGGCACAATGGATAGAGCACCAGCCCTGAAGTCAGAAGGACCTGAGTTCAAATCTGATCTCAGACACTTAACACTTCCTGGCTGTGTGACCCTGGGCAAGTCACTTAACCCCAATTGCCTCAGCAAAAAAAAAAAAAAAAAGAGAGAGAGAGAGAGAGAAGTTAAATGCATTACCTAGGTTCACACCATTAGAATATATCCCAGGCAGAACTTGAATACAGGTCTTCCTGATTCTGTCCACTACGTCATGTTTCCTCAAAGCAAGAATATACAGTGAACTTTTCTAGGTCAAGAACAGTAGCAATGGCATGCTTGTTTTATTCCAGGACCAGAAATCAGATCTGTGTTATAAATGGACCCCCAGAAATAGTTAGAAGCAATATATAAATGTAAGCAATTGGCTGCAGGATAGAAATAGATGAAGAAAGAAATCTCCATTGAGATGTCATATTCCCTAAAAATGTCTCCCCAAAGTCTTAGTGTGCTGATAGTCCTGGCTCATAACCTATTTTCTACTTTAATCAGACGATAACATAAAGTTTGGTAAGGGAGAGACATAAGTCATTTTGGATAAAGGTAATAACCTTTGGATATTATATAATAACCTGTTTGAATAAAGGTAATAACCTGGGCCCAGGAAGTTTCCTAGTTCTTTGTTTTAGATTTGAAGGCTCATACTAATTCTTAGTGGACCCACTGGGCTATCAGCAAAATATCCCATTTGGAATCATTAGTTCCAATAGGAAATTACATTGAGAGGACACTTGGTTGAAGGCTTAGTTTCAGCAAGGGGGAAAATAAACACCTCATTGTGGGCTCTAAAATGCTCAATGTTGTACAAATGAACCGATCTAGCCCTCAAATAAAACACTTCTGTGAGTTTCTTGCCACTAGAAGGAAAGAAAGGAATATAACTAGAATGATCCAAGCAAAGACCTGCCCAAGTGTTCCACAACATTGGTGACAAAGGAAGACTATAGAAGATACAATTCTTATAGGTACATCTATACCATACCCATTGCCCTTGTCATGCCATTCAGTGAGATAGAATTTCATTTTCACTCTCTTGTGTTTTTTTTTTAAAAAGAAAGTTTTTCAGAATCATTTTTATTTCTTGATCAGAATACACTTTCAAATTCCAAATTACTTGTAAAATGCAGCTTTGTTACATATATGTGTATATATGTATTCTATGGTTATTGTAGTAGCCAAAAAAAAAAAAGTTTCACGATTGTTATTTCACAAATATTGGAAAAATACTGAAAGGCAACTTTGGCCATTCTTATATTCTCAGTGGAAACTTTTCTATGGTTTAACATGAATTTCAAGTGATTTTTTTTTCCATGAAGGACTGCAGAATGATGCTATTAGATACAGCACTGTTGCACAGTGCCCTATAATCTTGGGATTTAATCAAAGCATATTCCAACAGCCTATTTTGGTGCCACAATTTACATGACTGTTTATTTTAAAATGATTTGCTATGGATTTTTTTTTAAAAGGAGGTAGAAGGAAGGGAATTACTTGAAGCCAGATTTCTCCTGCTAAGCAGGTCTCCATTGCTCTGTTTGAGGCACTGTGTATGTCATATACTTTAAGTAGTAATTAACAACAGAACTATTTGGAATAAAGGAGTAAGGACAGGGCATTTGACAAAGAGTTAACAGATGTCCTTTCCATTGCTGCTGGCCTAATACCACTGCCGGTCATTTATTGGCTGTTGAGTTTATTTAGCGGCTGGAGAAAGAGAGAGAGAGAGAGAGAGAGAGAGAGAGAGAGAGAGAGAGAGAGAGAGAGAGAGAGAGAGAGAGAGAGAGAGAGAGAGAGCTGTAATAATCATATGCAGGCTGCATTAAGCATAACACAGATTGGATCTACAACACTCTGTTACAAACAATCGCAGGTCCTGTCCATCTTGGAAGATGCTATAGTGTCTACTTTCTACATTTTGATTTTTAAGAAATCATCCAGAAGGATTCTTACAGACTTTATAATGGAAAAATATGTCAGAGTTCTCTTACAGATAATTCTGTCTAGGTCTGGTGATAGCAAACAAATTTAAATCAAACGGCAAGTACAGGCATACTTCAGTAAGCTATCAGCACAGCAGTGCTGCCTTTTTTCCCCTTTGAAAAATGAAAGAATTAAATTCAAAACAAACAACTTCAATTTAACACCAAACTACAGGATAACCAATCTTAAAAATGTCAAATTGTAATGGATCTTAATACCCATATAAAACACAAAAAACAGTGCCATTGTTCCCGGGTAATGCATAGCAACCTTACAGAATTTCAGTGAAGGAGAAAGAAGGAAAAACACCTTATTACTTCTAACTCCTGCGAGCCATTTTGGTCTCCAAAGGTTTTAGACAGCCCGAGGCCATGTGTCTGCAGTGTTTCGGGAAATGACTTGCCTTTGCACGAACGCTGCTATGTTCTGCAGCACTGCTGCCCCCCAGCAGCCCCGCTCAATTTCTGGTTAACTCTTCCTTACCAGCATCAGGCTCCCTGTTCAGTGGCTCTCGGGGAGGAGCAGGCTTTCCAAAAGCTATTTTAAACCGTGGGCTGGCTTTGGAGTGCCAGCCCAAACACAGGGGGGAGCGGTGCTCGTTCCCCTGGACCGTTTGTTACCGAGAATATCACGTTCCTTTGGTTTCTTCCTAAAGAATACATCTCTAACAAAGCAACTGGCTCACTCCTGTCTTAGCTCTTTAAAGTTCCGTTTGGTTTCCAAGAGTCATCAATCCTTTTTCTCTCAAAACCAAGTTACAGAGCAAGGCAAGTCATTGGAAAGACCAAAATATTCAACAGCTAGGGGAGGAGAAAGCTAACACTCAAAGGCAGAAATTTATTTTTTTTGGACACCTCCCCCCCCCAACCACTGTGTCCTTCCGTACCTCAGAGGCCGGGCAAGGCATATTCCATAGAGATGGAGTGACTTTGCCAGGGAGTGTCACAGGGCAGGACATTTCTCTGCTCATGTAGAAAAGCATGAGCATTCTTTCTATTGGCAATTTTCTAAAGCAACTTAGCCGTGAGGGCTTTATTTTTGTTTTTCATTTTCTGAGCAAATTCAAGGCTTAGCACCATAAGCTATTTTGTCTCACGTGTTAAAAAAAAAAAGAAAAGAAAAAGAAAAAGAAAAAAGAAAAGAAAAACCTTAGCAAAATCCTAAGCCAAGGTCACTTACTGATATGTATGTGACATATCAGTATGTCACCGGATGAAGAAGGCAACTCAAATATTCGGTTCCCCTCCCAGGCTAAGCAAGCAGCCCTAATGAAGAAAAAAAAAATCAATACAATCCTTCTAAGGGAGGAAGAAAAGAGAAAACTGTTTAGCACTTAAGTGGTTAATGCAATTCCTAAGTGTTCGGCAATCATTGCAATTTAGTGCCATTTCGATTATTACACAATAAACAGACCATGTTGTCTGGAAGCAAATTTTTATGAGTATAGCTGAAGGGGCTGCAACTTATTTAGCTGCTGAAACTCTAAGGGAAAGAACATTTCTGAATGCTAACACTACAGAGCAAAAATATACAGGTACAGTAGAAAGGTTATTTTTAGGTCACTGCTATGGTAACTAACCACACTGACCTTTAAAATTAGTGTGTAGTTAACAAAGAAAAATAAAGTTCAATAAAGTGTTCTTTTAACAGGACCCTTTTAAGAACAATGCCACTGAGTTTTCTAGTGAAATATTTGGAAATTTTAAAAAGCATGTTAAGTTCAGGAAAGAACATCATGTTAACATGGGCTGGGAATATGCCAACTCTGGGGGAAATATGTAAACAATTTCAGCTACCTATAATATGCATCTCAGAAAAAAAAAATTATCCAGGTTCACAGAAATCTGCTATCACCACACTGATCTTGCAGGCATGCTCCCAGCTGCAAATTTAGCAAACCAGACAAGGTCTTGGTATAAGTGTGAGGTTTGATGGCATAATTGGAGGAGGGCAAAATGAGGGGAGATTTCTGTAATTCACACAATCTTCATTGTTCATTGAGGGCTGAGAGAGGCAATCAGATCTGGGGGAAAAGAAGAGCGATTTTGGGGAGGAGATAGGAAACTTGGGGAGGAAAGAACATTGGACTTAGTAAAGCATTCAGAAGAACAATAGAAATAGCTTTATTAATAAATATAGGTGGTTGCTCTATTAGGTCAGAGAAAGATACTCCATTTTGGTTGATCCCAGAGGGGATAAAGTTCAATAAAAGATTCTTTAAGGAGTAACACTTCAATAAACACTGATGCACTGGTGCTGGTGGGGTATATAGCTTGACTCTGACAGAGCAAAGCAACCCCTAGGAGGGCATGTTTGCCCTTTTGCTACATCCACAAAGCTTCCATTTCTATAACAATTTACAAAGCACTCTCCTCAGAATAATCTGTAGGCTAGGAAGTGTGTTATTTCCTATTTTTCAGAGGAGGAAACTGAGATAGAGAAATGAAAGATTTGTCCAAAGTTGCACAACCAGAATGCAGTTGATCTCAAATTCAAAAACAAATCTTCTAATTCTAAATCCAGCTCTTTCCACCATACCCTCTGAGATCTCCAACCTATTTTGTACATATTCTGTTTATAGTTGTTTGCATGTTATGCCTTCCCACCACCACCAGTTAGATTGTGAGCTCCTTGAGGACAGGGAATCTTTTTTTGCTTTTCTGGGTTAGCACAGTGTCAGGCATACAGTAGGTGCTTAATAAATGATGTCTTGACTTAAGGCATTTTAACTGGCTTCCCCCCCATTCCTGGAATGTTCTTCCTCCTCCTGGCTTCTCTGGCTTCCTTCGAATTCCAGCTAAAATCTTGCTTTCTAAGAAAGCATTTCCCAATCCCCATTAATTCTGTGTCTTCTCTGTTGATTATTTCATATTTATCCTTTATATTACTTATTTGTACACACTAGTTTACATGTTGTCTTCCCTATTAGACTGTGAGCTCCTTGAGAACAGGAACTGTCTCTTATTCTAATCTATATCCCTCCAGCACTCAGCACATGTTATTCTTTGCTTGACTGACCTACTTGACCTGACTTAACCTTTTGGGTCCCAGATCAATGGGAAACTTTGGAGAAGCTAAGAATGAAAGACACAAAGGAAAGCTTTACAGATAGGAAATTTTATATGAACTACTTTGGTACTGAAACTACTGAGAAACAAAATTGCAGAATAATGATACAGGAAAACATTATTTCTTGTCCCTCCTCAGGCACACTTACACAAGGTAACCTCCTCAAAGAGAGGAAATAGTTATCTGTGCACTCAAGGCCAAACACAGAGGGCAGAACCTATATATGCCCTCAGGGAAGAAATCTAGTCACCTGTCCAATTGTCAAAACTTCCGGGATGGGAACTTAAGAATTCACCAGCCCAGGAAAGCTGAATTTACTGCACAGACAGGTAAGAAGGTGCCCATAGAGTGAGATTTAGAAAGCACCAGAAAGGAGATCCTCCAAAATATAATTTCAACAAAAACAGATTTAGAGAAGTAGTTTGGATTCACCGATAGAATGCTGACCTCTATCAGGAAAAAACAGGATTCAAATTCTGTGTTATTTACTAACTCTATGACCCCAGGCAAGTCCCAACTTCCCCATGCCTAATTTTCTCAATTGTAAAGTGAAGAAGGTGGACTCCAAGTCCTTTCTATGCTCCAAGATCACTTTTAACTTAGTAAAAATAAATTTATTAATTCATTTACTTCCCTGGTTTATAAGAAAGGCAATACAGGTGAGAAATCAGGGCACCCACGGGAAGACAACAACAAAGCAGAAAGTGGATTTGGAATACTAAAGATAAATTTCTAGTGAATAATATTCAGAAGGTTTATGTTTTTATTAGCTGTGTATCTTACTTCTCAGGAGAAAGCTAGTGAACTAGAGTAGAGATGTCAAATATGTGGCTTCAGCATAGTTGGAACCAGATTAAAATGTATTTGGGAAATACTTAACAAAATAAAATTTTAAAAACCACAACAAAACAGAAAATGTTAATATGGACTTTTCTAAATCAGTGTGTAATACTGACATATATAGTTTAGTGGGATACTCCTGCCCCCAGTTTCTATTTAGATTTAACACACTAGACTACTGCAGCAGAATAGGATCCCTTCCCAACCTCAACAAAGATACCATATACATTTTCAGACATGGTCAATATACTGCTTTATTTTGCTGCCCTATACTTATTTGTTATAAGAAAGGGTTTTATTCAAAGAGGGTAGTCTCTGAACAATAATTGTTGCAGCTTCAGTGGTATTAACTAGATGTCAACATAAGAGCAGCTAGGTGGTGCAATGGATAGCACACTTAGCTTGGAATCAGGAAGACTCATCTTCATGAGTTCAAATTGAACCTCAGACATTTGTGTGATTCTGGGCAAATCACTTATTATGTTTGCCTCAGTTTCCTTATCTGTGAAATGAGCTAGATAAGGAAATGGCAAACTCACAATGCTTCAGCCTCCTTCCTTTGCTCCCCATCCTGCCATGGCAGACACTAAATCTGCCCCTCTAGGATTCCTGAGCAAGTTTACTGGAGCTACAATGAGATAGAGATAGAGATAGAGAGAGAGAGAGAGAGAGAGAGAGAGAGAGAGAGAGAGAGAGAGACTTTTCTTTTTTTTCTGAACATTTTATTTTTCCAAATACATGTAAAAATGGTTTTCAACATTCATTTTTGTAAAACTATGTGTTTCTAATTTTTTTCTTCCCTCCCTCACCTACTCCTTCCCCAATTCAACAAGGAATCTGATATATGTTAAATATATGATATCCTTGAAACTTTTCTTTTCTTTAGGTTCTCCCACACTTTCATCTGGAAAGAAAAAAAAAATTTAAAGAGAGACCAAAATGTGAAAAAAAAAACTCTAGAAAAGCTGTTTTCAACTCAAATGTGTAGGGAAATGTATCTCATATAGCCTCTTCCTGAAAGGCCAGATAGCTTTGCATTTGTCTGATTTAGTCTAAAATTTCCAAAGTGCAGCAGAAAGCAATTTAACTTAGTTTTTAAGAGAGCCTAAATAGTAATTTGGGCACTTGTAAGGATAGGTAACTCCTTAAAGGCACCATTTAGTAAAACTTTAGGGTCTTGAAACCGTAAGTATCTCCTGAAGTGACCATTTTTTTTTTTACCCAATGAGACTGAGAGCAAAAGACACATTTTATCTAAATTGTCTTCCCCCCAGTCTTCCATATATATTAGGAATCTAATGAATGCAGAATGAATGAAGGGGAGCAGTAGAATGAGAATAGTTATTGTTTAGGAAAATAATTGGTAATGATTAAATCAAATATAGAACCAAGGATCTCAAAATACACAAAAGTTATTTTTATGCTCAGAATAAGAGCTACTCCAGAGAGAACATTTTGAGTATATTAGTACAGTTAAGAACCCTAAGACTACTCCTAGAAGTTGCAGCTACCCAGGAACATATATTTTATGAGCCACATGAATTTCTAACTCCATTACTGCACAGTTTCTACATCTAGTCTTAGAGTTCTCAACTGTACTAATACACTGACCAAAAACAAGTTTTTCAAATTTTTACAGTGTTCTCTCCATTACGCGATTCTATTTTATCTATGAATTGTCTCCAATCAATCATACAAAACATGACAGCTAGGTGGCACCATAGTGCACAGAGCTCCAGACCGGCAAAGCTCTGGGTTCAAGGTCAAGTTCAGACACTAGTGAGGTCATTTAGCATGTCTGTTTCACTTTCTTCAACATAAAATGGGGAGAATAATCTCACAGAGTTGTTATGAGAAGCACAATGAGATATTATTTATTAAATACTTAGCACAGTACCTGGCACATATTATGTGCCACATGAAATGCCTATTTCTTTCCCTTTTCATATCTTTACTTATAAAGAAAAACATATTATTGATAAATATTACCAAAAAATTTTTTTTAAATTGACAAAATTTCCAGATGAAAAGCAAGATTTTTTAGAACCACTTCAGTGGTATTAACTAAATGTCAACATAAGAGCAGCTAGGTGGTGCAATGGATAGCACACTTAGCTTGGAATCAGGAAGACTCATCTTCATGAGTTCAAATTGAACCTCAGACATTTGTGTGATTCTGGGCAAGTCACTTATTCTGTTTGCCTCAGTTTCCTCATCTGTGAAATGAGCTAAATTAGGAAATGGCAAACCACTCTAGTATCTTGTGTATCTAGCATCTAATCTTAGCAAAGGGAAACCTGATATATCAGGTAAATAAGCAAGAGTAATTTTAAATAAAAAAAGACTGAAACTTCCAATTTTTAAATTAATAATATAATATAATTCAAATCAATGTGTGAAAAAATCCAGATTACATAGTAAATGCTCTCTTTGCAAAATGCTGTTATAAAATCCTTTTAAAAATCAAAATTCTGTTTCCTGAATTCAAAATATAATTTAATTTGTCCCTACAACCTCCCTCCTCCTCCATATACATCAAATGCGTGTATTTTCAAGAATATGTTATTACACAGCATGAGGCACACCTGTACCCAGGAGTTAATTTGCTATGGCACAATATTTTCAAAGTGATATTCCAAGCTGAAATGGGCCAAAGTGATTTGGACTATTTCATAATATATTAGTATTCTAATATTTATGACACATTATCCTGAATTAACAAATATAATGTACCCTCCAAATAACATTACAAATGGGTAAAAAAAAAAAAAAAGAAAGAAAGAAAAACAACCTTGATTTGAAGTGGGAAAAGGAATCTACCTTTTGCAAATTTCAGTTGCAAGCACTTGAACTTCCAGCCCTAAAACACTCATTCCAGAGAGCAAAGAGGCAATGCCTTTTGGGAAACAGGGCAGTAATGACTGCTTCCAAACAGTAAACAGTCTGCATATTTCTGCAGATGGTATGAAAGAAAGCCTTAAGAGCAGATTCTCCTTATCACTGGGAGACTCTTAACGAATATCTTTCTCCACCAAGAACATTCCAGTTCAGTGATGTTCTTTTTCTGTTTTTATCCATTAAAAGAATGTTCAAATAATTCTGATAAAGTAACATGGCAGGCAGCCCCCCCCCCCAAAAAAAAAACTAAATAAAAAAGGAAGAATGTCAAATGAACAAACTTTTAAACTCTGTAGCTTTTATTATTAGATGCTATTCCTAACTTGTTAAAATTGATCAAATAGAAAGCTGTGAATAGAGAAAAAATTAAGCCAACTAGAAAAGTGTGACTTGGATTTAATATTTTATAATTGCCAAGGGACATACTGAGATCAATGAATTTTTGCCTGAGATGAACGTCAGAAAGAGATGTACTTCAGTCTTTTAGGGAACATTGGTCTATTTAATTCTTGTGTCTGATGCATGTGAAATATGCCTGTCTTGGCCTTCGTTCTTGGCCAGAGGCACTGCTGGAGGCAGACATTACCACTTTTAATAGGCCGCCATCTGAGGAATGGCGAGGGATCCAATAACCCATCCCCTCTAATGGAGCTGCCTGTTTATTCACTTACACCTTTTTTGTGCGGCTAATTTCAGTTTTGCATGCTGAGTTGTTTCACTTTGAATTAAATGAATAGAAACAAAGGAAAGAAGCCTGTGCAGCTAATAAACCATGATTATTTTCGAAGTTCCTCTCAACAGGATTCTCCATATACAAGGTATATCATTTGAGAATAGATCCACTGCTGTGTTTTTCCACTTGTTGACGAAATTAATATGGGCTATACATTTTAAAATTTGGGGAGAATTAAAAAGGTTATTAAAATCCTTTATTTGTAGTGTGTTATTGTTTGCAGTAGAATTAACTACCCTTGAATCAATAATAGATATCTTCAAATTTCTTAATGCAACATGATATATTCATCTACATATTGACTAAAACATGATTGATAAGTCTGGGAGTGGCTAGTAAATTCAGTTAGCTAGGTAACTTGCCCTGTGTCAAGGGATCACACATATGGAAGTATTATTTCTGAATAGTTATGGGTATAT
The DNA here is from genome assembly GCA_023553655.1 of Myrmecobius fasciatus. NCBI lineage: Eukaryota > Metazoa > Chordata > Mammalia > Dasyuromorphia > Myrmecobiidae > Myrmecobius > Myrmecobius fasciatus. The sequence continues at coordinate 199,838 of JAJPUD010003299.1, read as the reverse complement.
AGGAGAGATGGGGATTGGCTCTCCACTATTATCCTCATGTACAAAAGCATCCCTTTTTCTGAAAGTCACTAGCAAACATAAATCATAATATTTGAGCCTGCTTCATGATAAGCAACAGTCATCCAAGGTTAAAATAAGTACCCCCCTCAGTGAAGCTGGTTGATGGGGCAGGAGAAGTTCTTTAGGAGAATGTCTGCCAAGAGGAAGAAGAGAGAAAGGGATTCCCAGTAGAAGCAGCTAAAAGCAAAACAATTCTCGCCCTCACCTGGCTTTCTAAACAAGAACTGTTTCCACCTGCAGGTGGGAGGGAAGCACCTGTGCAGAGCAAATCACAAAGCCAAGAGCATCTTCTCTTCAGCTAAAGGGAGTGACGATCCCCTTGGAGACAAGTCTGAACTCCACAGGCTGGGTTAGGGAAGGGCAGTTTGGGAGAATCTCCCTACCCCAACTAGATTTCTTAGAAACCATTTTGGGCCAAAGCCTCTATGGGGGCAACCTCAGACCCAGCTCATCCCCTGGGGAGCTAAGGATTTTAAGAGGAAGGGCCAGGGCCAAACCTTTCTGACCATCGTCTGCTCATTTTGTTCATCATAGTTAGAAATGCTGTGGTTGTTTTCAAAGCCTCTGTGGTGGCCATATTTGAACTGTGCCCACTGTAGGCCTTTTATCACTTGTGCCAGCATATGCTGGGTCATTGGAAACCATATAGGAAAGATTCTTCTCTTCACTAAATGAAAATTTTGACTTGAACATATTCCTGTTCATTTAAGGAGTGAGTAGCCTCCTCTTCAGAGTCGACAGCTAAAGGTAACAGCCCTGAGCCTGCACTGAACTGAGTCATTCTCACAGAAAAAGAAAGCCTCATCATGTCAGCCCCAAGGTGCTGATCTGATTTTCAAGTCTATTGATATCCCATTTCTGATCATAGAAGAATCTTAGAGGCCATTTAGTCTAATCTCCTTATTTTTATACACAAGAAATCTGAGGTCAGGGATGTTGAATGATTCCTCCAAGATCACAGTAGCAGTAAGTGGCAGTCTAGATTCAGATTCTGGTTTTCTAATCTCATTCAAATCCAGTCCACTTTCTACTACATCATGACTTGATAAATACAGCATGAGAACAATAACACATTTACATTATGTCTTAATGTTTACAGTGTTCCCCCACAACTGGTAGGGTAGGTAGCCCAAATATTCTTGTTTTGCAGATGAGAAAACTGAGTTTCAGAGAGGTTACCTGATTTTCCCATTAGAGCCAGAAGAAAAACCAATTGCTCCTAACTCCAAATCCAGTGTTCTCTCTATTTTACCGTATAAAATGGCTTTTAGCAATAACCTATTTATTCAAGAATAAACACCTTAACTTTCCATCTGTATTGATCCCAAGTTAATGGCTTTGCTTTTTCCTTTCCACAAATTCAGATAGAAGAAAGGAGTCATATCTCCCTCAGAGCATCCTTACCATTTGCTATTCTCCTCAATTGTATTTCCAGCCTGTTATTCTTACTTCACAGTATTCTGAGTCTTGCTCTTTCCACAAGCCTCACAAATGATCCAAAATAGATATAATTATTGCTAAGGAATCTGGTTAAGAACCTTTTTTAAAATTTATTTTGTGGGAGAGTTACAAATTTTCCTTCCTTTTCAATACTATCCAATCCTTGGAATTTTAAAACAGCAACTAATGGGGTATCTTGTCACCTGAGTTACAATAAAATAATTTATGAGACTACAATACATGCCTACAGTATTACCCTAAAGTGCATTTGTAAAATACAAGATGCTATACAACTCCAGAATAATTATTTTTTTTTCCAAATAATGTTTGTAGACCTGGATTCTAACTCCCAGACACAGTATGCAAAGAAAAATGGGAACAACAGACTGAAGTTGGGATTGATTTACTTCATTAGCTGGGATTACAAGTTTAACTTACAAACCAGAGGTCAAAATTTCTCATTAACAAGGGGGCCATGAATTGCTGCAGGCCTTGGTTCAAGAGGAGACCACTCTTATTACTAACTACACATTTCAATCTGTCTTTGATGTTCTCCTTCTACCCTCCTCCCTTTTATTTTTTGGCAGAGGAGTTGATTTTAATTGTAGCTATACAACACAGCTCCGTTTGCCCGAGAGCCAGCCTCCACATCTGCAGCAAGAGCAGTGCTGGGGATATTGGGTGCAGTCCATAGCTCAGGGCAAATTTTAATGGCTCCCCTTTTCATACAAGGCTCAGATTGTTTTCCACGTGATTCCTGTTAATTTAGCTGCAGGAAAGGGCATCGGTTTTCCTTCTGAGTTTCTGATCCATGCTCCTAAAATAGGTGAAATGTATTAGAAGAGAGATGATAACTAAAAGGAAGGCAGTATTCTAACTTCTTAAATAGCACAGCCAAACACTGGCACATTTTCTCAACACTAAGCAGAAAAATAAGATTTGACACAGTCTGTTATTATCATTATATTTTTTTAAAATGCTCTCTGTTAATCACATTTTCATTTCCCAAGTATCAAAGGGTCAGTCACATTTGTGCTCAATGTTCTTTTTCTGGTTCTGCCATGGGTTAAAAAGAAATAGAGGGGTTTGTGGTTTGTTTTCCTTTTTTAAAGATGAGACATTTGCATCCTATGGAAATCATTGAATTCAACAAAACTGAATTGTTCCCCAAATAAGAATTCTGGGAAATAAAGCAGCAGATGGTAGTGCATGCCACAAAATAATAATGTGTTACATATATACTTTCCATTTCTGAAGACTAAGAAATAAAATCAAACTCGCCCCGACGTTAGGCTGTGGCAGCAGATTGACCGTTCTAATGGACCCAGAGCTTCCAAAGAGGATGACATGATTGGAAGTGATAAAAAAAATAAAATAAAATAACTCCTTATTTAGAAGAAAAAACAGTTTACACAAGAGGCAAGCCATCATTTCTCTCTATTCTGATAAAAAAAATAATAAATTGGTCACCTTCAAACAACATAAATGCTGAAGAATCTTCATTTGAGATGTATTTACTAGGAGTTTTGATGTCAGAAATTTACTCTGAGACTAGTTATTTGTGTTTTAATACCATCTGGACAGACAGGGGGAGAAACTTCAACAAGAAGGTGATAAACCCTTTTGAAATGCCAGAAACAGTCATTAGATAGAGACCCCTAAGACCTTCCCCCATTTCACTCACTTTCAAGAATGAAGCTTTTTTTCATATTGGGTTCTCTGCACACACTCATGCTGTGATTTCAGGAAGGCAAACGATCTCTTGGATTCATTCACATCTTAGGTGAGACAGCCCTTGCACAGAATACAGTCATATTGTTACAGAAAGGAAAACTAGCATTTCAAAACAAGCAAGACAAATTAAAGCCGGTCACAAACCAGAGTCGTTATTCCAAGGGCTTCGAGAATCCTGCTTGGTACAAACTGCTCTTGCCAGCTTCCTATTTCCCCCTCTGAAAAGCCCACGTTGGGCTTCCAATCACTGGCAGTGATTCTGAGTCTTTGTTTGCTCATAGTAATAATTAACATTAATTTTTCATTTCCCTGGGTTTTCCAACTGCCTTTAATAAAAACACTGATTAAAATCCAAGGGAGCTGCTTTGTACCCTCACCTTTCTGAATATCCACTTTGTTCTGGAGGTGAAGGCCACCCCCTTCTCTGTGAAAGGCAGCCATTTGAGAAGAGCTGGTAACTCATCTGCCCACTGGCACTAAGCAAAGCCTTTGTTGGCTTCTGGGGGCCGGACTGAGCTGGAGAGACAGGGCCCTGCTTCTGGGCGGGTGATCCGCTTCCTGCCTCTTGGCAGGAGAGGTCAAGCCCCTGGCCAGGCTCTGCTGCCACCTTTACGGAGTGTGCTGGAGCCTCCGATGCATCTCTTCCACACGGGGGGCAAGGGGCCTCCTTTAAGTTTCAACAGGGGGTTATCTTAACAACGAGACATCTTAGAAAGGTCATTATTGCAGTCTAATTTCAAACTGGCACCAAAATGAAGGGTTGTCTTTGTGTGGGATTAATTTAAAAACCTCAGGATTTGATGTCAGTGGGAAATAACCAGCGTGGGACTCATAATGCTGCCTTCTCCTGCTTCTGGCCAGTGCCTGGGGCTCATTTCTTAGGAGATGAAAACTCTGACAAGCCCTTCAGTTAAGCTGAAAGCAGGCAGCGGTCCAGTAACACCCACAAGCCTCCGAGGCATCCTGTGACCCCCTTAGAAAAGTCACATTCACTTTGCTCTTGAGAAAGGAAAAATAATCCTGGAGGCATTTTGTTTTAAACCATGTGAAATAAGGAAATGTGAGGATGTGAAAATGAAGTGAAAAAAAGTTAGAATTCATTTCCTCCCTTTTCAATGGGCTTAGAAGCCAAACGGGTTCATTTTGAAAGAGTGTGTAAAAATCTGATACATCCACCAGTAGGCAAAGACTACAAAATGCTTAAGGTAAAATATGTAAATATGTAAAATAATCTCCTGAAAACCATCTCCTTTTGTGCTTGAAAGCATTTTTTAAAAGCATCTTTATTTCTCTGCTGCATTAATATACTGTTGGGCAGAAAAGTTACTTCTTGGCCAAACAAAACAACAGAAAAACAAGGTGCTGACAAAAAAGGATGATTCTGAAATGAAGCCCACAGATGAAGGGAAGGACAAAAAAAAAAAGCCACAACTTGTGCTTCATTGCTATGGCTCTTTTAGTAATAATTTAAAGAATGTTATTAATATAACATAAATTACAGTCTCCACATTTCCCAAAGAACTGTTTGTTTAAACAGCATGGACTTGAAACAAAACTCATCTGTCAAGTCTCAGCTCTCATTTCATTTGGAAACACAGCCTCCCTTCTTTCCTTCCACACTCCTTTCACCTCAGCCTGTCTTTTCATCTCATAGTAAAGCAGATCTAACCTAATTTCCTCTCTAATATGACAGGGGTCTGCACAGCTGCACATTCAGACACAGAATAATAGGTAGCTGGGAATTGCTCATCTGATCCCCAAATATTCTCAAATTAATTTTAAAAACCCATAGGAAGATAGCAAGACCAATGCACAGTTATGCTATTAATATTCATTTGGACTCATCTTTATACCCTTGACTTACCTCAGTAAAAAGTGACCCATACGGGGACCTCCTTCATATAATTTTCACTCCCAGAAACTGGTCCAATCCAATCCTTTTGACAAGTGGTACTGTCTTTCCATTGCCAACATTTCTCAGTTCAATTCATTAAAGGCCCACTAGGTTTCCAGAAACTGTGCTAGGTGCTCTGTATATAAAGACAAGAATAAAAACTAAATAGTCTCTGCCCTCAAAAAGTTTACCTTCTACTGAGAGAAAACAACTTAAACACAAATAACTTAATTAGATATCTATATATCTATCTACATATAGAGAAAACCAAAATAATTATATGTTTGTTAATAATGCAACACATAAAATGTATTCCAGATAGCCTTTGTTTTCTGTCTTTCTTGAGTAAGAAACAATCAACTTAAAACATGATTGATGTATGGTCAATCTTATTTCAACCTGGTGTTAACAAAAACAGAACCATGTATACCTGGCAGGACTCCATCCCAGAACCAATGAGAACAGGACTTTGTATAGACAGAATGATACTCTCATGGAGCCAATTAAAACAGGACTACAAATACCCAGACTGACACTAGGCCAGAGCCAACAAGAAAGGGGAGCATGGTGTACTGGAAAGAACATTGAATTTGGAGTCGGAGAACATGAATATGACCGTGGACAAATCACTTTTGTGAGCCTCAGTTTTCTTACCTGAAAAATAAAGAGATTGGACTAGATGATTTTCAAGATCGCTTTCAGCTTTAAATCCAATATTTAAATTTAGCATCCTTTGAGATCATAAATAGACCATAAATTTTCAGACTGATTGTAGCCCAGAGCCAATGAGAACATGACTGTGTATGCCTATATTAACTCCAGCTGGGAGGCCAACATGAATAGGATCAGACTGCAATGAATGGGTATATGAGATTAATTTAAGTCTTTCTTGCTATGGGGTATAAAATGCTATCAATCTACTGGGGGAATGGTATTACATTTAAAAATGATGCTTTTATTTATTACATTTAAAATCTTGAGAATTTTCTTAGTTTTTTAATCTTTGAGTACTTTTAGAAGATTAGATATAGTACAATATAGAAGGTTTTATCAAAATACTTTTCAAACCCAATTGTCTACTTTAACTCCCATCTTTAATATTTTTTTCCAGCATTGACATTGGACCTAGTTAATTTTTTTAAAGGAGTGGCACAAAAGGACTCTGACAAGATTTCACAATAATGTCCACTGCCTCCTTTTCCAGAAATAAACTAAACATAGGAACCACAAAAATCTAATCTAATCTGGAAGAGTGGGCAGGGCTGAGAATGACTTTTATATTTCCAGAGGATCATCTCAAGAAAAATGAGAAGAGAAGAGATAGAAAATGGCATATGGAAGGAAACCCAGTATCAGTTCCAGTGCACAAGAAAAAGGGCAGCAATCAAACAAGTATTAACCAGAAAAACTTGGTGACCTCTGATCTGATACAAGACCCCAAAGGGATTCTCATTGAGTCAACTATTTCACATTGGTTAAACCTACTTAGGAAATGGTTACAGTCTATGTCAATGTCAATTCTTTTATCCAGTTCCTATTTTTCAATGCTAACAGCTTTTTTAAATAGGTCAGACTGGGTTTCCTTTAATTGCATACTTTGTTAACTTATTTTTATTCTTTTTCCAATTTGATATTAATTTTGTCTATTACTCTAACAATGATAATAGCTAGTATTTATATAATGCTTTATAAAGTTTCTTTTTTTTATATAGTGATTTATAAAATTTGACATTTATAAATGTTATTCTTACAACAACCCTGAAAGGTGTTATTATTATCCTCATTTTACAGATTAGGAACCTGAGGCAGAGAAGTTAGCACTACGTAGCACCTAAGAAGTGAGTTGTATGACTGTACATAAAAAGCTGATTCAGAAATAACTCACATTAGTGTCCAATTAGTCTAATAAAATACAATCAATTTAATTTTTATGATGCTATTTGATCCAGTAATTCCTTATTCTTTTCTCAAATAAAATATTAATAATATATGGGTGTGATTCTTCTGTATAATCTACAAGTCTTTGGCCTTTCTTATTTTCTTATTTTTGAACCATATTTTTTTAACCTGCCACCCTCTGCCCACCTTTGCATCAAAATCTTTGAGTATTGAAGTAAGTGTTAATTTGATGTATGGGTCTTATTTTCATTATAGTGTTCTTCTAAATCTTCATCTTCATGATTAGCTGTTAAAAAATAATTACAATTGTTTTCATAGTGGTTTGTTTTTTGTTTTTGTTTTTGTAAATACTTATTGTGAGCCCTGGAATATGAGATAACCAAATGTCCCATGAAATTATGTTTCTTGTAGCCTTTGGATGAATGATAAAACTTAACTCCCTTATTGCCTGGAAAACCTGCAATCTATTCTTCCATTTACCTTCAACTTCCTTTTGTCTTTTGTTTCTTTTATATAAAAAAATATGAAGACTAATACAATTCAGTTCCTTCAAAAATATGTTTGTTCATTGGTCACTGGACAAGGATCTTACATTTAAAGGATCTACAGGTAGGTTAATGTTTATGAATGCTTTTAAAAACTGATTTTTAGCATTTTCTCCCTTTTCTGTCATTTTAACAGGTTTTACTTTAGAAATGATCCACTCCAGGGGGCCACACAAAACTGAAGACCATTTTTATGTATCTTTCATTGTTTCACAGCTTACTAAAGTCAAAGAATTCTTCACCAAGTGGTTAATATACTGGCGATGAGGTCTTCATGACCTGTTTGGGCTTTTCTTGGCAAAGATACTGGTGTGGTTTGTCATTTCCTTCTCCAGCTCATTTTACAGGCCAGGAAACTGAGCAAACAGAGTTAAGTGACTTGCCCAGGATCACATAGTTAATAATTCTTGGGGCCAGATTTGAACTCAGGAAGATGAGTCTTCTGACTCCAGACCCACGGCACTATCATCCATTGTGCCACCTAGTTGCCTCTGAGGTTCTCATACTTAGCTATGTTCATTTGCTGGGACCAAAGTCAAAACTTTTTCAATAGGGTGAAAACCCAACAGAATTTACATTCCGCTAAAAGATTCTCAGTCTTTGAGAACCTGGAACCATCTCAACACCATGTAAGGCATGAAATCTGTTTGTCTGACATTCAACATCTTTGTTCTGGTATTCATAAGTGAGAGTAGCCCTTAGTTTTCTTTAGTTTTTTCTTTGCTAAGTTTGGAAACCATAATAACCATATTCAGTTTATTTAAAAAATGAGATTATTTTTAAAAGAATTAGGTAGAATAGTTTTGTACTTCTATTTTAAAAAGTTTATAAGATGTAGGGGTTTTTCTTTAAATGTTTGATAAAATTTAATTAGGAAACTTTTTAATTCTGGTACCTTTTCTATAGCATGTAGCTGTAGATAGAATATAAAGTGCTGACCTTGGATCAGGAAGACTAGGCTCAAATAACCTTTCCTACATTTATTGTATAACTTCACTTATTTTCACTAACCTTTCATTTGTCAATCTGTAAATGAGGATTAAAATCCACTATAGTAGCATGGGGTTGTTGTGAGGATCAAATGAAAAAAAAAATCATGTAAACCTTAAATTGCTACATAAATATTGGTTATTACTATTTAAATCCTTTAAGAGGATAAGGAGAGATGCCGGAGCAATGAATGAGACAGTAGACAGGCTGTGCTCAGGAAAGTCCCCAGAACCATGATTGTGACCTCTTACAAGTAAATGTCTGGCCAGCCCCTCATCCCCGGATGGAGAAAGGGGCTCAGATAATCCCACACATGGTGAGAGTCAACATTACATAGAGGGTAAAGAACTGGTCTCAGAGTGAGGAAGACTAGGATGAGTTCAAGTGCTGACTGACATATACCAATTCCAACATTCTGGACAACTCATTCCATTTCTCAGCACCCCCAGGCAACTCAATAACACTATTTTAAGTTTTAAACTCTATCCCAATCTATATCAGAGAGAGGGTTTCCTAACCAGGAATTTCCTTCATCACTGAAATCACAAATCTGGTCAAAAAAGGAGGGGAAGAGGAATATTGGTTTTGCCACAAACCATTTGGGAAAAGAATAATTCCCTACTGGGACAACATCTTCCTTAATCTTTATCTCTCCTTTAACTCCAAAGCTTTTTCCTGGGCTAGTAAAAAGAAAAGAGGTACCATCTCCTAAATTGTCTAGCCAGGCTGACCAACGAAGGCCCAAGTTCTGGCTAGGTTCACCTCTATCAGATATACATTTGCAGCCCCATATATATCTAACCTGATGTAGCTGCAACAAGACAGAAAGCCCTGACCAAAGATTACCAAACATATTTTGGGGCAAATTTTAGTAAATGGATTCATCAGACATGTTGAAAAATTTTTAATGAAAAATATAATCATGACCCTATTTCCACTTTTGAATTCTAGCCTTTTCAGAGAAGTTCTCTCTCGAGGTGACAAACTGGCAGTACCTGAATTCATTACTGCCTGATTAATTATGCTGCTTTTATACAAAGGGAAGAGAGACTTCAATCAGATGCAATAACCTTCTATGGTACCTGTGCAGTAGTACATCAGCCCATCAATACAAAGAGTCCTCTATTTTCCATCTAAAGAGGTTGCTGGCAGGGATAGAAGGACAGGCGATTTTTCTATTACCTGTAGCTTGGGAGAACTGCACTGATTAGACAAGGGACTCAGAATCAAGCAGCCCAGACTTTGCAGTTATTTTATGCTAAAATGGGACCTGAAGCCTAAGAACTTCTTCTGACCCACTCACCTTGTGCTCTGCAAGACTAGCTGGATTTCAGGATGCTCAGTCAGTCAGCCCTACTGGCCTAAAGGCAGTAAGCCCAAAGGAGGAGATGTTCTAAAAACAACCCTGAATCTCTCTGCTTCCAGGGCAGGGTATCTTACTTACTGATGGCTGTACCCCCAAATCAGCTTCTCTTTTGAAAATGAGTCATTATTCAATTAGTCAAATAACAATGGTAATGATACTCCACCATTCTGTAGAACCTATCAGGGAAGGATCTCAAAGGATATTGCTAATATACCTTGATGTCTAAAAGTCTCCCAAGAACCTTTTCTTTCATAGAGGAGGACAATTAAGTACTTCATAACCAGAGACTGAGCTCAGACTCAAGTTCCAGCTCAAAAGACTGAGTTTTCTGCCCTCCTGTTATCCCTCCCCCCACTTCCTTTGGAGGCATTGTGAATACCTTCCCCTCTGAGATTATTTTACATTTACATTGTAAATATCTTGCACAGATGGAGCAATTTGCATGTCTAATCCATAAGAATGTGAGTTCCTTGAGGGTAAGGACTATATTTTTACTTTTATTTGTATCTCCAGTGTTTAGCCCAGTGCCTGGCACATAGCACCCAATAAATATCTGTTGACTGACTGAGTAATTGACTGAAGTTGGAGTTTGTTTTGGTTTATAGTGAATCCCTCCTTGAATCCAATCCCAGCACCTAACATAAAGCCTGGTACATAAGTGCTTAATATGTGTACTGAGCTCTCAATTTCTTATGTAACCTCTACCCCAAAATCCATTGCTATGGAGAATCCTCTTTGGCAGAGATAAATGTCCTTCCCTGAGTGAGGGGCAGGACAGAGTTGGTGAGGGGGGAACTATACCTTTGTCATTCCTTTTCAAATTTTGAGTCCCTTTGGCTGCTTCTGACTTCCAGCTCTGAGAAGGAAGATAGAGGTGGCCAACCCCACTTCAGGTGGCTGAAGGAAAAGGTGATGTTCTCCCTCATGCCCTTATCCCTACCCTGCTGCAGTAGAGACTTGTGGGAGTTTCCCTTTGGGTAAGATCTGGAACAATCTCTTGGTTGAACCGAGTTTTCTGTCTCCCAACAAGAGAGCTCTTTTACTCTGTATTGTCTGGCATATAATCACCTATGGCTCCCTTCTCTGATTTCTGTTTGCTACAACTGGGATAAATAGGTTCCTTAGCTATTCATTGTGTGTGCTCATTATAGAACTGGTATTTGGTGGCAAAGAGCTCAAGCCTTAAATATGGAGCTTGGGATCTTCCTTCCCTGATAATGACATACTAATCAGAAATTGTATTGTTCTCAATCATATCCCCTAGGCTAATAATATTTAAGGGAGCAGACAGATAAGAGTCTAGCTCAAAATCTCCTCCCTCTGATAGAAGAGTAGCCTCTGCCCCCAACTTCTTGCTTCAAAGTCTCCCTGAGAGTAGAATGAGGAGAGAAGAGGCTAGAGATCCCTTTAAGTCACACAATGACACTCCCATGCTACAAGGGTGGGATGGGGAGACAGCCCTAGTCTAAGAGGGTCTTCCTATGCAGAGGGCCCTTTCATAATACCTACAAAGTTTGGGACTTCATAATTCCTAACAAAAGGAATCCTTTCCGAATGTGACTTGTGAAGTACTTTTCTATCCCAAGAAAGTGTGATGTTTTCTCCCAAAGTACTTTACACAGGGCAAGCACTCACAAAGTGGTCAGATACAAGTTCACTCCCAAGGTCTTTCTTAAGAACTTTAGAATCGATGGTATGACACAGGAGACAGCTACAGGACCACCAGCACGGCGTGCCCTCATCAGAGAAGCCGAATTGAATTAGCCCAAAGGAAACTCCAGATGTGCAAAATTAGAAAAGTGACCCCAAATGGGGACTATTTGTGTCGGGCCTGTGGCAGAATGCCCTGAGCTCTCTTTGGTCTAATCAGTCACAGCAGAACACACTGGAACTCTGCTCTAACTAGTGATGTCATTTTGGGCCTCTTGGAGAATAAGGGCCACAATCAACCTCATCAACCTCTCTAAACGGAGGGAGGCACTGATTCCTGGCAGTTGGTGATGGCCTGTCTGTGGCTATCTGATGACATGGTAACCGAGGTCAGAGGTTGCCTTATAGCATCACCAGCTATGGGACCACCCAATAGTGGCAGGTGGCATCAGGACAAAGGAAGTAACAGAGCTTCTGGGGACAACAGACATACAGGTGTTACAAAGTTAGAAACTAAAGGAAGGACGGGCATTTTTAGTGATCAGTAGAGAAAGAATGTGGGTATGTGTGTATATAGATGCAGATGCACTGCCTGAAAAGCTGTGAGACTAGATGCACAAACACCAAAGCTTGCTTTGTGAATTTGTTTGGGTTGTTTGCTGTTTCAAAATATGCCCTTTTTAAAAAATTGAATGTACACCAGGGACTCAGCCAAAGGAGACAAGAGACAGTTCTGGCTTCCCTTTCTGGAACAATCAGGACTGTCCTTTAGAGATTCTAATTTTTATCTAGTTAGCAAATCCCTAGAATATCCCCAAAGCACCACAAATATTTACTAGTTTCTCTTTGGACCAGATGCGATTCTTATCCTTTATCACACTGAAGTCACAATGAGAGGGGAAAAAATTGACAACAATGGCAAGCCACGGTGTGGGATAGCACCCCAATATGCTAATTAGTTCCTCATTATTTCATTCTCCTTTTCCTTCTGCAGTGAAAGTTTTCCAATTCTAGGAAACCTAAGGATGCTGGAAAAGCAAGTGATGTGTCATTTCTGGGGATCTGGCAGCTGAGACATAGCATCCTGGGGAAAGGGCTCTGAAGAATTGCAGATGGGTATGCCCTTCTGCAAACAATCAGGGCTCAGATAGAGCTTTAAAAAGATTTCTAGGTTGCAGTGTTCCTGACTATTGCTTAAGTAATGTGGGGCCTTGCTCCATGGGCTTTGCACAGGGTCATTTGTGACTTGCTGTGTGCTGAACAGAACCAAGGCCATTCCCTCCAGCACTGGAATGAAAGGAGGGGGCCAGCCCAATCCTGTGTTCTGTGCTGGCAGGCATCCAGACAGTGAAAGGCCTGCGGGAAACCCTGCTTGACTTTCAGGGTCAAGATCTTAGTGACTGGCTTCCTGTAGTCCCTCGAGGGGTTGTCTCCTCACACCCTTAGTTTAAGAGAAGGAAAAGGGGCATGCATTTTGGGGTACAACTGAGAGATCCTTGGACACTGGCCTTTGTGCTCCTACACTAACAGGCTGACATGAGCCTCTGAACCAGGATGTGAATCAAGCTTCTGGGGAGCTTACTACACAGAACCACATTTTAGAATCTCTGCTCCTCACCCAGTTCTATAGAAAAGTACCAGTCCAACAACTGCCCATAAACCTAGCATCACTTCAATGCCTGTGAAAATTTCTAAGCCCTTTCTGGATCAAGGACCTTTCTGTATACCAAAACTGGGGACATATTTTTATACTTCATTATTACTGTCTGCATTTTTTGGTAAAGTCCTAGTTTAGTGTTTTCTTTAGGGGGTGAAAGGAAGGCATGAAATCATCGTATAAATACACATTTTCAATCATTCTGCACTAAAACCTGGAAATGCCTGTCAGCAAAGTCCTGACAGATATGAGCAGGCAATGTTTGTGTTCCTCTGAAGGAAAATGGTCATGGAAAGACTGTCAGTCATCTCTGGGTAGCCCGCCCATCTGCCCTCCCCTGGCCCCAGGCCAGCTCTGCCTGAAGCACTCCAAAGCCATGGCCCATCTTCCAGATGGGGTATCAACAACAGCTGGGCCTCTGCTCACAGCCAGGGCCAGGGGGGGGGATAGGGAGGAGCTAATGATAGGCCTCTGAGTTACAGGAGCAAGGTGTGGTAAGAAGTTGGGAGAACAGGAAGGTTAAAGATAGATTTCAGTGATGAGGGTTCGAAAATGAAATCCATCCCTTGAGGGATCCCAGGAGAGGACTAGAGAGAGTACAGCACAATCCAAGGCTGTGAGGTGGAGGGGGCTGGAAAAGGTGTTAGAAGACTTGTCCTGGATGCTGATCTGACACTAAAACCTGAGGGTTCTAGAAATACATGCAAGGACCATTGGAACCAATTAGAGGGGGTATACAGAGGTAAGTATATTTCAAGGTATGATACAAGTCCGTTATGTAAATAATAGTGCCAATATTTTATTTATCCATCTCTCTCACTTCATCAGTGTTCTTGGAACTTAGGGTGAAACCAGTCAGTTATCCGGTAGGACCTCTTTTCTGTAGCTGTCTTTCTGCCCATCAAATAGTGAGGCCTTTAATCAAACTCAAAGGAGTACAAGCTAAGTCCTTCCAGCTCCTAATAAAGAGAAAGGAGACACAGAAAGACAGACAGAAAAAAAATTAAAAAGGAGGGAGGGAGGAAGGGAAGAAAAGGAAGAGAATCTTGAATCCATACTGATGCTACTGATCTATTTACAGCACTTAAACAGATGACCTTGGAGGTTTGAGAATAAAATAATTTGCAAAGATTCAAAAGGTACAACCTCTTTCTCAGCCTTCATGCTATAGATAAGTCAGACTAATTGGATTTTCTAATGACAGAAATCACTCAGCTAGATCTAAGAGTAAGAAAGGGTAAGAAAGACATTTTAATATAAAGACTATTTAGAAAATCCAAGTTGTTGACATTGAGACCTCACTTAGCCTGTTCCCCACAATTGTATTATTTAATGATCTGGAGTTATGGATTATGAAAATTCTTTGTACATAGAAGCCAAAATCCAAGAGCAAAACCATCAATAAAACCTTTGATTTTATCTGTCTGGATATAAATGCACAAAGTAAAGCTAACAAGAAAGATGGAGAATTTGTAAAGCAAGGAGGAAATTTTGATTTCATTGAAGTTTCTGAGAGTTGGTGAAATGAAACCCATATCTTCATCATGACTCTTGAGAGATATCCTTTACTTAAAAACAAATGAGAGGAACGTAGGATAGCTTATCTCTCAGATCTATGGAGAAGGAAGGAATCTGTGTCTAAAGAAAAACTGTTAGGGCAGCTAGGTGGAGCAGTGGATAGAGCACCAGCCCTGAAGTCAGGAGGACCTGAGTTCGGATCTGGTCTCAGACACGTAACAGCTGTGTGACCCTGGGCAAGTCACTTAACCCCAATTGCCTCAGCAAGAAAAAGAAGAAGAAGAACTGAAACCCATAATTGAACAACACATAGACAATTTTGATTATATTAAGTTAAAAAGTTTTTGTGAAAAAAAACTAATGCAGACAAGATCAGAAGGGAAGCAATAAATTGGGAAATCATTTTTACATTTAAAGGTTCTAATAAAGGCCTCATTTCTAAAATATATAGAGAATTGACTCAAATTTATAAGAATTCAAGCCATTTTCCAATTGATAAATGGTCAAAGAATATGACCAGACAATTTTCAGATGAAGAAATTAAAGCTATTTCTAACCATATGAGAAGTTACTCTAAACCACTATTAATCAGAGAAATGCAAATTAAGACAACTCTGAGATACCACTACACCTCTCAGATTGGCTAAAATGACAGGAAAAGACAAGGACGGATGTTGGAGGGGATGTGGGAAAACTGGGACACTGATACATTGTTGGTGGAAATGTGAATGGATCCAACCATTCTGGAGAGCAATCTGGAACTGTGCTCAAAAGGTGATCAAACTGTGCATACTCTTTGACCCAGCAGTGTTTCTATTGGGCCTATATCCCAAAGAGATCTTAGAGAAGGGAAAGGGACCCACATGTGCAAGAATGTTTGTGGCAGCCCTTTTTGCAGTGGCAAGAAACTGGAAACTGAATGGATGCCCATCAATAGGAGAATGGCTGAACAAATTATGGTATATGAATATTATGGAATATTATTGTTCTGTGAGAAACAACCAGCAGGATGATGTCAGAGAGGCTTGGAGAGACTTAACATGAACTGATGCTGAGTGAAGTGAGCAGAACCAGGAGATCATTGTACATAAAAACAACAAGACTATATGATAATCAATTCTGATGAATGTGACTCTTTCCAACAATGAGATGATTGATGCCAGATCCAATGATCTCATGAGATCATTGTGAGAGCTGTCTACATCCAGAGAGAGGACAGTAGGAACTGAATGTGGATCACAGCATAACATTCTCATTCTTTTTTATTGTTGTCCACTTGCATTTTGTTTTCTTACTCATTTACTTTCTTTTTTTGATCTTATTTCTCTTGTGCAGCAAGAGAATTGTATAAATATGTTTATACATATTAGATTTAACATATATTTTAACATGGTTAACATATATTGAATTTTAGAGTAGTTGATCAGTGGAATAGGATAGAATCACAAGACAAACTAGGCAATAACTATAGCAATTTAGTCTTTGATAAACCCAAAGACCCCAGCTTCTGGGATAAGTACTCACTATTTGACAAAAACTGCTGGGAAAATTGGAAACTAGTGTGGAAGAAATTAGGGCTTGACCCACATCTAACACCACATACCAAGATAAGATCTAAATGGCTTCATGATCTGGATATAAAGAGTGATACTATAAGTAAATTAGAGGAATGTAATATAGTTTACCTCTCACACCTATGGAGATGGAATAAATTTAGGTCCAAAGATGAACTGCAACTCTTAATTGAAAACCAGATAGATAACTTTGACTATATTAAGTTAAAAAGTTTTTGTACAAACAAAACCAATGCAGTCAAGATTAGGAGGGAAGCAATAAATTGGGAAATCATCTTTACATTTAAGGGTTCTGATAAAGGTCTCACCTCTAAAATATATAGAGAATTGTCTCATATTTATAAAAATTCAAGCCATTCTCCAATCGATAAATGGTCAAAGGATATGAACAGACAATTTTCAGATGATGAAATTAAAATCATTTCTAGTCATATGAAAAGGTGCTCCAAATCTCTATTGATCAGAGAAATGCAAATCAAGACAACCCTGAGGTACCACTACACACCTGTCAGATTGGCTAAAATGACAGGAAAAGTTAATGATGAATGTTGGAGGGGATGTGGGAAGGCTGGGACACTGATGCATTGTTGGTGGAGCTGTGAATGGATCCAGCCATTCTGGAGAGCAATTTGGAGCTATGCTCAAAAAGTTATCAAACTGTGCATACCCTTTGACCCAGCAGCATTTCTACTGGGCTTATATCCCAAAGAAATCATAAAGAAAGGAAAGGGCCCCACATGTGCAAGAATGTTTGTGGCAGCCCTTTTTGTAGTGGCTAGAAACTGGAAACTGAATGGATACCCATCAATTGGAGAGTGGCTGAATAAATTATGGTATATGAATGTTATGGAATATTATTGTTCTGTAAGAAATGACCAGCAGGACGATTTCAGAGAGGCCTGGAGAGACTTGCATGGACTGATGCTGAGTGAAACAAGCAGAACCAGGAGATCATTATACACAGCAACAACAATACTATATGACGATCAATTCTGATGGACATGGCTCTCTTCAACAATGAAATGTTTCAAACCACTTCCAATTGTTCAGTGAAGAAAGCCATATACACCCAGAGAGAGGGGAGTAAAATGTAGACCACAACATAACATTCTCATACTCTCGATTGATGTTTGCTTACATTGTGTTTCCTTTATCTGATATGTCTTTTGTGTAGATACAATTTTTCTTGAACAACAATTATAAGTTTTGAAAATATGTATACATATATTCTATTTGCCAAGTATTTTAACATAATTAACATGTAGTGGATATCCTGCCATCTATCGGAGGGGTGGGGAGTTGGGGGGAAAAATCTGTAAGAGAAACCTATGTAAGGGTTAATGTTGAAGAATTACCCATACATATGTTTTGCAAATAAAATAAAATTTAAAAAAAAAGAAATTGATCAAACACAAAAAACCCCCCAAAAAACCAAAACATATTGAATTGCTTGCCATCTAGGGGAGGAAGTGGGGGGAAGAAGAAGAAAATCTGAAACACAAAGCTATGCAAGGGTCAATGTTGTCTAATTATCCATGCATATGTTTTGAAACAAAAAAGCTTTATTAAAAAGAAAGAAAGAAACACTTTACTCTAAAGAACCAGGAACCATAAAGGGAGGCACAAAGTTGTACTGTAGATATTGGATTAAAAAGTAAATTTATGTAAAGAAATCCAGGAACCAAAAGAAGGAAGCATAATGGAGAACATTTAGGTTTATCTACATCTTTAGATCAAGAAAGGGAAAATAGAAGTAATATTGTTATCAGATTATACTACACACCATCTGGACAGAAAGAAGAAATGGATGAGAAATTTAGGAAACAGATCACAGCTGAGTACAGAGGCATAATATAACAATGATAGGTGATTTCAATTATTTAGGCATCTATTTCTCTCTCTTTCTCTGTCTGTCTCTCTGTCTCTCTTCTTCCTTCTCCCCTTCCCTCTCTCCCTTTTCCTCTCTCCCTTTCTTTCTCTCTCTGTCTCTGTCTTTCTGTCTTTGTCTTTGTCTCTGTCTCTGTCCATCTCTTTCTTCCTTTCTCTCCCTCTCTTCCCTCCTTGTTCTTTTCTCTCATTCAAAAGCAGAGCAATTACCAATTTCTTGATTTCCTTTAATGCTAATTTCATCTTTAAAAATGTGAAGGCACCAGTAAGAGGAAATTCTATCCTACTTCTGATTCCAGTGACAGGAAGGAATGGGGAAAAGAGAGGAGAGAAACAAGGCAGATAGAGATAAAGAGAGACAGAGATCATTTAATTATTTATAATGGGCTGGACCATTCAGTCAACTGGACAATACTTTGTATTTTTCTGTTTGTAACAAAGGAGAAAAAAGCTGGGACTAGTCAGACATATACCTGAGATTTGAGGAGAACATATTCAAAAGATTCAGATAAAGAATAGGATTCCCTGAAATAAAATTCAACAGGGTAAGTCAGCCTAGGAGAATAAGAAAACTCTTGAGAATTAAATTTTGAAGATGAAAAATAATTCTGATGAGAAGTAAAAAAAAAGAGTTCTCTCAAGAGTGATTTGGATGCATTTGGAACTCAACAACCAGTTCAGATTTTAAAAAGACATGTAGAAAAGATGGTGGTAAGGAAAACTAACAGAGGAAGACTATAAAAGCATGTGATAGTCCTGTAAGAATGGGGCCAGAAGTGCAAGACTTTGTTTTTAAGTTGTTAGGAAAAGAAAACAATTAAAGAAAGTAGAGGGCTGCTGCTAAGGGGGATGATGGGATGATTATGACAGAAGACAAAGAATATGCTGAAGGGCTCAATTTTCTACTTGCTTCTGTTTTCTTTGTCAATGATTATGCCTTTTGCACTGGGAAGGAGAGAACAAAAATGGCTAGTGGGAAGTTGATTCCCAAGATAAGCAAGAAAATGGTAAGAGAACAAGCTAGCCCTTGATGAGTTCAAGTCACCTGGCCCAAATGAACTAGTCCTTGGACACTGAAATAATTAACATTGTGATTTAATTGGAGATGTATTACAAAATCAAAGAATGGGAAACACTGTCCCATTTTTCACAAAAGAAGAGGGAAATGGAGTCTGTAAAGTATGGGCCAATAAGCTTAAATTCAATTCCTGGAAAAATTCTAGAATACAGTATTAAAGTACTGTTTATTAAACATTTAGAAAAAAGAAAAAGTAATCAGCAAGAGACAACATGGCTTCAATTTGGGATCATGTGTTTGAACCCCAAAAAGAGTTGAGAAAATATACCTTTCTCCCTTCATTGTAGAGGAGCTATGGATATAAGATATTGCATATGCTGTCATATATGATGGCATATTGGCTGGTTTTGCTAATTATTTTTCTTTTTAAATTTTTTGTTGCAATAGAAGGCTCACTGATTGGGGGTAGAGAGAAAGATATTTTTGAAAATGAATATGACAAACTTCTTGAGAGTTGAATTCTATAACAACAACAACAATGATAACTTATTAGCTGTGTGATCCTGGGCAAGTCACTTAACTCTTTGTCTGTTTCCTCAATTGTAAAATGGGGTTTATAATAATAGCACTTCCTACCCAGGATTGTTGTGAGGATCAAATGATATAATAATTGCAAAGTGCTTAGCTCTATGGCTGACACAAAGTAGGTATCATGTAAATGTTAGTTATCAAAAATAATTTTTAAAAATAGCATTTATAAATGTTAATTGTTCTTAATAATTACATTTATAAATGTCAACTATTAACAGCAACAATAATAATATTATTTACATAGTACTATTTGCTGGTTACTTCACAATTATTATCTCATTTGATCCTCACAACAACCTTGGGAGGGAGATGCTATTATTACCTTCATTTTATAGTTGAGGAAAATGAGGCAAACAGAGTTAAGTGATTTGACTAGGGTTATACAATGAGTAAATGTCTGAAACTGGATTTGAACCTAGTTCACTCTATCTATTGTGCCACTAGATGCCCGTTCCATTCTATGTGCCTAATATAGTGTAAATGCTAGTTGGCTGATATAAAAGCTATCTTTTTTTTTTTTTTTTTAAGATTAGGTAATACCAGACTAACCTCCATTTCTATTTTGTTAAGCTTAGTTGGTCTGGGAAATATGGTACATCAGGCAACCTAGATTTTGGTTAGACATGAAATCAAATGTCTTTTTATTTACAGAAAAGATAGTGATATGGGCTAAGATGATGATACAGTTAGAAATAGCTGAATGGATGGGTCTGAAGAGCAATTATCAATGGTTTTGTGTCATGGAGGAAGGTTAAAGTGTTTGGCTGGCTCTGTACTATTTAACATTTTTATCAGTGACTTCAATAAAGACAAGCTATGTTTATCAGATCTGTAGATGACACCAAGCTGGGAGGAACTCCTAACATACTAAATGACAGATTCAGGATTAAAATCTATCTAGACAAGCTAAGGCACTGGCCAAGATCTAACTAAATGATACTTAATAGAGACTAAGGCAAAGTCAAAAAAATTAACTTCACAACTATTAGATGGGGAAACATGGCTAAGGAGAAGTTGGTCTGAAGAGATCAGGAGGTTTTAGTGGACTGCAAGCTTCCCACAAGTCAAGAGTGTGAATTGACCATCATTAAGTCACCAGAAATGTCAGTTGGTTAACTAATTGGGTGGAGTGGGAAATTCTGATTTGCTGCTCAGATGTTTTAATATAGTAAATTGAGTCAATAAGATATATTTGAAAGTTACTACATACAGGGGCAGCTAGGTGGTGCAGTGGATAGAGCACCAGCCCTGAATTCAGGAGGACCTGAGTTCAAATCTGTCCTCAGACACTTAACACTTCCTAGCTGTGTGACCCTAGGCAAGTCACTTAAACCCAACTGCCTAAGCAAAAAAAAAAAAAAAAAAAAGTTACTACATACATGAGAAATATGTTCTATTGAAATTTATGTTTTTCAGACACAATTCAATGTTGTCCCAAATCTAGATGCACCAGAGCTAAAATTAAAGTACTCAGAACAAAGAGATAATTTCAGCATATTCAATTCTGATTCATGCCCTCTAGTTATGTTATCATGCTATCCTGGAAGTCTAACTGGGAGTCAACAGGGCAATCTGTTGACATTTTTTTAAAAAGTTGCTGTTGTCCATGTTCATTGGGCTCTTTCTAAGCTAGGTAGAAGCCCATTTGGGGAACATCCACCAACTTCTTGAATAAAGCCTTTTTTTTTTTTTTTGGTGAGGCAATTGGGGTTAAGTGATTTGCCTTGGGTCACATAGCTAGTAAATGGTAAGGATCTTAAGCCAAATTTGAACTCAGGTCCTCTAGACTCCAGGGTTAGTGCTTTATCCAATGTGCCATCCAGCCACCCCAAGAAAAGTCTTATGTGACCCCCCCAAACTGGGAATAGTTTGTTCAAATAATGTTTTTGTGGGTTTTTTTTTAAAGAAAGAAAGGAAGAAAACAGTGACCATAAAAATCTAGTTAAGTAACTTGAGAGGGTATAAATGGATGAAGCTAATTTAGATATATTCTGAAGTACCAGTATCAGTATAGTGGACTCTGGAATCTCTTTGTAAAAAAGGGCTTCTAAAGAAAAGGCCAGAAGAGTTAATTCCAAGAAAGGATTATAATTTAAGACTTGAATTGCACCATCTAATGGAGAAGAAGAGAAGGCCGGGGCAGACAAAAGATGGGAAGTACCCATTATGGAAACATATCAAAAGATATTTTGAAGGGTTGACAAACTTTTATATTCAGTGCTGGATATAAAAAAACTGGCAAAGCATTTTAGAAGTTATGGAATAAAAAACCATGTGCATTGAAGCAGTGAAATCTATCTATCCCTCAAAGAGGCCATTTGTGAGAATCTCAAGATTTATTAACATAGCACCAATATAAATGGTCAAGGGATATGAACAGACAATTTTCAGATGATGAAATTAAAACCATTTCTAGTCATGTGAAAAGGTGCTCTAAATCACTATTGATCAGAAAAATGCAAATTAAGACAACTCTGAGGTACCACTACACACCTGTCAGATTGGCTAAAATGACAGGAAAAGATAATGATGAATGTTGGAGGGGATGTAGGAAAGCTGGGACACTAATATACTGTTGGTGGAACTGTGAACAGATCCAACCATTCTGGAGAGCAATTTGGAGCTATGCTCAAAAAGTTATCAAACTGTGTATACCCTTTGACCCAGCAGTGTTTCTATTGGGTTTATATCCCAAAGAGATCTTAGAGGAGGGAAAGGGACCCACATGTGCAAGAATGTTTGTGGCAGCCCTTTTCGTGGTGGCTAGAAACTGGAAACTGAATGGATGCCCTTCAATTGGAGAATGGCTGAATAAATTATGGTATATGAATGTTTTAGAATATTATTGTTCTGTAAGAAACAACCAGCAGGATGATTTCAGAGAGTCCTGGAGAGACTTGCATGAACTGATACTGAGTGAAGTGAACAGAACCAGGAGATCATTATACACAGCAACAACAATACTATATGACGATCAATTCTGATGAACATGGCTCTCTGCAACAATGAAATGTCTCAAACCAGTTCCAGTTGTTCAGTGAAGAAAGCCATATACATCCAGAGAGAAGGATATGAAATGTGGACCACAACATATCATTTCCATGATCTCTATTGATGTTTGCTTGCATTGGGTTTCCTTTCTCTGATTTTTTTTTCTTGTAGATATGATGTTTCTTGCACAGCAAGATAAGTATGGAAATATGTACACATATATTCGACTTGTCAAGTATTTTAATATAATTAACATGTAGTGGACTTCCTGCCATCTAGGGGAGGGGAGGAGACTGGGGGGATAATTTATAACAGAAAGCTTTGTAAAGATCAATGTTGAGGAACTACCCATACATATGTTATGCAAATAAAAAGCTTTAATATAAAAAAAAAACATAGCACCAATATATTTTACACACACTGCCTGCTTAAATGAGGTCATGCTAGACAATCTGAATCATTAAATCAGTGGTTCTTGAACTTTTTGGTTTTAGGTCCAATCCTTCAAAAATGCTCTTAAAAATTTAGTAAGCAAAAAACAGAAAAGCTAAGTGGATAAAGCACTGGACCATGTTTCCGAGTTCAAATCTGATTTCAGATACTGTGTGATCCTGGGCAAATCACTTAACCCTGTTTGTCTCAGTTTCCTCATCTGTAAAATGAGCTGGAAAAGGCAAACCATTTCAATATCTTTGCCAAAAAAAAAATCTCCAAATGGAGTCATAAAGAATTGAACATGACTGAACAAACAACAGCTCAGTATTATTATGAAAATAGTTTTGACTTTGGGAATATTCTGAAAGGTAATGGGAAGTCCATGGACCACACTTTGAGAACCACTGCACTACTTTATAAAATGCAGATGTTTTTGCCCCTTCCCAAGAGTCATTTCAATAATAATAATTACACCCAACACTTAGAGTTTTAAATTTTGCAAACTTTCCATATATTACCTCATTGATTCTTAAAACATCCCTATAAGGTATGTGCAATTATTAGGCCCATTTTATATAAAAGGAAGCTGAGGCTATCAGAAGTTAAATAATTTAGCAGTTGGGGGCATTAAGAAAAGCTTAATGAGACAAAAAATGGAGAGAGGTTTGGTTGGATGAATTGATGAACATAGGAGTGAGAATTATTGTATAATGGAGCTAGAAAGGATAGAGGCTGGTTGTGATGGGCTTTAAAAAAATGAAAAAGAAGGTTAAACACTTTCAGAGGTAGAGCAAAGATGGCAGAGAGTAGGCAGGTCTTTGAGTTTTTCCTGGCTTCCCTCAGATCAAGCCTCTGAACTGGTTTTGGAGTGAGATATTTGGAGTGTAACTAATTTCCAGCAAAAGATATTTTAGAAGAATTTCAAAAAAGTCTGTTTCAATCGGCACAAAGGGAGGCAGACTGAGTGTAGGCACAGCACAGGGACCCAGGGCAGTGTAGCATCCATGTGCCGGGGAATCTATCAGGAGGCTCTTAGCCAAAATACAACAGTGTTGGCTACTCTATCCTGATTCAGAAACCAGTGGATTAGCAGACTAGCGAAGAGATATCCAACACAATTACGGAAGGCAAATAGTGAGCCCCTGAACTCCAGAATAGTGAGTCTTAGCCACACCCGCCCAGTATGGAAAGGAAGTCAGCAGCACTGGCCCTAGGACAGGTGAAGCAGCTGTCTCTTATAGCGAAAGTTTAGGACAATCTCCTCTTTGTTCTAAGAGCAGACCTCAACCTTTAAAAATGAGCAAAAAAGCAAAAAGAACTCTGATCATAGATCGTTTTTATGGAGACAGAAGAACAGATCTCAGACCCTGAAGATACTAAAGACAAATTGTCCCCAAATGAAGCCCCAAAGGGTATAAGTTGGTCTCCATCTCACAAGACTCTCTTGGAAGAATTCAAAAAGGATCTTAAAAGAGAGAAGAAAAATGGGGAAAGGAAATGAGAACTTTGCAGGAGAGTTTGGATAAAGAAATACAGAAATTATCTGAACAAAACTCCTTAAAAATAAATTTAGAGAAATGGAAAAAAAAACTCCTTACAAAACATATGAAAAAGAAATCAATTCATTGAAAAACAGAATTTGTGAAATGGAAAAAAAATGAAATGAACAAAACACCTCATTTAAAAGTTCAATCAGCCAAATGCACAAGGAGATAAAAAAGCTAACTGAAGAAAAGAATTCACTAAAAATTAGAATTGAACAAATGGAAGTTAATGATTCAATGAGACTTCAAGAATCAGTCAAACAAAACTAAAAAGAAAAATGAAAAAATAGAAGAATATATAAAATACCTCATTGGAAAAACAACTGATTTGGTAAATAGATTTAGGAGAGACAATCTAAGAATTATTGGATTATTGTAAACCATGATGAAAAAAAAAAAAAGAAGCTTAGACATTATCTTTCAGGAAATCATCATGAAAAAGTGTCCTGATGTCCTAGAACTAGAGGGTAAAATAGCCATTGAAAGAATTCACCTATCACCTCCTGAAAGAGACCCCAAAATGAAAACTCCAAGGTATATCATAGCTAAACTGCAGAATTATCAGATGAAAGAGAAAATATTGCAAGCAGCCAGAAAGAAACAATTCAAATATTGAGGAACCACAATCAGGATTACTCAAGACCTAGCAGCTTTCACTTTAAAAGATTAAAGAGCCTGGAATATGATATTCTGAAAGGCAAATGAAGTTGGATTGCAGCAAGAATCAACTATCCAGCAAAATTAAGCATTATTTTTTAGGGGAAAAAGATGTACCTTCCATGCAACAGGTGAATTTCATTTATTTCTGATACAAAGACCAGAACTGAACAGAAAATTTGATCTTCAAATATAGAACTCAAGAGAGGCATAAAAAAATAAAAAGGAAAGGAAAAAAAAATAACTGTTTGTTTGAAAAGTTTACATCCATATATGGGAAGATGATATATTTAACTCTTCAAACTGTATCTCTGTTTTAAGTATAGAGGTTGTAGGTATAATCTGATTTTATTGTGATGATATAAAAAAGAAATTAGAGGTGAAAAGGGGATTGTACTGGAAGAAGAGAAAAGGGGAAGTAAAATGAGGTAAATTACATCTCATGAGGCAAAAAAAGACCTATTATAATTGAGGGAATTGAGGGAGGGGGATAAGCATTGTGTGAACCTTAATCTCATCAGATTTGGCTCAAAGAGAGAATATAAGACATATTTAGCTCACAGAGAAACTTGTTTCACCCTATAGGGAAGTAAAAGAGAAAAGGGAAAGCAAAGAGTGAGGCTGATAAAAGGGAGAACAGAAGTATAAGGAGAAAGAAATAAAAAAAAGGGGGATGAGCTATAAAAGGGAGGTAGTGGTCAGAAGCAAAACACTGGGGAGGAAGGAAAGGTGGAAAGGAAAGAGAAAAGTATAACTTGGGAAAAATAAGATAGCAGGAAATACAGAATTAGTCATTTCAACTGTGAATGTGAATGCGATGAATTCTTTCATAAAATGGAAGAAGATAGCAGACTGAATTAAAAGCCAGAATTTTACAATACGTTGTTTACAAGAAACCCATTTAAAGCAGAATGATACATACAAAGTAAAAGTAAAAGGCTGGAGTAGAATCTATTATACTTCAGCTGAAGTTAAAAAAGCAGGGATAACAATTCTGATCTCAGATTAGGCAAAAACAAAAATAGATCTAATCAAAAGAGATAAGGAAGGAAACTACATTTTGCTAAAGGTAACATAGATAATGAAGTAATAACAATACTAAATACGCACCAAGCGGTTTAGCATCCAAATTCCTAGAGGAGAAATTAAGAGAGCTTCAAGAATTAGACAGCAAAACTATACCAGTGGGGGGATCTCAACCTTGCTCTCTCAAAAGTAGATAAATAGAACCACAAAATAAATTTAAAAAGAAGTTAAGAAGGTAAATAGAATTCTAGAAAAGTTAGGTATGATACACCTTTGGAGAAAATTGAATCGAGACAGAAAGGAATATACTTTTTTCTCAGCAGGACTTAGAACCGATACAAAAATTGATCATGTATTAGGGCATAAACACCTCAAAATCAAATGCAGAACGGCAGAAATAGTAAATGCATCTTTTTCAGATCAAGATGCAGTAAAAATTACATGTAATAAAAGGCCAGAGAAAAACAGATCAAAAATTAATTGGAAACTAAATAATCTAATTCTAAAGAACAAATGGGTGAAACTACAAATCATAGACACAATCAATTGATAATTTCATTCAAGAGAATGACAATAATGAAACAACATACCAAAATTTATGGGATGTGGTCAAAGCACTGCTTAGGGGAAGTTTTATGTCTCTAGATGCTTGCTTGCATAAAACAGAGAAAGAGAAGATCAGTGAATTGGGCATACAACTAAAAAAGCTAGAAAAAAAAACAAATTAAAAAGCCCCAATTAAATACCAAATTTGAAATTCTTAAAATAAAAGGGGAGATTAATAAAATTGAAAGTAAAAATAAAACAAACTATTGAACCAATAAACAAAACTAAGAGTTGATTTTATGAAAAAACCCAACAAAATAGATAAACCTTTGGTTAATTTGATTAGAAAAAGGAAAGAAAAAAATCAAATTGTTAGTATCAAAAATGAAAAGGGTGAACTTTCCACCAATGAAGAAGAAATTAGAGCAATAATTTAGAGCTATTTTGCCCAACTGTATGCCAATAAATGTGATAATCTAAGTGAAACGGATGAATACTTACAAAAATATAGATTGTCCAGAATAACAAAGAGGGAAATAAATTACTTAAATAGTCCCATTTTAGAAAAAGAAATTGAACAAGCTATTAATCAGCTTCCTAAGAAAAAATCTCCAGGGCCAGATGGGTTTACATGTGAATTCTATCAAACATAAAGAACAATTAATTCCAATAACTATTCAAAGCATTTGGAAAAATAGAGAAAGAAGAAATCCCTACCAAATTATTTCTATGACATGCTATGATGCTGGTACCTAAACCAGGTAGAGTTAAAACAGAGAAACTTATAGACCAATTTTCCTAATGAACATTGATGCAAAAATCTTAAATAAAATATTAGCAAAGAGATTACAGCAAGTTATGACCAAGTAGGATTTATACCAGGAATGCAGGGCTGGTTCAATATTAGGAAAACTATTAGCATAATTGACTATATCAATAGCCAAACTAACAAAAATCATATGATTATCTCAATAGGTGCAGAAAAAATTTGACAAAATCCAATGCTTGTTCCTATTAAAAAACACTAGAGAGTATAGGAATAAATTGAATTTTCCCTAAAATGATCAGTAGCATCTATTTAAAACCATCAGTAAGCAACATATGTAATGGGGATAAACTAGAACCATTCCCAATAAGATCGGGGTAAAACAAGGTTGTCAATTATCAACATTACTATTCAACAATATTGAATTAGACATGTTAGCTTTGGCAGTAAGAGAAGAAAAAGAGATTGAAGTAATTAGAATAGGTCATGAGGAAACCAAATTATCACTCTTTGCAGATGATATGATGGTATACTTAGAGAATCCTAGAGAATTAACTAGAAAACTACTAGAAATAATTCACAACTCTAGTAAAGTTGCAGGATACAAATAAATCCAAATAAATCATCAGCATTTTTATTTGTTACCAACAAAATCCAGTAGCAAGAGATACAAAAAGAAATTCCCTTTAAAATTATTGTAGATAATATAAAATATTTGGGATCCTGCCTGCCAAGGCAAAGTCAGGAACTATAGAAACACAATTACAAAACACTTTCCACACAAATAAAGTCAGATCTAATCAGTTGGAAAAATATCAAGTGCTTTTGGGTAGGCCAAGCTAATATAATAAAAATGACAATACTACCTAAATTAATCTACTTACTCAGTGCCATACCAATCAAACTCCCAAAAAAATAACAAAGTTCATCTGAAAGAATAAAAGGTCAAGAATTTCAAGGGAATTAATTTTTAAAAATGCAAATTAAGATGGCCTAGCTGTATTAGACCTAAAACTATATTATAAAGCAGTGCTCATCAAAACCATGTAGTACTGGTTAAGATATAGAGTTGTGGATCAGTGGAATAGGTTAGGTTGACAAGACACTATAGTCAATAACTATAGTAATCTAGTATTTGATAAACCCAAAGACTCCAGCTTTCAGGATAAGAACTCACTACTTGACAAAAATTGCTGGGGAAATAGAGTGGTTGGATCTGTTCACAGTTCCACCAACAATGTATCAGTATCTCAGTTTTCCCACATCCCCTCCAACATTCATCATTATCTTTTCCTGTCATCTTAGCCAATCTGACAAGTGTGCAGTGATACCTCAGAGTTGTATTAATTTGCATTTCTCTGATCAATAATGATTTAGAGCACCTTTTCATATGACTAGAAGTAGTTTTAATTTCTTCATCTGAAAATTGTTCATATCCTTTGACCATTTATCAATTGACGAATGGCTTGAATTCTTATAAATTTGAGTCAATTTCTCTATATATTCTAAAAATGAAGCCTTTATCAGAACCCTTAAATGTAAAAAATGATTTCCCAATTTATTGCTTTCCTTCTGATCTTGTCTGCATTAGTTTTGCTTGTACAAAAACTCTTTAACAATATAATCAAAATTATCTATCTGGTGTTCAATTATGAGTTCCAGTTCTTCTTTGGACACAAATTCCTTACTTTTCCACAGATCTGAGAAGTAAACTATCCTATATTTTTCTAATTTGTTTATAATATCACTCTTTATGTCTAGATCATGAACCCATTTAGCTTTTATCTTAATATTAGGTGTGGGTTAAGCCCTAATTTCTTCCATACTAATTTCCAATTTTCCAGCAGTCTTAGTGAGTTCTTATCCAAAAATCTGGGGTCTTTGGGTTTCTCAAACACTAGATTGCTATATTATTGCCTATTTTGTCCTGGGATCCTATCCTGTTCCACTGATTGACTACTCTATTTCTTAGCCAGTATCAAATGGTTTTGATGACCACTGCTTTACAATATAGTTTGAGGTCTAGCACAGCTGGGCCATCTTTATTAGCATTTTTTTTCCATTAATTCCCTTGAAATTCTTGATCTTTTGTTCTTCCAGATGAACTTTGTTACTATTTTTTCTAGTTGTGTAAAATAATTTCTTGGGAGTTTGATTGGTATGGCACTAAATAAGTAGATTAATTTGGGTAGTATTGTCATTTTTATTATATTTGCTTGGCCTGCCCATGAGTACTTAAAGTTTTTCCAATTGACTAGATCTGATTTTATTTGTGTGAAAACAATTATGTAGTTTGTGTGAAAAGTTTCCTGACTTTTCCTTGGCAGATAGATTCCCAAATATTTTATACTATGGGCAGTTATTTTGAATGGAATTTCTTTTTGTATCTCTTGCTGCTGGACTTTGTTGGTAATAAATAAAAATGCTGATGATTTATGTGGATTTATTTTGTATCCTGCAATTTGCTAAAGTTGTAAATTGTTTCTAGTAGTTTTTTAGTTGATTCTCTAGAATTTTCTAAGTATACCATCATATCATCTGCAAAGAGTGATAATCTGGTTTCCTCATGACCTATTTTACTTTAATCTCTTTTTTTTTCTCTTACTGCCAAAGCTAACATTTCTAATTCAATATTGAATAGTAATGGTGATAGTAGGCAGCCTTGCTTCACTCTTGATCTTATTGGGAATGGTTTCAGTTTGTCCCCATTACAGATGATGCTTGCTGATGATTTTAAATAGATGCTACTGATCATTTTAAGGAAAAGTCCATTTATTCCTATACTTGCTAGTGTTTTTAATAGGAATGGGTGTTGGATTTATCAAATCCCTGCTTATTTCTTTATAGATTTTGGAGGGTGCTATGCTCTTCATGGTGTGTATATGGGCATGTGTGTGTGTGTGTATGTGTGTGTGTGTGTGTGTGTGTGTAAATAGAAAGATAGACAGATGGATAGATAGATATGTTTTGTTCCCTATTTAACCCATTCTCAGTGTAAGTAGATTTTCAGAACTACCAGTCTTCCTCCCCCATCTAAGTTGGTTCTTCCTCTGTATCTCATGCATATGGCATAATTACTATTTTTACCAATTCCTTGATGGTTTTGCTTTTTGAGAGTCAGATCATACTCAGCTCTGCCCTAATCTTTCTTTAGGACTACCTAATAACTGATGTCAATATTAGAGATATGGTTTTACATTTGTACTTATAAAAACATAAACAGTTGGTCTTTATTGAGTCCCTTGAAATTAGTCTTTGATGTTGGCTCTCATGCATTAAATATTCTATAGAGTTCAATTTTGTTTGAGACAAAATCCTGGAAATCTATTTTTGGCTACAGGCCTAGTTCTTTTGATTGTTGATATATAATATTCCAGGACCTGCAGTCTTTTATTGTAGCTGCTGATAGATCCTGTCCAATTCTAATAGTTGCTCCTACATATTTGAATTTTTCATTTGTTTTGTTTCCTGTAAAATTTTGTCTTTGATCTGGGGGTTTCAAAATTTAGCAATAATGTTCCTATGTGTTTTCCTTGTAGGATCTCTTTGAGGTGATGATTGGTGGATTTTTTCTATTTCTATTTTTTCCTCATGTTCTATAATTTCAGGACAATTTTCTTTATTTCTTGCATTATTGGTCTTAGATTTCAGGTAGTCTAACTATTCTTATGTTTTTTTCTTCTTGATCTGTTTTCTAGATCTGTTGCTTTTCTTATAAACTATTTCACATTCTGGGTTTTTTTTATTCTTTATATCTTGTTTTGTTATTTCTTGATCTCTTATAGCTTCACTGGCTTTGCCTTGTCCAATTCTAATTTTCAAAGAGTCATTTTTTTTTTTTTTTTGTTTAAGACTCTGGATCTCTTTTGGTTGACTTTCTTTTTATAATCTTTTTGATTTTCTTGGATGGTTCTTTTTTCCCCTCCCTCAATCTCTCTTATTTAATTTATAAAGTCTTTTTTGAGTTCTACAAATTCTTTCTGAGCAGGTAGCCATATAACATTATTCTTTGGAGTGGGAGGGGATTTTACTTCCAGGTCTTTCTTTGAAAATGAAACCCCATCTTCCCTATTCTCATAATAAGTATATGTATATAATATATACATATATATATATATATATATATATATATACACCTCTGCTCTGACGTGGAACCCCAAACCAAGAGCTCCACCCTCCCGTAAGTGCCCACAGTCAGCTGTATCCTGCCCATTGCTTCTGTACTCCCCAGGTATGCTGATTCTTTTTTGTCCAGGGCAATCTCTGCAGCACAGTTGGGCCTGGTGTTTCTAATCAGAAGAGGTTCTTCAGTCCTCCTGGACTCAGACTCCCGACTCCCCATACTTCTAAGAGGTGAAAGTTCCTGTGGTTTGGGCTGAGGGTGCCTCCAAATCAAGTTAATCCCAGGGCTCCTCACTTGCTGTTTCTGCAGAGCTAGCTTGGAGATGTTTACACCTTATACTAGTTAAATCTAGGTCCTGGGGTCTTTCTTTGTGTCTTGTCCAGTTGTTCTGCCCCAGTCTAATTTGTTTTTCACCAGTCTATGTTCACCCTGAGGCATAATTTTGTTTTGTTTGTGGGAAAAATTTGAAGAGCCTGGAATTTTCTGACATACTCAACCATCTTCTCAAAATACCGCCTCCCCTTTTTTAAACTGTGAGCATTTTTCTTTGGTCAAATAAGGGCAATAGCTAACTGAAAATGAAGAGATTTTCCATTTTCCTCTTTGTGGGATGACAATTAACAATAATAATAGCTAATACTTAGATAGCACTTTAGCATTTGTAAAAGTTCTTTACACAGGTTAACAATACCCTGTGATGTAGGTGTTATTTTTATCCCTTCTTTATTGATAAGGAAATTGAAACTAAGAAGTTAAATGACTTGTCTAGGGCCACACAAGAACATGATCCTGAGGCAGGATTCAGATTCAGATCTTCTTGAAAGAAACTCTATCCATCACATTACTTAGCTGTAAACTCAGTCTGCCTGAGCTTCAGAGATGGCATTCTTCATTTATCCTAACAAAGCCAAAACTACTGCCTGCTATATAAGACATCTTAAGTCATTGCTACAGGGTTTATGCTTAGGGTACAAGCTTCCTCTTTGAAAATTTTTCTCCAATAAATCATGAGATTTCTAATTTTAGAAATATATGAAAAAATTTTCAGAATAACACTTAAAATATGCTCTAACAGGCAAAGATTTGGCCATAGGTAAATTCCGAATTTAGGAAGGATGTTGATCAGAACAGAATTAAAGACAATGCTTTATAATCTTTACTATCTCAAAATGAGAATATCCCAAGGAAATGCTAAGTAAAAAAGTAAAATCAGCTATTGATTTTGCATTTTGAGAAACTGACAAGCTTTCTTGATCAAATGCTGATAGAAAGTCTTACTCAAGGTTGAGCCAGGATGTATTTGTTGAGGCAGATAAGGGAATATACTCTGTGGTATACTCCCTCTGGGTTCTTTACAGGTTGTGGTTTCAAAACCCTAATTCAATCAGAGGCTATATTTGTTAGAAGGCTAAGAAAATGAAGGAATTTTTTTTTAATTAAAAAAAATTTTTTTTATATTTTAAATTTTAATTTTAATTTCTTCATGGGTGTTAACAAATTCTGAAGCCCAATGGGGTAAAATGCCCCCAAAATGGGCCCTAGGCCTAAGCTTGGGCTCTGAGGTTTCTTAGAGCTCAGAATATGAGATCACTGTACTATAGTCATTGCAGAAATTAAGAACAAAATTCTTGTTCTTCAGGTGAAGATGTCTTTTTCTCATTGAAATTTTCACCAAGAGGGAATTTTTTTCCTCAATTTATCTTTTTAATCCTTAAAAATTAACTCTGAACCATACCAAGAGGTATACAGAGGACAAAAACATCAAATAGAATTTCTGTGGAGGGGTACCAAAGAAACTCAGGAACTTTCAAATACCACCAGCAGACATATGGATTTCAGTCTGGAAGTAGGATGTGAAAACTCAGTTTTGTATATGTGATCAGCTTCTGGTACTGGCTTTTGGGAGGGGTGGGAGAGAAGGGGAGTGGATTTGTTTAAGAAGATAATTCAGAACTGCTGCTCAGTCCAATGCCCTTAGAGCCTTTGGTGTGATAGTGTCACTTTAGTCTGGGTGTTGGGACAATCAGATCCATTACCTGTGACCTGTGGACAAACAGGTTAAAATCTGAGATGACCTTGCTGTCAGTGAAGCCTGACTTCATGACATTGATCTTGGACAAGACACTCCTTTGGGTGCTTGAGATGATCTCTAATGTAAGCCCCCTTGTAGTTCAGACGATCTCCATTCCATATTACAATATGGTATTACATATTACAATATGGGGCAGATGCTGTCTAACCTGTTCTCCCTTCTACTGTTCTCCTTCTCTCTACCCAGCATGGAGGTTTGAAAATGTCCTCTCTTATTGAGGCTTCTCTTGCCTCAAAATCTCGTGAGTCAGAGGCTAGAGGGCCCAATACTTTGGGTAGATACCTCGCTTCTGGCCCCTTTGGCAGAAAAGGCCGACTGTCTCCTGATGTACCAGGGATCTCCTGGCCCTGCCCGGGCACCCGAAGTCCCTGGTTCTGCTGCCCTGGGGCCCTTTTGGAGGCTGGGCTACACCCTGGACACTGCTACAAGACAGGATTCGGCTACACTCGAATAACTTGTTCTGCAGAAAAGAAAAACCAAAGGAGGTTCGTGGCTCATCTCTTCCACAGGCACTGAAAGTCATGGGTTTGAGCCTGGAGCTGGGAGAGTCTCTGCCCTCAGGCTCCGCCTAGGCTCTCCTTCTTGGCCAGACAGGAAGGTTCAAGCCTGACCAGCCTTTCTCCCTTCTCTCTCCCTCTCCTCACCATCTGCATTTGGCTCTCCCCTCTTAGAATCCCCAGGTCTGGGACTACAGCTGGAGGAGACGGCTGCTGCTCTGCTCCCTCTGGCCCTGGCTGTAAGCCTGTAACTTCAAGGCAAGCAGTAACTTAGTAACTAATAAATAACGAGTCTAAGACTAAAGTAAACAGTGCCCTTCGCTATAATTAGCTAGCACAGACAAGCTGCTGGTGCTGAATGGCTGACACCCTCCGGCATTACCCAGCCCAGCCTAGCCCAGCCCAGCTCAGCTCGCCCACAAAATCCCTTCACCAGAACACTCCTGTTTGACTCCAGGCGAAAAAAGAGGGGGGAAGAATCTAGTCACTTACTACATGAACAAAGTGGGGGGGGGGAGGAACATGAACAGGAAACTCCCATTTTACTCCCATTTTAGCTGTAATTGAGGAGGAGTGGATTCTTAAAATGCCATTTTCTGTGGGGCTTGAGATCCCCCTATTTCCTTTCTTATTCCCATAAAACAAGGTGTCCTAGATAGGATCTAAATGAAGAAATGAGATGTTTAATAAATCAAGGAGCTGTTCCTTCTCTCAACTCTCCCCTCTAATCAGTGAAGAACTGTCTCTGGATGGCCAAGAAAGGAAGAAAAGGGCATGGTAGAATTGGAGCTAAAAGGGTTGTTAAATTCGATAATTTCATTTTACAGACAAGGAAACTGAGGCACAAAGAGGCTTGCCCTGACACAAAGTATATGAGGTGAGATATGAACTTAGGTCTTTGTGACCACAAGTGCAACATTGTATTAAATAACTAAGATGACTCTATGGCAACTATTTACAATAGTGACTAAAGCCTGCCATCCCAAGACACTGAGAGGATGGCTATTTGCCACCACCATTTCCTTACCCAGCCCAAACTTGCCACCATGATTGTTAGTTCTAAAATGGCACCAGTAACCCAGTGGAGGCGCTTAGGATTCCCTTCAGAAAGCTCAAACTTCATTTCAGACTAAAAAGGACTAGAAATGAGTCCCACTCCCTTTGTGAGACAGTCTTTCTACTTTGCCTCTAGTGTTACCAGTTACTTGACAAAGGCAAATACTGATTACTTGACTGAGGAAAAAGCCATGGACTTGAATTCAGAAAGACCTGGGACCTAGGCATTTGACCCCGAACAAATTATTTCATTTAACCTTTGTGTGCTGACTCAGTTTCCTTATCTAGAGAATGAGGGGGTTGAATTTGAGAACTTCTAATGTTTCTTTCAGAACTAAATCTATAGGCCTAGAATTGTTTTTTATAACACAATTCATGAGTTCTTAACCAGGTCTGCAAGTAGATTTCAAGGGTTTGTGAATGTATCTTTTAAAAATAATTTGATAACTTCATTTCAAAATAATTGGTTTGTTTTATAATCCTATGTGTTATTTTTAACGCATAAAAACCTTCTGAGAAAGGGTCTATGGTTTTCACAGATTGCCAATGGAGTCAATGATGCACAAAAAAAGATTATGGACCCTAAGCTATACATGGAAACACCAGCAAATAGGCCTGTGGTAGTGGTATGCTAGAGCTTGCTGGGACAGGCTTTCAAGAGCCCATTGTTAAAATTTCAGTGTCAGGTACACTGCAGAAATCAGGAAATACTAAAAATCAAGGTTTATTTTTTGTTTTTGTTGATTATCTAGATTTAAGAAAGTGATGGAGAAAATATTAATAATAATACAGGGTGAACTTAAATAAAAGTATGACGGTACAAATTAACAAATAAGATGCATTTCAAAGGGCAAGAGTTCTGTTCTTCATCTGTTGTCCCAACTTATCAAAGCCATTTGTTCAAAGTTTGATTCCTCAAGGATTTCTTATTGGCTGCATGATTTTATTTATTTTGTTTACCACAAGTGCTAGTAACTTAACCATTTGCATTCTTAGTATTGTCTTTCAAAATATGTTGA
Source organism: Myrmecobius fasciatus (assembly GCA_023553655.1). Lineage (NCBI taxonomy): Eukaryota > Metazoa > Chordata > Mammalia > Dasyuromorphia > Myrmecobiidae > Myrmecobius > Myrmecobius fasciatus. Next base: position 163,263 of record JAJPUD010003299.1, on the reverse strand, counting down.
ACATTCAATCATTAAGCAAATACTTCTTATCTATAAAGCATGTGAGAAATATTGTTATATAGTTACTTCCTAGACTCATAGAGCTTACACTCTGATCAGGGGAGATTAGGCATGTACATAAAGTGATACAGTATAAGTAATAGTGTAAAAATTCAGTTAAAGGAAGTATAAAGTGATAGGTAGTTCAAAGGAGGGTGAAATCATGGAGGAAATGTCATTTGATATGGATCTTTAAGGATGGGTGGGAATTTGGTGAAGTGAGCATGGAATATCTTTCCAAGTTAATGGTATCCTTGATTATTATTGTTATTCAATCATTTCAGGAATATCCAAGTCTTGATGGGCTTGATTTGGGCTTTTCTTGACAAAGATACTAGATACATTTGCCATTTCCTTCTCCAGCTCATTTTACAGGTGAGAAAATTGAGACAAGTAAAATTAAGCAACTTGCTCTAGCTTTTACAGCTAGTAAATGTCTGAGGGTAGATTTGAACTCAGGAAGATGAGTCTACCTGACTCCAGGCCCAACATTCTATCCACTGTACCACCTAGCTGCCAAGTATTACTAGACCAACTGAAGTAAAGACTTAAAAAAGTAAGGGGAACATTCAAGGACCAGAAAGTAATAATATAGTCTAGGAGGAGTATAAACTATAAATTGTGGAATTTGGTCAACAAAGCTAGAAAGGTTCATTGCAAACAAATCATGGAAGGCTTTGAATCCAGATGAAGGAATTTGTGTCTCTATTATTTCTGAGTATCACATTCCTAGGGATATTAGAAGTTGAATGATAGAGGACTATGTTGGACTGATATACATAGGCTTTCCAGGGAGAGTTTAGTTTTCTATAGAACACTTCAAATGACTAAGTACTAGGGAATATGAATAATAACCATCATTATTGCTAAAGTATCTTGGTTATACATTAAAGGTAACTTATGTCATAAGTGAATATAATGATTTTAGGAAGCAGGAACACCAAACAAGGAGACATGCTCAGTCTGACAATCATGCACGATTTTCAACAATTCCAATCCATACAAGGAGTATGGAAGAATAATTTTCTTCCAATTACTTTCACGATGCTTGAGGCCCAGGCCTAAAGGGGTCCATAGGAATTGTTCAAGAACTGTCTTGGACTGTGGCTGAAAGGAGATCTTTGAGAGTCCTTTGGTCCCTCCAATAACTCCTTTTAATTGCAAACCCTGAGGGGAAGAACCAGATCATCTACATTTGGAGAGCTCCAAGGAAAAATAATAAATAACAATAATTGTAGGTTGGGATGCAGTTAGAGAATATGAGCAACTAGTTTAGTGAGAAATGTCTAATCCTCCTGGGAAAGTGCCAGGGTAAGTTGATCATTCATCTTTCAGAGATAAGAGCCTGAAAATGCATTTTCCCCGAAGGAGTTACACAGTTTTTGCCTTCATGTTCCTTGGTTTTCTTCAGTTTGAAAAGGGATGCATTGGATACAACTTGGAACTGTCCATAAAGATGATGAGCAAATCTAAATAGAGAACTCACCACTTTAGCTTAGTTCAAGTGGTCATTATCTTTGCCCTTCACTTTCAGAGTCAATACTGTGATAGTTGCTGAACACTCTATGGCTGTGATGGTTATCACGGAAACACCCGATACAGAGGTATACTCTTCTACATAAGGCACATATAGACATTGTCCTTTGGGTTGCAGCTATAATAGTTGTTTTTTTGCATCATTCTTTTGGACTCTAAGTCAATTCCAAGTCTATTCAAAAAGAATCCTCTACTGCTAATTCAGGGAGATCTCACAACCGATAGGTGAAGCCTAATTTAGGGTCAACACAAGGAAACACATTTGAGAAAGTAGGACTAAGCTTACCAGTTTACTACCAAAGCTTATTCCTTTAATAAAAGCCAGATATAGAGAATATAGGCAGAAACTTTTTGCTTTGTTTTCTGCTTCTCGTTTTTCAGAATCAAAGAAGAGGAAAATAACCACAAATAGAGATAGGTATGGTAGAATTAACTGAGACAGGTAGCAATAGAGTGGAAATACATTAAGACTTATAACATCCTTTCTGCTTGCAGCCTCTTTGTCTTCCTGTTGCTTTAAAGTAAGAGTTCATGGACTCCTTTTAGAAATCTGCTAAAATTTGGAGCTATGCTCAAAAAGTTATCAAACTGTGCATACCCTTTGACCCAGCAATGTTTCTACTGGGCCTATATCCCAAAGAGATTTTAAAGGAGGGAAAGGGACCCACATGTGCAAAAATGTTTGTGGCAGCCCTTTTTGTAGTGGCAAGAAACTGGAAATTGAAAGGATGCCCATCAATTGGAGAATGGCTGAATAAATTATGGTATATGAATGTTATGGAATATTATTGCTCTGTAAGAAACGACCAACAGGAGGATTTCAGAGAGGACTGGAGAGACTTGCATGAACTGATGCTGAGTGAAATCAGCAGAATCAGGAGAACATTATACACAGCAACAAGACTATACGATGATCAATTCTGGTGGACATGGTTCTCTTCAACAATGATGTGATTCAAACCAGTTGTTCAGCGATGAAGATAGTCATATACATCCAGAGAGAGGCCTGTGGGAACTGAGTGTGAACCACAACACAGCATTTTAACGCTTTCTGTGAATATTTCCATGCATTTTGTTTTCCTTCTTAGGTTGTTTTTTCTTCTTCTCTTTCTAGATCTGATGTTTCTTGTGCAGTAAGATAACTGTATAGATATGTATACATGTATTGGATTTGTCATATAATTTATCCTATTTAGCATGTATTAGATTACCTGTCATCTAGGGGTGGGGGGCGGGGGGAAGGAGGGGAAAAGCTTGGGGAAAAAAAAAGTTTTTGCAAAGGTCAATGTTGAAAAATCACTCATATGTTTTGTAAATAAAAAGCTTTATATTAAATAAAAAAATAAAATAAAATAAAAATAGAAATCTGCTAAAGCCTATGAACTCCTTCTCAGAATAATGTTTTTAAAAACATAAACAAAATACATAGGATTGCAAAAGAAAACAATCATATTGAAATATCATTATCAAAATATTTTTTGAAAAATCCATGAAACCCAGATACAGAAGTCCTGCTTTAAAGTCCTCACATACAGTCAAGTCATTTTGGTCAAGAGAATCTCTAAAGCAGGAAGGGTTTGCCTGTTTTCTCAGCTTCTCTTGTTTTTGCTAGAACTACTGAAGAAATGTGAAAAAAGGCAGGGAGGGGATAAAGAGCTCAAAAAAGAACCGACCTGTGACAAGATGGTACTTCTTGAGGACATAATGACATAGCAATTAAACTGTTTGGTGAGGGAGAGAGGTAGAAAGAAGAATTGAATATTATCACAAACAAATTTGTATTCTTCTAATTCAGAAAACAGGAACATCCACAGATATATGTTATACTTACCCAAAGTAAGTGACTGTATTTTTATAAATGACAAGAAACATGTAAGTATCTCTTATCTTTATTTCAGGTGAAAAATCCCTTCCCATCCTGGGATTTACAATGGAATTTTTCCTGGCACAGCAGAGGACTTGAACACACACAAGCATTTGGTATAACTCTATTTAAAAGCCATGCCCTGAGTAAGCAAGAGATATCTGAACAGAACAGATAGAAATATTCTTAATACTCTGCTTCTGGGTGTTAGGTCAGCTCTTCTCTGCAGTTACATAGGATCAACTACTATTGTCGTCTCCAACTGAAGGAGAAGCCAAATTTGTCTTGGTAAGTAATGGAAATGATTACTATCACTAAACCTCTGTCAGAAGATTTTGTGCTACATGGATTAAATGAATACAGACAGTATGTAAACCTGTTCTACCAGTGGAAAAGGAATCTGCATTGTGGCATGGAGCCATTGTTGACTTTTCTGTGCTTTTCTCTGACAATCTGGTAAAAGATACCACTTCAACACTTCTCTTTACACCCTCCCCTCAAAAAAATTATCTGGGATATCCTAGGTCTTTTCTTATCAAGAGGTCTCAAGCTGATACATGAAGAAGTCTGCTGTGGGCAAGCATGAGAGCTACTCCCAGGAAAGCCCAGGATCAACATTAATGCCAACAAGCTGCTTGGGCAAAGGAAACCATCTTTAGTCTTTTCATTTTCTGAAGGATCATAATCTCCTTTAAAATTCCAGAATGAACTCTGGTTATCAATGACTATGTCCATTTGTGACCCCCAAAATACAAGCATTTTACATTTTGAGAAAAGATAGAAAATCAAAAAAATACAAAAAGGAGGTTTTCAGAGTTAAAGGAGATCCTAGAAGCCATCTACCTAACCAGGTTTGATTTAGAATCCCCTTTATAACTTAACTGACAAGCAATCATCCTAACTTCCCCTGAAGACTTTCCATTAAGGAAAATCCACTATTGTAGTCCAGTCAATTTTTAAAATTTTTATTTTATTTTATTTTTTAGCTTTAATTGTCTGGAAGTTTTTCCTTATATTGAGTGGAAATCTGCCTCTCTGCAGCTCCCACCTATTGTTTCCTATTCTGCCCTCTAGGCCATGAAGAACAAGTCTAATCCCTCTCCTACATGACAACTGTAGGATAGTCATCATGCCCCTGCTAAATCTTCTATTCTTCAAACTAATTATCCCCATTTCCTTCATGGTAAAATCTCCATCATGGTTGTCCTACTATGGTTACTCTCCCAGCTTATCAATGACCTTCCTAAAATGTAGCACTCAGAACCAAACACAATCATTCAAACTTGTCTGACTAGGGAAGAGAAGAACAGGACCACTATACACTATCATCCACTTAATACAGCCTAAATATGTTAGCTTTTTTGGCCTCCACATCTGATGGTTATGTCAGATTTACCTTGTAATCCATTAAAGGTAGATGTTGACACAATGGATAGGGAACTGAGACTAGAGACTGGAATACCTGAGTTCAAATCTAGTCCTAGACTAGCAATGTGATCTTACGTCACTTAACCTGTTTGCCCCAGTTTCCTCAGATGTAAAAATAGGGATAATTATAGCACTGACTTCCCAAGGAAAGGGGTGTTCAAATGAGATAATTAATATTTGTAAAAATACTTAGTTCATGATATTACACTGGCACATTTTATACACTACACAATATTATACTACACATAGTAGGAGCTACATAAATGCTTATTTCTTTCCTCCTTCACCTTCACTAAAGGAGAAATCATAGAATTGGCATGCTATGTTGGAAAGAACACTGGACTTGGAGCCAAGCAGTTGAGATAATTGAGCCAGGTTTAAATTTCATCTCTAGTATTTACTAGCTGTGTAACCATGGGCAAATCATTCTATCTCCTTGGGACTCAGTTTTCTCATGAATAAACTACGAGAAACCTAGAAAGTATGCTTGGATTTTCCCTATCTAATAGACTATACAGAGCATGTGCAGATATTACCTACCTGGTTCAGATTCAACACATGAAATTTTGAGAACCAGTTTCTAGTCATGATAACTCAGGGATTGATACTATGTGATAGAGAAATCTTCTAATTGGTTGTGGAGCTGGAAAAATTAACCTAACAGGAGTTGATGAGCCATAATTCAGTGTACATATGAAAGGTGTGATCTGCTAATCTCTTGATCTTTGCCTTGGTGGTTTTTGGGGAATATAACTGTTTTGAGTTACTAGATAGGAGGAAGGTAAGTTATCTTAGGTCCCACCTGGCTACCATGTGTCCGCATGAGCCCATGATATCTATTTCCGTTGTGTTTATTCTTGCCTGAATGAGAATCATAAGACTGAAGTGCCTAGGCAACTATGAGTTTAGAAGATTCAGAAGTTCCAACAAAGATCCCACCAGCAGCTAGAGGTGGTAGCAGTAGCCAATAGAATGATAGACATCCCTGTTTGTTTCTTCTCCTATTCTTGCTATTTATACTAGAGGAATTCTACATCAGTGTTGATTTTCACTCAAACCAAACTAACTTCCCACTTCTTAAGTCTTCTACAAAATCCAATATACATGCTGATGATTCCTCAAATACATTTATTTCAACATAGGAATGAACTTCACAATTAACTACAAGTATTTCACTTTCTTAATTAAAATCCCCTACATTGGGGCAGCTAGGTAGCGCAGTGGTTAGAGCACCAGCCCAAAAGTCAGGAGGACCTGAGTTCAAATCTGGTCTCAGACACTTAACATTCCCTAGCTGTGTGACCCTGGGCAAGTCACTTAACCCCAATTGCCTCAGCAAAAAAAAAAATCCCCTACATCCCTCTATTTGACCATGATCTTTTATCACCCCATTTACCTATTCTTCCACTCTAAAACCTCTTCTTGGTCTCCATTGAGATCTCTAATCCCACTATTCCCTCAGTAATTCCTCAGGCCATTCCTTTTGTTCTGTTTTCTGCTCTATCCAATATTGGATCCTAAAAAATTAGTTAATTCAATACTACACTATTCTCTACTCTCAATTCTCTTATTGTCTTGTACCATTGACATTTATCCCTTGCCAGGTTTGCTCCAATCATCATCCATCTCTTCAACTCTTATTCATAGGAAGCTGAAGGAAGATCATACAACTATAATAACAGATTACATTATAAATTTATATTATCCAGCTTCAACTGGCCCTCACTGCAGCAAGGCAACCAATTTTTTATTTCTTTCTTAGTGATTCTCTCTCTCTCTAACAAAAGCTTTTCCAAGCCTTTTTTCCCCTTTCCTGAATCTGTCCCGTATACCCTTTTTTTTCCTGTTGATTTCATTTCTTGCCTTACAGTGAAAACTGAGGTCATTTGACATAAACTCTCTCTTGTCATCTCTTCTTCATCTCAGAACTTCTTGACATCGTGTCCCACTCTAATTTCTTTCTTTCACTAATTTGTTAAAATGAGGTAGCCCTTCTCCTTGCCACAGTCAGCCTTTTTATGTGCTCCAAAGCCCACTCCCTCTGGTCTTCTGCAGCATATTTATATCCTTAATCATCTTCCCCTTTTTCTAGTCTTCAAACTTTACTAATTCATTTCTTCCTTCTTATCATCTGTCAGTTAATAAGTATTGATTAAGTACTTACTATATACCAGGTATAGTGCTAAACACTGGGGATACAAAGAAAAGCAGAAGGCAGGCCTTATTCTCAAGGAACTCACAGTCTAATGAGGAAGACATACAAACAATTGTGGACCAACAATGTATGGGCAGGATAAGTTGGAAGTAATCAAAGAGGGAACACACTAGTATTGAGGGAGATAGAGAAAGACTTCTTGTAGAAGAAGAGCTTTAAGCTGGGACTTGAAGAAGATCAGGGAGACCAAGAGATAAATATGAGAAAAGAGACTGAGTGTCTTGCTTGGGGAATATCAAGACTATGTTACTAGACTGCTGAGTATTGAGAAGACTGGAAAAGTAGTAATGAGACAGATTATAAAGGGCCTTTGAAGGCCAAATGGGATTTTACATCTGGTCCTAGAAGTAAAAGGGAATCACTAGAGTTTATTGAATAGGGAGTTGGCATGATCAGTCTTGCTCTTCAAGATCAGTCTGATAGCTGAATGGAGGAGAGGGATGGGGAGAGTCTTGAGGCAAGGAAACCAGCCATTAGGCTATTGGCAATAATGTAGGCATAAAGTGAGGAGAGTTTGTGCCAGAGTGGTGGCAGTGGCAGAGAAGAGAAGGGAGCACTTGGAGAAACATCATGAAGTTACTATTGATAGATTGGCACAGAGATGGGTAACAAGGGAGTAATAAGCTCATCATCCCCTTTCTCAATCTCCCTTAACTTTGTTGATTATCTCCAGTTCATCCTGCATATACCTTGTTGGTCCATAGTTGTTTGTATGTCTCCCTCATGTTTTTTTTTTCACTTAATAGTATTTTGTTTTTTCCAATTACATGTAAAAATAATTTTCAACATTCACTTTTATAAGATTTTGAGTTCCAAATTAATTTTTTCTCCTTCTCCTCTTTCCCTCTCTCCCAAGACAGCAAACAATCTAATATAGGTTATACATGTACAATCATTTCATATTTCTATATTTGTCATGTTGTGAAAGAAAAATCAAAACAAAAGGGAAAAAACCAAGAGGAAAAAAAAACAACAAAAAGGGTAAAAATAGAAGCAGCATCCCTGTCCTTAAAGAATCTTCACTAGACCCTACCATTCTCTCAAGCTATTGTCTTAGATCTCTCCTTCCTCTCTTAGCCAAACTCCTAGGAAAAAACTGTTTACATTTGCAAGCTCCATTTCCCCTCCTCTCTCTCACTTCTCAGTCCTTTACATTCTTGCCTCTGGACTCATCACTTAATTGAAGCTGATCTGTCCAAAGTTACAAAACCTCTCTCTCTTATCAACAAGTCTGATGGTCTTTTATTTTAATCCTCATCCTTTTAGACTTATTTGTGGTATTGAATGCTTGAGAATTCTCTCTTCTTGCAAACTCTCTCCTTTCTGGGCTTTCATAAAACTATTCTTTCTTGGTTCTGCTCTTACCTACCTAATCATTCCTCAAGCTCCTTTGCTGGTTCATCATTCATATCACACTCTGTCAGTGTAGGTATTCCCCAGGGCTTTCTCCTCATTCCTTCTTCTCCTTCCCCTTACTCTCTTGGCAACCTCATCAGCTCCTATAGATTTAATTATCATCTCTATGTGGATGACTCAGATCTATATAATCAGCCCCACAGGCTCTCTCCCCAGAGCTTCAATGCTTTGTCACTAATTGCCTATCGGACATTTCAAAATGGATATCCTGTAGATATATCAAACTCAATATGTTCAAAACAGAATTCCTTATCTTTCTACAAAACTTTCCCTTTTCCAAAACTTCCTTTTTTCTGCTAAAGGCACTACTATTCTTTTAGTCTTAAGGTTTATAACCTCAGCATTATCTTTGATTTCACTTTCTTTTATTCCACATATTCAGTGAGTTGCCAGATCTTGCCATTTCTACTCCACATCATTTTCTACCAGGTTGTACTCTTCTGGACTTCATCAGTTTTTTTCCAGAATCTCAACATCCTTTAAGCTCACATCAGCTTCAAAACTCACACCTCTCTTTTAGCAATTATCCTGGGGGCTTTCCCTCCTTCAAACTGGAAAGGATGGAAGATAGTGGTAAGCCCTGTCAGAACTTCCATTTAAGAAAGGCTCCCATAATAGCCTTTTCATTATTTCTTGCTGTAGTCTTCCGGATTTTATAATATGCCTTTGTCAGGTACCAATCCTTCCCCCTCTCTCAGCTTCTTATGATGTGTTATTTTCCACTGTTTGAATGTAAGCTCTTTGCAGGCAATGGCCGTCTTTTGCCTTTCCTTGTATCCCTAACACTTAGCACAGTGCCTGGCTCATAGTAGACTAAATAAATGTTTACTGACTGATTGAATGACATCTCTCATATGAAATATGGTTACTACCTTACTTCACGCTTTTATCACTTCTCACCTATATCATTACAACAGCCTCATAATTGGTCTCTCTGACTCATTTCTCCCTATTTCAATCCAATTTTCAACACCACTGCAGAAACAATTTTCCTTAAGCACAGAGCTGACCACGTCATTCACCTACTCAAACAACTCCAGTGGTTTCCTGTTGCTAATAAGATCAAATATAACCTCTTTTGTTTAACTTATAAAGCCCTACATAACCTGGCCCCAAACTATCTTTCTTGTCTTACTGGATATTATTCTTGCTCTGGTACTATGCAATCCAGATAAATTGACTTTCTTTGTTTTGCACACAGGACATTCTATCTACCATCTCTGTGCCTTTGCATTTGCTTTTCCTTAGGCCTGGAAAGTGCTACCTCTTCATCTCTCCCCCATAGAATCCCTTTCTTTCTTCAAGATGAATTCATAAAAATTTTTTTGCTTCTTTTCCAACTGCTAATGTCCTTCTCAAATTGCCTAATATTTAACCATTTTGTATTTATTTTCTTTATGTTTATTCTATATATGCTTAAAATATGTACTCATTTCCATTCATTAAAGCAAGCTTCTTGTGAGCAGAGATTGCTCCATTCTTTGTCTTTTTTGGAATTAGTACAGTGCCTGACTCCTAGAAGTTGCTTAGAAAATGATTGATTGATTGATATAGTCATACTGGTTCTTTGTAATCACCACTACCTTTTCTAATACTCACCAATAATCCTGGAATTTTGCTAGGAATTAAAATTAAGTTTACTGACTTATGGTTTGTAGGTTCTATTGTCTTCTCCCTTTTGAAAACTAGGAAATCAAGAAAAAAAAAAGCATAGCATCTAATTTAGAACAAAAGGGACTGGCTTACAATTCCAACTACTTTTGAAAAGTCATGTCATCATCACACTTTCTAGACAATTCCTTGCCCTATCACCTATCTGCTCCTACCTCCATCTCCCACTGGAGTTGAAGTTCCTCTCTCTGGGATTCTAGGCTTCAACTGTCAAACTTTTATCTTTTTTTTTTTTTCCTGAGGCAATGGGGTTAAGTGACTTGCCCAGGGTCACACAGTTAGGAAATGTTAAGTGTCTGAGGCTAAATTTGAACTCAGGTCTGGTGCTGACTTCAGGGCTGGTGCTGTATCTACTGTGCCACCTAGTTGCCCCACTTTTACCTTATTTTGCCTCTATGGAGGCTCATTATTCCACTTTTTTGCCATCTCTATGTTATGTTGTGGTGGAATATGAATTAAGGTAGTAGCTATGTTGGATGTGAGAGATGTTGTTATTTTGTCAGTCAATAAACATTTATTAAATATCTTCTATGAGCCAAGCACTATGCTAAGTGTTAAGGATATAAAAATAGGCAAAATATATTCCCTTCTTTCAAGTAGCTCACAATCCAAAGGAAAAGATAACCCATAATATAAAGCTGAAAGGGGAGAAAAGGTTGATTATTGGTTCAGGGATTTTATAAAGTTCAGAAGAGTATAGTTGGGTGGAAAATGGTGAAAAACTAGATTCTGTTTTTTCCTTATCAAAATGTAAGCTTCTTGAAAACAGAAATCTTCCTTTCCCTCCCTCAAGTCTTTCATGCTTATATTTGCTTCTCCAATACTAATTAGTACTTAAAACATAATAAACACTTGATAAATTTTTCACTCATTCATTCACTGTTGAATATCCAGCTAAAACTACTTGAAAATTCTTGGACATCTCACAAGATATCCTTAAGCCTCTTTTAGTTCCGCTCTCATCTTAGAAGTGGTCAAAATTCCTCATCACTCTTCTACCCTGAAAACTCACTCAGAAGCTACATGCTTCCCTAAGAGTAGAATGGGTAAGAGGAAGAGAATGTGAACTGCTATATCCAGTTTTTACCCAGTCTGAGAAGGAAACCTGTAACTCAGATCATCAAAACTGGTTCAAAACAGAAGGAATATATGTGAAGAATACAGGCAGGAAAGAATGGAAGGAAATCAAGAACTTAAAATAAAAGAATAAAAGATATAAAAATACTTGTATTTGAAGAACATCGGAAGCTGGTTTATTACTACATAATTTTCCTAAGAGAAATTCCTGAAGGGAGAGCAAATATAAAATTTATTATTTCTTAATGTATTGATTTATCCAAAACCATCAGGATTTCCTGCAATTTTTTTGTTTTTCCTAAAGTCCCTGGTGCTATTTTGAGTTTCCCAATTTCCAAGTATATTTTCATCACAGAGAAAAGTAAATAGCCATGAGCTGCTCATTGTAGAAAGGTAGAGGCAGCAGTGATAGTCCCAGAAAGAAAACTGGAAACAAAATAGGTTCTCAAAAACTTCAGAACATCCAAACAAACTTTGGTACTCAAATAGAATAAATACCTCTATGGTGTATGAAAAAATGAATATGAAGAATTCAGACAAAGATGAGAAGCCTGGTATCTACTAATACAGAGTGGAATTAACAGAACCAGGAAAACAATATGCACAATGTATATAATAATTTAAGCAGAAAAGGCAAACAAATGAAACTGCATAATGTGTTATTACAATGACTATATTTGGCTCAGGAGAAGAGTTGAAAATGTTAAATTTTTTTAAAAAGATTCATTCACAGCTCCCAAGTTAAGAGCCTTTCACATTAGCTCCCCTCAAAGACTTTATTTTTCAAATTGGCTTATTTGCCTTTCCTTCTACATGACACTCAATCTCTCCACCTCAACAGTTTCACAAGTAGATCTCTTGATCTCCATGTTCTCCCTCTTCACCATACAGCTCTTAGAATTCTTAAGTTCCTTCAAAGACTCAGCTCAACAATATGGAATATGCCCAAAGACATAGTACATACTCTTTGATCTAGCAGTGTCTCTTCTGGGCTTGTATCCCAAAGAGATCATGAAAAAGGGAAATGACCCACATATGCAAAAATGTAGCAGCCCTTTTTGTAGTGGCAAGGAACTGGAAACTGAGTGGATGCCCATCATTTAGAGAATGGCTGAATAAGTTATGGTTTACGAATGCTTTAGAATATTATTGGTCTGCAAGAAATGATCAGCAGAGTGATTTCAGAAAGGCCTGGAGAGACTTACATAAATTGATGCTAACTGAAGTAAGTAGATCCAAGAGAAGGTTGTACATGGCAACAACAAAATTATGCAATGATCAATTCTGATGGATGTGGCTATTTTCAACATTGTGGGGATTCAGGCCAATTTCAATAAACTTGTGATGGAGAGATCATCTGCACCCAGTGAAAGGACTGTGGGATTGAATGTGGATCACAAAATAAAAGTTTCACTTTTTTGTTGTTGTTTGCTTGCTTTTTGTTTTCTTTCTCATTTTTTTCCTTTTTAATTTGATTTTTCTTGTGCAGAATAATAATTGTGGAAATATGTATAGAAACATTGCACATGTTTAACATATACTGGATTACTTGCTATCTAGGAGAGGTGGGGAAGGAAGATAGGGAGAAAAAATTTGAAACACAAGGTTTTGCAAGGGTGAATGATGAAAACTATCTTTGTATATATATTGAAAATAAAAGGCTATTATTAAAAAAAAAAAGACAGCTCAAGACACATTCTAAAGGAAACCTATCCTGATTCCTACAGTGGTTAGTGCAAATCTTATTCCCCATTGAAATCCTCTTGTATTTCTTTTGCATATATTTTGCATTTACTTATTTATATACATGTTTTTCTGAAGTAGCTTTAGCTCCTTGAAATAAAAGAGAGTTTCACTTTTGCCATTATGTATCCAGAACAGTGTCTGTTATATTGGCTAAATTGAATTGAAGACAATGATCCCCTAATACCAATTGTAAACTCAGTTCTAACCTTCCCTTAATCCTCCACTTATTACCTTCCAAAATCTCCTCTAATGTTAACAAATTGTTCCTTAACACTAGATCCCTTTCTCTCAAATTCATTCCATTTTCTGGTGCTCATGAAATGTAGCTTCCTTCTGAAAACATCGTATCTCTTGCACCATCCCCAGAGCTGACTTTTCTTATGCCTTTTGGCACACAGGGCAAGGAGGAACTAACAATTCTCCTTCTTCTCCATTGCCACTTTGAAACCTTTCCCCTGGCACCTTTACTCATCAGTCTCTCCTTCTTTAGGTTCACTCTATCCTATCCAGATCACTGTTACCATCCAGGTCAGTCTCTCTTCCTCACCCCCATAAGTTCAATACCTATTTCACCATCTTCATCTCTATTCCACCACCTGCTTCTTCAATAACCTTTTGTCTATAGTCTACCTCAATCAAATACACATCGTAGACACTATCCACCACTTCCCTCTGCACTAGCAACACCTGCCACATTCAACTGAATCTGCCTTCCAGATGCTAGAATTCCTGATTCTGACTGATGGTATCTCAATTATTAAATTAGTAATAATTTCATTTTATAGTTTTAGCTATTTCTCCTAGTTTCTATGAAAGTTACTAACTGGAAGAGGAAGAGAGAGGAAATGAATCAGGAATTCTGGAAAAACATCAAGAAATACTCAGAAAGTAAAATAATCTCTGCTTCCAATGTCTGTCTTATACAAAATACCAAGTTGATATTTTGAACAATTTCACAGCAATATGTCAACTGATGCTTTCTAGTTTATCTTGATTCTTTTACTGCTTATATAGTTCCCTAACTCCACTTGAGAACTTGAGCATGTCAGTTTCTCCAAGCCTCATTGTTCTCATCTTCAAGATGGAATTAATAGTTTTGACTACCTCAGAGGGTTATAGAGATAATAAATAGAAACTTGCTTTCTACCCACAAAGTACTGCATATGAAATGAAATGCTTATTGTATGGTTTATAAAATGAAGATTCATTTAACATGTAGGTTAAGACCTTGGTTTCTCTGTATTTAATTTCTTTTATATATTTATTATATGGAAGTTCCCAGTAAATGGAGAATTATTGAAGCTCCTGTTGGATGTCCCAAACTCAAACCCTCAATGTCAAAAAGCACAAGTAAAAGGAATTCTCCTCCCTATCCTACTGATAGTCCTTACTTGGGTGCCTATAGAAGACAGTGCTAAAAGCAGATTTGTTAATTAGGAACCTCTTTACACCTTTATTGTCTACTCTAATCTTTGTTTATAATAAATTCTTCTCCTACCTTCATTATTCATTAGTGACTGTCAATAAAGAAAAGGGATTGATTAAAATTTTGGAGGACTGTTCAAATATTACATTTTCTATATCCTAGCAGGAATGCTATGCCAGTCAGTATTTTCACATGTAAATATTTAAACCAGGCAGTCTCTTTTTAACTTTATTGTACCAATCAGTGAATTGCTAAGTGTATCCTGAGTATCTACCCCATAGAGATGCAAGAGCAGGAAATAAGGGAATAGTACCAAGATGGTGGTAGAGGGACTCAAAATCTCAGAGATGAAAGAGATCTCTCAGTTCAAGCAATCTAACATGTACCTTAAGAAGAAATTGTCTCTAAAAATACCCGTTAAATAAATCCAGACTCTGGTAATAGAAAACTTAGTATCTTTCAGAGACAGACTATTACACTTATGAACAATAATTTCAATGATATTTTTCCTTATATCAAGCTGAAATCTGCCTTTCCATAACTTCCACTGATGGGTGGTATGAAAGTTTATTAAGCACCTGCTGTCTACGCGGTACTAGTAGATGTTGTGAGGGAAGGAGAAACACAATTATCTACAACGTGACAGTCATTAGACGCTATTGAAGAAGAAACAAAGAGGTAACATTGACCACTATCTCTCAAGGAGCTTGCAGCCTGTTTAGGGAGATAGGAAAGGTAACACAAGGTGTACAGAAGCATACGACAAGAGCCAAATGAGTGGTGTAGAGAGTATATGCTAGTGGAGTTCACAGGAGGGAGTCCCTCCATTAGCCTGGAATGTTCAGGGAAGAGTTCCTGGTAGAGGAGACACTTGTAAAGCTGTTAGAAATGGAGAGGTGGAGAAAGGGCATTCTGAAGGGATCTACATGTCTGCATTCTTACAACGATGACCTTTTTTTTTTATGTGATCAAAGTAGTGCAAATTTTTTTTCATTTTTGATAGCCTTTTATTTTTCCAAATACATGCAAAGATAGTTTAGCATTCACCTTTGCAAAACCTTGTGTTCCAAATTTTTCTCCCTCCTCTTCTCCTAGACAGTAGGCAATCCAATATAGGTTAAACATGTGCAATTCTTCTAAACATATTTTCATATTTGTCATGCTGCACAAGAAAAATCAGATCAAAAGGGAAAAAGCACATGAAAAAGAAAAAAAAACAAGCAAATAAACAAAAACAAAAAGGTGAAAATACTATGCTTGCAGCATAAAAATTTTGACGGATTTGGTTGTCTGATGAGGTACAGTTACTCAATTGAAAAGGAATTACCTGGCAAACTATTGATGCTAGCCTTGTTTTCCCTTCCTTCTTTAAGATAAGGGAACAAGGAAAGTTGACTTATGATCTTCGTAACTGTAGCAACACTGCTCAAGTCTCAGTTAACCACACATAATCATAGCATCACCATGTTGTAAGTGACCAAACAGGTCATCTGGTCCATCCTTCTGCCCTTTGTAGCAAACTCATTAATGATATTCATGGGCATGCTAGAACCAGCTCAAGTTGCCCTTGAGAGCCCCTTATTAAATTTTCAATGTAAATATTTATATCTATATACAAAATCAGGGCTTGGTTTATTGTTTTATAAGTTGTTGTCCTGCATAAGAAAGTGATTTTAAAAAATGAAAATAATAACAATTAGACTTCTAAGCTTATCTTGTGTACTTTTATGAAGGGGACGAGAAAAAGAGCCAATTTTTAAACATTAATCAAAATACTCTTGATTATGTTCCTTATAAGTGATCATTTAAACTCTGGAGACTTTTGGTGAGAGAACTCATTTTCTAAAGCAGTTTTTTTCTACTTTTGCAGAGTATTTCTACTTTATATATATATTTATATAATTATATGTATACCATATATATGTTTGTATGTATATATACATACTTTAAATACTTTATACAATATAAAAATAAAGTATAATAATAGCTAGCATTTCTATAGCTCCTTCTATGTACCAGTTACTGTGCTAAGAGCTTTACATCATCTCATTTGCTCCTCATAACTCTGTGATATAGATGCTATTATAATTTCGATTTTACAGTTGAGGAAACTAAGGCATACAGAAGGCAAGTTAAATGACTTGCTTAGGATCACACAGATAGGAAATGCCTTAGGCTAGTTTTGAGCTGAGATATTCCTGACTTCAGGCCTAGCTCTCCATCCCTCTAGCTATTTATGTTCTTCCTTATGTAGGGCCTAAATCTGCATTTCTTCCTCTCTATCCACTCACTTCTATTTCTTCTCTCTGGAGTAAAGAACAAGATTAATCCCCTGGCCACATGGAAGTCCTTGAAATACTTGAAAGTAGTTACATGACCCACCTGAATTTTCCGAGTTCAGCTATCTTCTAAATTGGCAAATGCACATGTGCAAAACAAAAAACAAAAATCAAAAGAAACTTCTACTTTTTTCAGTTCACAAACAGGTTATACATCATTTCATACAAAAGGCATATTCTTATGCAAATGAAATAAATCATTTTACATGTAGGAGAGCAAATCATTATTTAAAGGAAGCTAGCAGTGTTTTTTGCAAAATAAATGAAAGCTCCTAATCTCATACAACATAATCAGAGAATCCCAGAGCTAGACATCACACTAAGGTCAACCATTAACCTGATGCCAGAAACCATTAATACAGAATCTAATTCTATTATCTAATAGATTATCTAATTAGAACTATCTAATTAGAATAGAGATTATCTAATATCTATCTGAATTTTTCCAGTGACAAGAAGTTCAGTGCCGGATTATGAGGCAGCTTCTTCTATTTGGGGGACTAGCCAGATGGATAGAACCTAAAGTCAGGAAGACCTGATTTCAAATATAATCTCAGATACTTATTAGATAAGTGATCCTCTCTCTGACTCAGTTTTTTTTTTTATCTTTAAAATGGGGATAGTCATAACACTTACTTCTCAAGGTTGTTGGAAGGACCACATAAGATAAAAATTGTAACGTGCTTAGCACAGTGCCTGGCACATAGTAAACCATATGTAAATGTTAGTTATTATTTAGGTTGCTTTTTCTTTCTTTCTTTGCTGAGGCAATTGGAGTTAAGTGACTTGCCCAGGGTCACACAGCTAGGAAGTGTTAAGTGTCGAGGCTAGATTTGAACTCAGGTCCTCCTGACTTCAAGGCTGGTACTCTATCCACTGCACCACCTAGCTGCCCCTATTATTTGGTTTTTAGGAAGTTCTTTCACATGTCAAGCCAAATTCTCCTTCCCTATAAAGTGTATTCAGTAGGCTTAGCTCTGTCTTCCTGAGTCACATAAAATAAGCCTAATCCTTTTTCTAACCCTCTTTCAATAGGGTGCCTTCTCCAGGGCATGCAACTTCAGTTCCTCCTCATATGATATGACTTAAAGACATAGGAAGTGACTTTAGAAAATATCTAGTCTAATTCCCTTCATTTTAAAGATGAGGTAGCTGAATCACAGAAGGGTTAGGTCACTTGGCCAAAGTTACACAAAGTTACACTACACAAAGTAACAGGCAGAATTTGAACCCAGGTCCTCTGACTTTAAAGTTAATACTTTTCCCATTATACCATTTTGCTCTTTGTCAAGAGAGTATTCCCTCATAAAATGGGGTCCCTAGAAGTAAATGCAATATAGCCTAAGAAAGAAAGAGTACAGGGAAACATATTACTTCTTGGGATCTGAACAATTAAGCAAGCAAACATTTATTAAGTGCCTACCCTACCCAATGCACATGAGACTATTCATATAACAAAAGAGTAAATTAGCTTAGACCACATCTCTCTGCAGGCTCATGAGCATGGGGCTAATAAGACCTCTAGATATCTTCCCATTAACTGCTGTTACTCTCTTATCTCCAGTTCTATACTTCTTCAGTTGCTTTTTAGACCCTAATTGATATAGCTCTATCAATCATCACTTTTTTGTACTAGGTGGTTGAGCCAATAACATTTACCTATTTTCATATCCATATGTGCAGAACTTGATTGTAGTAAAGCATCCTTATAGATGTAATATTTCCTATCAGTTTATTGATAAGTCCAAACTTACATTTGAATAAATCATGAAGTTGTACATTTTTCTTACAATTGTACTACAAAACAGTTCAGTTAAAATGAATTCTAAAAGCTCGTTCAATCAATCAACAAAACATTGCAGGTCTGTTGGGGGCTAGCTATTTGAGGGCTACTAAGAAGCAAAAGAAACAGTCTGACCCTCAGGGAGCTGACATTTCCCCTCTCTCTCTACAGGTGTACAGTCCCTTTGGGCAGTATCTGTAATCAGCATTTTTTTCCCACTCCAGCAAAGGTGATATCACCATGTGTTAACCACTGACTTCAAGTGCAAACTATACACTTTCAAAATGTGGACCATTATTTTAATCAGCATAATTACTAATACTTTATGTGCCAAGACAAAGGTGAAATTCAAGAGATAGGATTTGCCTGTGGTGGGATCAATTATCATAACTTACTGTGAGTGCAGTGCACTTCCTTCATTACCAGAAGCAATAGATCTTTGCACTAAAGATTCTCACCTAAATCCTACTGTTATACATCATCTGCAAAACATGTCACTAATGTAAGCATCTTAAAAACACTTACATGTACACAAGTAAATAGCAGAAAATAAACCAAACAGAAGTTGGAGAACCCTGTGCTCTTTGGGAAGAGAACAAAAGTTAACTCTGTAAAACACATTGACTTCTTTGACATCATTTCTGATCCCAAACATTCTAATCTCACATTTCACCAGGGAAAATGGGAGGATGGAATAGGGCTACAGTCAGACAATTCTCCTATAATCGCTAGCTGGAAGGGTTCAGATCTCCTGCTGAGCCTAAAGGAGGCATTTCAGAATCCATATGGACAGCATAAAAAGAATCCATCTATTCTTGTTGGATGGACAGAGCATTTGAAAATTAAACAAAGGGCTCAGACACTCTAAAACACAACCCATGAAGGATTTTAAAGAAGATGTTATTGTAATGATTTTTTAATCCCTTTGTATTTGTGTGCTAGAGTTTATATGGCTCCTTTAGCTCTGCTATATTGATAGGCATATATTTTCACACTACATAAACAAAGGGAGAAATTCAGGAAAAACCACTTAGCAATTATTGTAGTCTTCTTATTGGGTTTATTTAAATTGCTAAAATGAATCCAATTATAATGTAGAAAATGTGTGTGTTCCTCTGTGTGTATGTATGTCTCTTTCTGTGTGCTAACATGTGTATACTTGCTTATCTCTCCACTTAGGAAAAGAAAATTAGGTGGGT
The DNA here is from genome assembly GCA_023553655.1 of Myrmecobius fasciatus. Lineage (NCBI taxonomy): Eukaryota > Metazoa > Chordata > Mammalia > Dasyuromorphia > Myrmecobiidae > Myrmecobius > Myrmecobius fasciatus. The sequence continues at coordinate 143,524 of JAJPUD010003299.1, read as the reverse complement.
TTAACTTTATTTCTGGGGACCAATGGCCACTAATGCTTAAACATTTACATTTCTCTCTTTATCAGTTGCAAGTTCTTGTTGCTGCATTTATGGGTTGAAGAGAAGGAAGGTTTATAATATTCAGATTTCTTTTTCAAACCACCTTCTGTCTCACACAGAGAGCCAACAATTAATACAGATTAATTCTTTTTAAAAAATCACTTTTGTTCCATACTAAAGACTTTAGAAGACCTTGGCTCCAAAGTATTTGCACAACAATGGAAGAAACATTAATTAAATGCCAAATACATATAAGGAATCACACTAGATAACTACACACACACACACACACACACACACACACACACGGCTCTGTTCTCTACTGGGGGCAGCAGCATAATGCATATGCAGAAATAGAGATACTGATTTCATATAAAGATGCTAGTTTCTCAAACTCAGTTCCAATCTACTCCTCCTTGCACTTCTTTAAAGCAATTTTTGCATATGACCAAAAGCTATATTTTCTCTTCTCTTCCTCTGTTACTGTCAATCCCTAACCACCCTTTCAAATGTTTTAGAATTACTAAAAATTTTACATTTCCAGTCAGAGATACCCAACTGCGGGTGTACCTTATGCTCCAATTTAGCACTATGCAGTTGGTTTTGTTCCCAAGACATTTCCTTGTGCTGGTAAGATTCAGGGGAAAGAGTGCCTGCTTAGAAGCAGTACAATGCTAGTTCCCTTACTGTCCCTATCTCGGGAAAAAAAAAAAAAAAAAAAAAGGTTTGTTTGAAAGCCTTCTTTTGCTTTAAAAGTCTAAAGTTCCTTTCCATTATTTTTATATCTAGGCATGGTTGTACTTTTTGGAGAATTCACTCAGAAATGTTTTTAGAAGACATCTTGGAATGTCATGTTGAAAAGAACATCAGGAACCATTCTAGACCAGGACAAGAATTCTTAATTGTCCCCATTTCGGTTGAAATTTTACAATAAGAAAGAACCTATCATCCACTTCCAGTCCCATTCCCATCTACTTTTGCATAGTTCTAATTGTTAGGAAGCTTTTCCTTAGAAATTTTTATTTGTTTGCTTTTTGTTTTGGGGTTTGTTTGTTTGTTTTTTGGTGCCTGGGGACCAAACATTGGGCAGAAATTACAAAGAAGCAAATTTAAGTTTGAAGTGAGGAAAAACTTCCCTACAATGAAAATTGTCCAAAAGTATAATGTGCTACCTTGGGAGTTGTTGGGTTTTTCTGGAGGTCTGCAAACATTTTCTCCTTGTTGAATCAGTTGGTCGGGTTACTCTTCATGACCCCATTTTGGGGGTTTTCTTGACAAAGATACTGGAGTAGTTTACCATTTCCTTCTTCAGCTCATTTGACAGATGAGCAACTGAAGCAAATAGGGTTAAGTGACTTGCCCAGGATCATAAACTAGTAAGGGTCTAAAGCTGCATTTGAATTCAGGATAATGAGTTTTCTATCCACTATACCATTAATTAATCTATCCACTATACCATTAAGCTCCCCAAACATTATCCTGTAAATCACTTAACCCTGTTTGCCTCAATTCTTCATCCTTAAAATGATCTGGAGAAGCCAATGGCAAATCACTCCAGAATCTTTGCCAAGAAAACTCCAGAAGAGGTCTCCAAGAATTGAACATGACAGAAACAAGCTGAGCAACCACAACAAAGTCCCTAAGAGCTGATTTTGTCATTTTTTCTTTCCTTTATAAGAAGTCTAAATTTGGCTCTCTGAAACTTGCACCCATTTTTCCTGCTTCTTTAGAATAATTCTAATTGATTTGGATTTTTATTTAAATACTTGAAGACACATATCATGTTCCTTTTTTTCCTTTTCTTGTCCAGGTGAAACTTCCTCATTTCCTTTAATTGATCCTCATATAGCATGATCTCAAGGCCTTTTGCCATCTTGGTTGCCCTCTACTGGATACTCTCTAGCTTATCCATGTCCTTACCAAAGTGTGATACTGAACTGAGCCCAGTACTCTACAAATGATTTGATCAAAGCAGACAGAAATTGTGCAGCTAGTATTAGAAATTATGCCTTTTAAAATTTTTTCCCTAAGTAGCATTAGTTTTCTTGGTTGCTAGATTATATTATTATGCATATTGAGCTTACTGTCCACTAAGACCCTAAGATTTTTTTTTTCAGATATACTACTGTTTAGACACACTATCCTCATCTTGGATTTACTGACTTTTAAACCAACAATGATTTTACATTTATCCCCATTAAATTTAATCTACTAATATTTAATCTTGATTTGTCAAGATCTTTTTGTCTTCTGATTCTATCAATTGTTAGAACTTTCTAGCTTTATGTTATTTGTCAAAAAGACAATCATAAAATTTATAATTTATTGAAGTCATTGATAAAAATAATTATAAAAAAGTCAACACAAGCCCTCTCCTGAAGATCTTCCAAGTTGACAGTCAATCATTAATTACTACTCTTTGTCCATTCAAATAGTTCTAAGTCCAACTTAACTGTACTACTTTTTAGCTCATATTACTCCATCTTTATCATAAGAATATCATGAAAGGCTGTCAAATGTGTTGCTAAAAATTTAGGTAAATTATACCAATATAGTAACCTTGTCAGAGTCTGATGAAGCTATATAGGCTCAACATGCTCGCTTTTTGTGATCACCATAATAACTATATTCAATAACTATATTCAAATACTCAAATGGATGCATGACTTCATTTATTTTTGGATGTTCCCTCCAGAGATACAGATCACAACCTAACTACCCAACTATATTGGCCCATCCTGTACAACTCTTGGCCATGTCCCCCCATAAGTTCATCATTTTTCTAAGTGCATCCATTTTTCTAGGATAGCACCTCTAGAGGTGACTCTGGCAATTCACCTGCTATTCCTTACCCTTGCCATATGAACTAGTTCCTCTTCTTTTCTTAGCATACATTTCTGATAACATAATTTGCTCCTGATTTTCAAATTTCCTTATTGGTTATATATTGCATCCTATCCATATCTACCATCCACCTCTCTATATTTCTCAGACCAATATTTATTTTTAGTTCTACAGGGAATATCGTGTTCTAACTCTCAGAGTCATACAGCAATAATAGTAAAATGTTGATGTTAAGAAGGTAGACCATTGTTTTCAGGATAATGTATTCATTAAAGGAGCATTACACTTTTCTGAAGTAAAACCAGCCTACTACCATACTTTGGTTTAATTTGGAGTCAACTCATTGTTTATTTGTACTTTCTCTCCTAGGTATACATACTGATGAACAAGCTCTATAGATTGCCCATTGAACATCATGTCATAATCAGTACAAAAGACATTTTTCATCCACTTGTTCTTTCCTGTGTGGATGGTCAGACCTAAATATTTTGAATGTTTACAGATCTCTTCCAGAAAATTCTACGATGTTCTAGGATTTTTTGTAACCAGCACAATTTCATTCACAAAAAGGAGTACTATTCATAGGCAATACCCCTTCAAACTGGGCTCTTTCCATGGCAGGGGTGAAAACTTATTCTGAGTATACATCTCATGTCTTTTATATTTATCTGGTTCTTTTGATTAGAGGATAATTGAAGAGGTGTGTTTCTACTATCTCTTTCTAGGAATCTTGAATGATTTTGATGTATAGAGGGAAAGAGAGTCTTTAAGACAGCATTTTGCAATACTGAATTAAACATTTTTTCATAATCAACTAACAACTGTGGGACCCTTATTTTTTACATCTTCCAGTCAATTGTGAAATGGTAAAAATGTAGCCTATTGTTAAATACTACTTGCTAATACTCTCATTAAACATCCCCTTGTTTAGTGTGTAAATGAGTCTCCCAAGGAATTTGAATAAATCAGGCATAAAAGTCAGTAGTTGGTGAAGTTTTTTCAGTTGTCTTGGGTGGGGAGAGGATGATATTAATAAAGTTTGAGACTATTTTTTCATACTTTTGGTGTCTTACTTTCTCTTAGCTGCTTTGTGAATTAATTCTGCAATGTCATTACAAAGTATAGGCTTTAACACAAATCTATTCTATAGTTAGCCCAATAAAACTACTTTTCTTGACTTTTTTTATCTTTAGTACCATTTCTACTATAACCTCTATAAACATATCTGGCAGTATGATGATGTTAAACAGTGCTCTGTTGTACTTGATAAGTTTGTTATTTTAAAAAAATATTTAAAAAAAAACAAACAAGAAAAATGGAAAGGATCTGCAAAGTTTTTTAAAAATATTTTTAATAATAACTTTGCAGATCTTTTCCATTTTTCTTCTGTTTATTGCCTTTATTCCATTTTTATTTTAAAATGATTTTAAGGTGACTTTACTCAGTTCTTTTAAATTTTATTTAAATTGGATTTATCCTCTACTATATCTTCTATATGAGATGATACTGCTCAGAATGATGCCTCATCCTTCCTTATAATATTTTAAAGACAAGTTTAAATTTTGAAATAGAGTTGTTTTGGTTGTTATCACTTCTTAGTGAGGAGCTCAAATGGTGACTAAGGCATTTAATGGACTCCTTTGCTCTTTTTGCTATGACAATCTACTGACAACAATATTTAGCTAGAACAAGATACCCAATAAAATATATTGCATCCTATCCATATCTACCATCCACCTCTCTATATTTCTCAGACCAATATTTATTTTTAGTTCTACAGGGAATATCGTGTTCTAACTCTCAGAGTCATACAGCAATACTAGTAAAATGTTGATGTTAAGAAGGTAGACCATTGTTTTCAGGATAATGTGTTCATTAAAGGAGCATTACACTTTTCTGAAGTAAAACCAGCCTACTTCCAGTCAATTGTGAAATGGTAAAAATGTGATCTATTGTTAAATACTAATTCTGTTGCAGTCCTAATGTACATGTTGAATACAATTATCATCATTGGTGTTGATGCCATTTTGTTGTTGTTTCCCATTTTTCATTCTCAATATTTATTTTAATAGTTCAGTACTTAATTGTTTCAATTATACATCACATATTTTTCTTATTATTATTCTGTCTCCTAATTTTTTCACTACCTTTACTTCTAATAATATATTCTGTGTACTTTCTAGAAATCACATTCAAAGTCCATTCTCTTCCTTTTTTTTTCTTAAAGTCAGAATATGTGATCTTCCCTGAATCTGCAATATTATTCCAATTCCCCACTATCTGTCAAAGATTCCTGAAAATGGTTTAATGATTACATTGGTTTTTTCCAGTCCCCAAGTTCATCAGGATCAGGTGGCTTATAATCTTGAAAGACAACTAGTGTACTTTCTTAGCCTTTTTAATCTGAATATAGTTTCCTAATAGTCATTTTTATTGTGTTTTTTTGAGGTGTGACTATCTTCATGATAAGCTAAAACTGCCATCATGCTGACCAGCTTCCTTAATGAAGAAAAGAGGGTACCAGTTTTAATTCTCTAATCTAATGTCTCCGACAGAAATAAGACTGATAGAGAAAATATTCTCAGAAACAAAATATTCCTTGGACTACATCCAGGTAATCTTCTAGAATCCTAAGAAGGTACCAATCAAAAAGACACACAGAATTGTGGATCTTCAAGGAGATTTCAAAGGACATTTAGTTGAACCCTGTAATATGTGAATACTTCTATAAGATTTCTTTTAAATATTTATTTGTAATTTGAATGAATTCAATGAAGGGGAACACATCACTTTATAAACTGGAATATTTCGTTGTTGGACAACTTTAATTGTTCCAAAGTATTTTTTTTTATATTCCATAGATTTCGTAACAGAAGGAAACACTTTTTCACTGCACAGAAACGAAATTCTAAAACAATAAATCCTACCCCCAAAACTTATTCTAGTCAGCTAGTGACTAAAGATATTTTATAAAATGAAGACAGGATTTAGTAAATAACATGTATACTTACCTGCAAAGGCAGGTAAATTCCTGAATATTTCATTTTTATACTGGCCTCCCTCTCCTTTCCATATGTTGTTATATACTGATTTGAGGGAGATTGTTTAAATATAGACTTTTGCTCAAAAATCAGATTGCTGCCATGAATGACATCAGTCTCATCACATGAAGCATAGTAACCTCTCTTTAAATAAAAGGTCACATGAGCTGAAGGGCACATTTTGAAAATATCTCAGTGCCTGACTTATCTATATAAAAATAAAAATTTCTGCACGATTTGTGAATTTGTCACAAACAAAATCAGAAGTATAAAATCTTATTGACAGACAAAATATCCCACTACCTTTCTTTAAGAATTCTTTATCCTAGAAATTCCTCAAACTTGCAGAGTGAAATTTTAGCAGTTGACTTAAATGAAATTTATTAAATTATTTTAACTTTTTTTTTTTGGACAAAGAATCAGACTTCTGATGCAATTCTTGTGCCTTGTATGTCATAGGTTCTTTTTTTTTTATTAAAGCTTTTTACTTGCAAAACATATGCATGAGTAATTTTTCATCATTGACTCTTGCAAAGCTTTCTGTTACAAATTTTCCCTCCTTCCCTCCACTCCCTCCCCTAGATGGAAGGAAGTCTAATATATGTTAATTATGTTAAAATACTTGTATGTTATAGGTTCTTGATAAATGTTTGTTTAATTGAATTGAATGAAATCTCAAATATTGTTGATTCTTTTGAATGCTCTTAACTGCAATCTGGCTAAGTTATGCTTCTACTTCCCAGTTAAAGTTATTCAGATTAATGTTTAGGCCAAAGATTTTTATCAACAGGTTCATCAATTCACATATTTCCCAGTAACAAGACAGATTAAAAAATGATTGCTTATAGGAAGAAGGTAAGGTATGCATGCCATCTCTGCACCAGTTCACGTTCGGTTTTTACCTCAAATATCTTTGGCTCTCTTCCAGATTAAATGCCAGTTAGACAGACCTGCCCGCTTAGCCTTTCAAGGCAGATAGCAGCAGTGGTGAGCTCTAATCATTTACAAAGGTCATGATCGGAAGCTAGCCCGTAAGCAGTCATTTAAAATTCGATTGATCCCTATTTGTAGTCAGGGAAAGAAAATGGACATTTCAGCTGTATTGTAATTATGAGGCTTCCAGGCAACTGTAAATAGATGTGCAAATCTAGATACTGGCAAATACCTGAGAGAAGAAATTATTACTCTGGTATAACACAAAGCCAGGAAAGGTTGAAGATAAAATTGCATATAAAAAAAATCAATCATCTTTTGGCTAATTTTCTATGCTCACCAACCCATAAGGGTTATCACAATTATCAGAAGTCTGCTGAATACATTAAAGTTAGGGCCAACTTGCTTAAAGTGATCTGTTAAAAAGCCCAAAGCAGAGGGCCTGGCCATGGTGGAAATTCTCAGACCAAAGGGCTACTGAAATGTCACAGGAGCCATGGGTCAGGAACACTGGAGAATATAAAAGGGGCAAATATTATGGTCTATTCATAATCACCGTTCCCTAGCTCGGTGACTCAGATCATCAGTGCAGAGGAGACATTAATAGATGGTCATAGACAGTCCCATGAGCCATAGTCATCCATGAGAGACTGTTTAAACAATACTTCCTCCTCTATAGAAAGGCATAAGGGGCCACTAGCAGACCTTTTCACCACAAACTAGCTTTGTACTGGCAGCACCTACACAGAAGATGAGTGAATTAATAATATGAGGGATGGGATCGATTTTTTTTTTTACTAAATCAAAACCCTTAAGCTTTAATTTCTTCCTCTGTAAAATGAGGGGGCTGACTAGAAAGCTTCCCAAGGACCCTTCTAATTCTTGTAATCTCTAACTATGAATTTATTTCCTTTATTCCCATAACTTCCCCCTCCCCAATCCAGTCTTTCTCACAAGCCTTCAGGAAATGCTACGTCATTACACATACATACATACACATATCTTCTATGTGTGTGTGAATGTGTGTGCAAAAAATGAACTTCAACAATTTGATCCCAGAAATGTATGAAGTTGTGCAGGCATGAAGTAGGTATTCTCACAAAACCAATGAGCCACTTCACAAACTCTGTCAATGGCACTTAATGACATAGCACAGGGCTTCTTAAACTATTTCTATTCATGACCCCTTTTTGCCTGAAAAATTTTTATGTGATTCAAGGTATGGAGGTATACAAATAAAACATTTATTGATAATAAAACATAAAGAAATTCATGTTACAACAACTTTTTATACATATAATTTCACCATTTATTAAAGATGGAAATTAAATTTGCATATTAATGAAATGGATGTGCTTATTTATTTTTACATAAAGAATTAAATCTTGGTGAAATATTGGATACCTTTTATTATTGCCAAATTTTTTGTGACCCTTTCTCCTCACATACATTCAGTTATGTGATCCCATATGGGGTCAGCACCCACAGTTTAACAAGCTTTGACTTAGTAAAGCCTCTATTGTCATAGACAATATTGACAATATAATGTCAAACTATCAGAGCTAGAAGGGATCTTAAAAAGCTATCTAATAAAAGCCTCTTATTTCACAGATGGGGAAACAGAAATGCTAATAAAGGGGAAAATCACACATAGCAAGAATTTGAACTCAGGATTTCAAGTTGAGTATTTTTCCAGCGCCCTACAATTTGAGTACATTTTGTGATTTTTTTTTTTTTTTTTTGATTTTTGGTGGATTCCAACCTTGAAGTCTCCAAGCCTGGCCAGAGCTATTTGCATAAGAGCTGGAACTATAGCTTTATTAATATACATTCATCAACAGCAATGACACATCAACCCTGATTTTATTTCCTTGTTTATTCTGAAGGGGAAGTGAGTTCTAATTAACTGACCAATGATCAATAATGTGGTATAGAATAACCTGAGGACATTTACTAAAAAAGCTGTACTGTGACACTGGTACATAAACACATACAGGATGAATGAACAAAGATGACCATTACAGCATTTGAGACTCAACATTCATGCCTGCATCCATTCATTCCACATGTTAAATGAAAGGTACTGTAATCAATACTGTGGTAGGACAAAGATAACAAGATGCATGCAAATAATTACAGCAGAAGACAAATATCATTAATATCATAAAAGAGATACAAACAAAGCAATATAAAAACTCAAAAAAATGGAAAATTCACTTCCAACTTGGATGATCAAGGAAAGTTTCCTTAAATAAGGCACATTTGGGACTGGATTTTGCAGAATTCAAATTAATCATCCAGTTAAGAGACTTATAAATTACTTACTAAATGCTGAACTATATAGCACTAAGCACTGGGGCTACAAAAAAGACACAAAAGTATTCCCTGCCCTCAAGGAGTTCCCATTTTAAAGGGGGAGACAAACACAAAAATAAAGATATATATACACGATCTGTATAGATAAATCTAGATGGCAAGTAACCTCAAAGGAGAAAGCACTAGCAGCTTGGGGCTTGGGGACAGAGACTAGAAAAACCTCCTCCAGACAGTGATAGTTGAGCTGCATCTTGAAGGAATCTAGGGATAAAGGGGAATCTCTTTCCAGACATGAGAAACAGACAGTACAAAGGCACTGAGATGAAGATGGTCTTTATTTTTTTTAATGATTTTTTAATTTAATATTTTAATTTTCCGCAGTTACATGTAAAACAAATTTTACATTTGTTTTTAAAACTTTGAGTTCCAAATTCTCTCCCTTCCTTCTCACATCATTGAGAAGGCACATGTGAAGTTATGCAAAATATATCCATAAAAGTCTTTTTGAGAAAGAAAACATAGATTTTCACCTCCACCCCCTGCCAAAAACAAACAAACAAACAAAAAATTCAAGAAAAATTAAAAGTATTCTTCAATCTGTATTCAGACATAATCAGTTCTTTTCTGGGTATGGAAAGCAATTTTTTTTTAATAAGTTCTTCAGAGTAGTCTTGCATCATTGTATTGCTGAAAATAGCAAAGTCACAGCTGATCATCCCACAGTATTGATGCTACTGTGTACACAGTGCATTTCACTTTGCTCGAGTTCATGAAGGATTTTCTGGGATTTTCTGAGAGCATAATTCTCATTATTTCTCATAGAACATTAATATACCATAATAATCACATACCACATTTTATTCAGCCATTTCCCAATTGATGGGCATCCCCTCAATTTCAATTCTTTGACCCAAGAAAAGAGCTGTTATAAATGTTTTTGTACCTATAGGTCTTTTTCCTTTTTTTTTTAAAATCTCTTTTGGGATTCATGCCTAGTAGCATTGTTAGGTCAAAGGTTATAAATGCTTTTATAGCCTTTTGTGTAGAATTCATTTTTTTCATCATTTAACAATTGGGAAATGACTCTTACTTTTTTGTAAAATTGACTTATTCCCCATGCACTTGAGAAATAATGCCTTCGTCAGAGAAACCTGCTTCAAAATTCTTTTTGTTACTATTGCTAAACATATTTTCCCCTTGTTTATTCTATTCTCTCCTTTCCTCCTGTCCCTCCTTAGAAGCATTTTGCTTCTGACCACCCTCTCCCCTCTCTTCTACTACCCTCCTCTCTGTTCATATTCCCTTCCTCTCCTACTTCCTTGCTAGGTAAGGTAGATTTCTATGCCTATATTGAGTGTATATGTTATTTCCTCTTTGAGCTAATTCTGATAAGAGTAAGGTTCACTCATTTCTCTGCTCTTTCCCCTCTTCCCCTCCACTGTAAAAGCTTTACTTGTCTCTTTTATGGCAGATAATTTAAGCCATTCCATCTCTCCTTTTCCTTTTCTTTCAATACATTCCTCTATCACATCTTAATTTTATAATATTGTACCTTCATATTCAAGTCCTATGGCCTATGGCCTAACTGCCATAATTATGAGAAAGTTCTTATGAGTTACAAGTCTCATCTTCATAGAAGATTTTAGTTTTATGACTTTATCATATCTGGGTTGTAGAAAGATTACTTTAGCTTGGATGGTATATAGATTAGATTGAAGTGGAAGTGGGAGAGAAGGGAAGAGACTAGAGGCAGAGAGACCTGTTGAAGTTTATCACTAAGATCAGATAAGATTTAATACGGGCCTGAACTACGGTAATGGCAATAGGAATTGGAATGAGGGGGCAGATACTGAATTAAACTCATTCAAACTAAACATAATTTTATTCCTTATTCCTTATACCTTCCACCCTCTTAAACTTTTCTATTTCTGTTACAATATCTTCCCATTAACTTAGGCTTGAACCCAACAGTCAACTTTGGCTTGTCTGTCTTTCTGAGGACCACACCAACCTCCCAATCCAATCTCTTACCAAGCCCTGTTAATTAGAATTAACAATACTTCTCCTTTCTGTCCTCCCTCTCCTCTCCATTTCTCCTCTCTCTTTTCCTCTCTCCACTTACACAGTTCTACCACCTTAATCAGATCCACTTCACCACTTATCAAGACCCAACTCTTCTTATTCTTTTCAATGTTTTTTCTCTTCAATCTGTTCTTATACAATTACCTAAATAAAAAAAAGTATGGTTCTGACCATGTTACTTCCTTGCTCAAAAGGGAAAAAAAAAAATCAGGATTCAAGTGCTCAGGATTCAAAAAAAGTCAAAAAGACAGAGCCTGCCCTCAGTCTTATCAAAGAGACAAGAACAACTATGAATAAGATACAAACAGGATAGAATGGAGATAATCTCTGTGGGAAGGCAGTAGCATTAAAAGGAACAGGAAAAGGCTAAAGTGGGAATTTAGTTAAGACTTGAAGGAAGCCATAGAAACCAGGAGACAGAGAAAGAAAAATATTCTGGGCATAGGAGACGGTCAGTGAAAAGGCCCTAAGTATGAAAACTAGAATGTCTTAGGTAAGGAACAGAAAGAATGAGAATATAACTGGACTGTAGAATTCATGGAAGGTGGAAGGTATAAGAAGGCTGGAAAGTTAGGAAAGGGCCAGGTGATGAAGAGTTTACAATAGATAATAGGAAGCCATTAGAGTTTATTTATTATGATCATATTATAGTATAATACCATCAGGTTACATAATTACTTGTTTCAGAGCTAGAAGGGATTCATATCCAAATGGCCTGACTCTAGATGTAGCAATCCTTTCATTGCAAAGCATTATCTCACAGCTCTCTTTGTAAGGTGGGTAGTATAGATATTGTTAAGCCCATTTTAGGAATGAGGAAATAAATTAAGGCTCAGAAAAGCCGAGTATCTTTCTAGTCACAATGTCACTCAGCTAGCAAATGTCAGATGTGGGATTTGAACCAATTCCAAAATACTTCCCATCATATCACACTGCCTCACAAAGATTAATAAGACTTGTTCCCTAAACTCAGGGGACCTGACAATCTAGTGGAGGAGATAAGAAATGTACAGCAGTCTAAAATTTAAAATATTTAATTTTCAAATGGATTTTTTTTACTTATTCTATTAAACAAAATGAGTACAAAGTCTTTCATAAGGCTAATGACAAATGTAGTCTTGGCACATATAAAAATAGCTTCTATAAAAACAGCTAAAATTTAAAATGAAAAATTATTGAATCAAGAACATTCTCAGTTCATTTTAAAGCAAAAGCAAAGCAAAGCCTATCTTAAGTTATCCAATTTTGTGATCCAAATTGATCCGCACACAGTGGAAAAAATCTTAATCACTCAGGTATCCCACTTTACCTCCCATATTTGTTTCTGGAGAATTGAATTATATTTCCACAAATCCTTAACTCATTGTTGAGTTAATTATCATCAAACTCAAGGAAAAAAAGAAGAGGAAATGAATTCCAACAATAGAAAAACTTTTGAAAATCTATTCCCAACTAATGAAGAGCTCTGGTTATCACAAATATTTTGTGTCCCTTAAATCTATAGGGATTACTAGCAGTAGCTGAGCAAGAAGATAATGCAGATGTTATGAAAATGGAAAACTGGATGATGATGCCTTTGAAAGAAACAGAAAAAAATGGAAGAGGAAAGGGTTTGCAGAAGAGGTAATGAGTTCCATTTCAGACATGTTGAGTTTGAAATCTGAAACAATAGACAAGGGGTCAGGGAGGACTAAAGCCCCAGGGGAGAGACTGGAGCTGGTTGCATGCATACACACAAACACACACACACACACACACACACACACACACACACACACACCCTAATAAATATGCAGATGTATATTTGTTGGGGGGAGTGTCATCTGCATAGAGTTAATTAAACCAATGGGAGCTAATAAGGTTATCAAGAGAAGAATATAGAGGGAGAGGAGAAGTCCAAGACAATACCCACAGTTAGGGGACATGACATGGACAATGATCAGGAAAGGAGACAGACAAGGCGCAGCAGACATACAGGTAGAGTTCCAACCAGAAAAAGGTTGTGTCAGAAAAACTGGAAGGAGACAGTCACTAGTAGAAGAGAGTAGTCTTAGGTTGAGAAAGATGACAAAAGACCATTAGATTGGGCAATTAAGAGTTCATTGCTAACTTTGAAAACTGATGTGTTTTTTGATGAGATTGGGAACCAGATTTCAAAGGGTTGAAGAGTAAATGAGAAGAAAGGAAGTACCAAATGAATATAATCTTTTCAAGTAGGTTTTGAAATTTATTCCAGCTCACCTCAATATTCTAGCAGGTATGTGTTATACACACTTAGGGACAGCTGGGTGGATCACTGGGCTTGGAAGGAAGACATCTTCATGAGTTCAAATCTGACCTCAGATACTTACCAGCTGTGTGACTCTGGACAAATCACTTAACTCTGCTTGCCTCAGTTTCCTTATCTGTAAAATGAGCTGGAGGAAGAAATGGCAAACCACTCCAGTGTCTCTGCTAAGAAAAGCTCAAATGTGGTCATGAAGAGTCAGACACAACTAAAATAACTATTCACCAACAACATAAGGTCAGTGTACTTTTCTAAGCAGTCTCTAGTTAAAATACTATAATGAGTAGGGTAGTTTTTATCAAGCAGAACAGTCATAAATAATCCATTGGAAGATTTAATATTAATAGTATCTCAAAAAAGGAGAGAATTTGTTCCCCGAGTTTTTCCAACCTGAACAAATTTTAGAAATTCTAGTTTTTAAAATAAATAGAAAAACCTTATCCAGAAAACCCTGTCACAGTAATGGACTGATTTGTGAAAAATACATACCTTTTAAGAAATATATTTTCTATTAGCCAATCAAAACAATTAATTGATGAAATCTTCTTAATAAATACACACATATATTATCTGTGAACTGATGCTAGGCAATTGATAAGTTTCTGCTCTATTAAATACAACACATTACATCACTATTAAAAGGAAGTGTCCTAAGAAAGGGTAATTTCTCCATTCTATTTTCTAATTTAGTAGCATTTTTATCTGATCTATTTGGGGTATATTTGGAGAATAAAACTTTGAACTAATATATAACTAATAAAATCAGGAAAACCTGGATTCAAATCTTGCCTCTAGCACTTTGTTGGCCCCTTAAATATATACAAGAAACTGAAGCTTTTAGGGTTCCCAGGCAATTCTTTAAAACTATCCTTTGTAGAGGAGATATATAGGAAGGGCCCTATCCTTGTGAAGTAACAGGTCCAGACCAATATACAACTTAGTAAAAGTATCCATACCAATGATGATTACTAAAATAAGAAGCATAAAAGTGGCTTAAATATTGTTTATGAACATGTTCTCTTATGACATAACATTAATCACTGTCTTTTAAGACTGTGTGGCACTTTGAAAGACAAGAAACAAAAAAAAGAAAGTGGCTCCTGTAACTCCCAATTGTTCCCTCCTTATCTTTGCCTCTTAGAAAGCTCAGTTTCACTTCTAGGCTTGGTTCAGGAATCACCTCGAGGAAGGGTTGTTCTGATAAATAGATTTAAGCGGGTGGGTTAGGAGAGAGAAAAGTAGAGAGGAAATGCACTTATAAATTTAATTTGTATTATTAGCACTTTCTTAAAAGAGAAACAATAGATCAAGCCCCTATTTGTACAATTTGCAGATTTCTGAAGTGTAAATGATTAAAGTGAAAATTTAATAATGGGTTCTTGCAGTTGGTTAAAGTGGGTTCCAGCACACCAATGCCTCTAAGGAAGTATTTTCTTATCTGCACTGAGTCAGTCTTGACTTTAATGAGTAGGACTCAGTCTCATCACAAATTATCTTGTTTTATTTATCTATGTATAATAGTATTTCCCTAGTATATAAGAATTACTCAAGACTGTTGTTTGGGGGTTGGGTATTTTTGGTATTTGTTTGGGCTATTGGGTGAACTATTTGGGTATTGGGTGTCTCAGTGGAGTGTTGGGCTTTGAGTCTGAATTCAAATCCATCTTCAGATATTTACTAGCTGTGTGACTCTGCTTTAAACTCTGCCTCGATTTCCTTCTCTCTTTGCTGTTGTTCTGTTGTTTTTAGGCAAATCAGAGTCTTCAAGACCCCATTTGGAATTTCTTTGGTAAAGATGGTGGAACTCTTTGCCATTTCCTTTTCCAGATCATTTTATAGCTGAGGAAATTGTGGCAAACTAGGTTAAGTGACTTGCCCAGGGTCACACAGAAAGGGAATATCTGAGGCCAGATTTGACCCAGGGAGATAAATCTTGCTGGCTCCAGGACCAACACTATCTACTGTCCCACCTAGCTGGCACCAACATCCTAGGATTGTTCAAATGAAATAATAATTGTAAACCACTTAGCACAGTGCTGGGCACATAGTAGGTGATATATAAATATGAGCTATTATTATTTTATCAGCAGTGCCTAGCACACAGTAGGCACTTAAATATTGCTGGGTGGACTTGAAAACTAGTTTCTAGTTCATGAACCGATGAATTTACAACTTTTTGAATCAAAACATCGTTTCCATAATGGCAAACATATACTTCTGTGTCTGTATACACAGAGACATCTGCATTGGTATAGGGTCTATTACCCTCAGTTTATTTTATTCATGCTAATTATTATTTTGGCCAATGTTATTAATGGTTCTAAGACTGATGCTATTTCTTTGTCTTGTCTTGTTTAAATTCAATTTCCCCTCACAGCTACACTGCTGTATCTCCCTAGATACAAACATCACAAACTACAGTGAGAATAGAATCCTAGAGAAAATAGAATTCATCTGTTAATGCTTCCTGTAGAGGAATTCCAACACACTGTACATCACCTTCCTACAGAAAATTCAGAAGAATTTGCCACAGTGCGTCTCTACACAGAAGGTAAGGGGTTGAGAGACAATGCATGTATTTTATTGGTATCTAAGCAGTGATGGATCCTCATGGAGAATTTATTGAAGACATGAACAAGGGTAAAAAGGTACAGATGAACTATGATCTGAAGTGCTAGAGCACCTTCATGATAAGATTGCAGATCAATAGAAATATATTTAACCTAAACAAGCATTATTTTTTAATCAGTAAAATTTTGAAAACATAAATTAGTTTAAAAATATTAAGTTGATAAAATGAGCATATTATTAAACAATATGAGGAACCTGAGAAACTCTAATTAATCCCTGCCCTCCAGAAGCATGCAGCCTAGGAAGAGAGATCAGACATGAATGCTTAGTAAGAATGTTGGTTTCTAAATGATAGATTTAGAGTTTTTGAAAAGGGTATTAAAGGTAATCTAATGCAGCACCCTCATTTTACAGGTGAGGAAACTGAGACACAGAAATGCCATGCAGAAAGTCAAGATTTGAATACAAATCCTTCCATTGTAAATTCAGTAGTCATTATACATGAAAATATAGAGAAATCACAAGGAAAGTACCAAATAAGTGGTGCAGATAGTAAGTGCTAAGTTTGAGGGAGGAATGATAAATCACTTTAGAATGAAATGGTCTGGGAAAGCTTTATAAAGGAGGAGAAAGTTGTTGGGAAAAGCTGTAAGAAATTAATGCTTAATTATTAAAATTCAATTATTTTAAACTCAGTTTTATTTCCTGACTTCTTTCTTTTCTGGTAAATGATGAGACAAGCAAGCCAAACTGCATGATAGAAAAACCAAAAGAGATTCATATTCAATTCAATAAGCATTATTAAGTCCTTACTATATGCAAGGTAATACTAACCTAGGCACTGGAGATTTAATGCCAAAAATAAAAAAAAAAAGATTTTACCCTAAAGGAAACTGTAGGTATAGACTATGCAGTCAGATAAATAAATATGAAGCCCTTTCAGGGGGACAAAGTGCTAACAACCAGGGGAAATTTACTTGTTGGAAGTGGATTTCGAGTTGTTTTGAAGGATACTAAGAACTCCTATTTAGGTGTACAGTGTTAGGCCTGTAGTTGGGAAGATCTGAATTCAAATCCAACAACCTGAGTTGTTAGTTAAGTGATTCTGGGTAAGTCATTTAACCCTGTTTACCTCAATTTCTGCATCTATAAAATGGGCCAGAGAAGGAAAGGGCAAAACAATACAGTATCTTTGCTAAGAAACTCCCCCCTAAAAGGGGTCACAGTTGGACCCAACTGAAAAATGACATCAATAACAACAAAAAAGAAATCCAGCATTTCCATTCATTAAATTGTTTTTTAAAATCATTATTCTGAAAAGAAAGAAGGAAGAAGAAATCGAGCATTTATTAAGCACCTACTATATGCCAGGCACTATGCTAAGCACTTTACAAAAATTATCTCATTTGATCCATTGGCTCTGAAGGCATCACCAGACTGCCATAGATTCCTTTATTGATGTCCAAGAAATGAGAAGAACTCCCCAAACTCAAGCTGGAAGAGAACTCGGAAATATCTGGTCCTGCTGCCTCATTTTATATACCCAGAAGCTGTGGTTCAAGGAAGATAAGTGGCAAAGGCTTAGATTTGAACTGGAGCTGGCTCCAGACAATAGATCATCCCATCCCTACTGATAAATAGCAGAAGTTCCACTGTAGTCCCAACTTGGTCCCAAGACTGATCTCAGATGGTAATTCGATTTCTTTCATTCTCTGTCATGGCTGAGGAGATCCCCCTTTCTAGTCCTAGCCTTGGTCTGAGTAAGTAGCCAGATGGCATAAGTTGTTCTGTCTGAACTTGTGTTACTTAGGTTTTATCCTTAAGAGGAATAAGGATAGATACTTGGACAGCTGAGTGGTACAAAAATAGAGTGCTAGACCTAGAGGAATTAAAATTCTGTTTCAGAGATTTACTAGCCATGTGACCCTCTGATCCTTCATCTGTAAAAAAGGGGTGATAATAACACTTACCTCCCAAGTTTTATAGAATAAAACAAAATTATATTTGTAAAGTGCTTTGCAAACCTTTGTATGCTTTGTAAATGTTTGTTATGATTACTAAATCTGTGATTTCATTAATGATTTACCAGAAAAGAACTTCTTATACCAAGATAGGTCCACACTTTCTCTAAATTCATAATCTTAGAAACCTAAAGACTATTATAGTCTTTATATAAGACATATATAAATGTTGGAGACACTGAGAAGTTAAGTGACTTGTCCACTGTCACACAGCCAATATGTATGTGTTAGAGATGAAACTTAAACCCAGGTCTTCCTAGCTCAGGGTCCAGCTCTTATATACTGTACTAGGCTATCTTAGCCCAATGCCTGGCACATAGGCATTTCATAAATGTTTACTGCTTATTGGCTAGCCTGCCTGTCTCTCTTTATACATGACTATCATCAAATTGGTGCAGCAACACTGACAAAAACATCCCGTGTAGTTACATTTATGAGTGTGAGCAAACAACATCCTGGCATTCAAGGTTCCTTCAACCCACAAGAGCCAAGATCTGCATTACATTGTAAAAACCATAAGCTCCTGGGGAGCAAGGACTATTATATTTTTGTCTATGTGTCTTCAGTAACTTATAGTAAGCACTAAATAAATTAATATCAAATTTACTGAAATCCAAGCATTTTTGAGGCAACTAAATAGCACAGTGAACTTTAAGTTGAGAAACTTAAGTTCAAATATAGTCTTAGCACTTCCAAGTGGCAATTATAAAATGAGGATAATAACACACTCTCTCAGGATTGTTGTGAGGAACAAAGGAAATAATACTTGTAAAGTGCTTAGCATACAGTAGGTGCCCAATATATGGTTCTTCCTTTTCCATTTTCTTCCCCACTTTCTTTAATACTGCTGACTAAGCAACAGCAAGACTGATGTAAATCATGCAAGAAGACAGTAAAATTATTTTCAGTGAATGGGTGATAGACAAATCAAAAACTCAGAGATTTGGAGTTATTGGAAACTATGAAATCCAACTATTTAAACCTCAGGGAGGTTCACCTTCTGAAAGGAGAAATTCCTTAAGAGACAAATATTATTTGGCTTGGAAATCCTCTGCTGCTTTGTAAATTAGTTGTGAAATTTTATTTCAAGATGCAGAATTATAACAACTATTTTTGCCCTTAGAACCCTCTGTATCACAAAAGGTCTCCCTTCTTGGGTAGGTGGTCATAACTCCACCAAGAAGGAAACAAGATACCATAGGAAGCTAACAAATTTCACCAAAGAAATTCATACTGTTCTAACTCAATTCCATTTTCCTTTCATTTCTGCTGGTTTCCTTCAAGTGCCTTCTTTATACTGATTTCTTTTGTTTAGATATCATTTGCATGTCCTAATGTATTCCTCTTTCTGTCCCTGTCATCCTTTATAACAAAGACTAAGAAAGAAGAGGAAGGAATGGATTTAGCAAAACTAACCAATATTAAAAAAAAAAAAAGTCCGACATAACACCTATAGTTCTCAGCAAAGAAAGTGAGAGGAAATGCCTTCTTTTATCTTTTTTCTTGTAGTCAAACTTGAATAACGATTTCAAAGCATTGTATAATGAATCACTTAACTGGTTCTGCTGATTTCCCTTTGTATCAGTTCACCAAAATATTTCCAGTGCTCCTCTGTGGTTATCACATTTATCCTTTCATACAGTACGGTAATATTCCATTATATTCATGTTCCATAACGTCTTTAACCATTCATAACATTCACCACCATCTACAACTTATTTAATCATTTAGCCACTAATCCAGTAGATGGGCATTTGTATTTATTTTAAATATAGTTTGTGTATACTTAGTCACATTTAAGTTGTCTCCCCCGGTAGAATATTTACTTCTTATGAGTAGGTATTATTTCATTCTTTGTACTTGTGCCCCCAGAACAGTGAACAAATGAACAAGGCATTTATTAAGCATTTATCTTGTGCAAAGCCTTGGATACACAAAGAGAAAAGACAGAGTCTCTACTCTCAAAGAGCTTGCTTTCTAATCAGGAAGATAGCATATATGGAAGATTTCAGTGGTCAGTCAAGATGAAGACATTCTATGATCCTCAGTGTGAAACAGCAAGGCAGATATTAATGCCTCCTACTTGACTTCCACTGATAAAAATATAGCAATTTATTATCCCAGACCAATTAACAGTGTTAAGGACTTTGGTGATAAAAACTTACCTAGTATATAGTAGGTGCTTAATAAATGCCTGTTGTTTGATTTGATTCATTACAGGAATATCAGACAATCTTCCCCTCATCCAGAAAGAAATGTAGGTGAGGGAAGACATTTGTGAATCATTTTTCATTCTATATTTTGGTGTGCAGAAGAGTGCTCACAATTCTCAAGCTCATCCATTTATCATTTTAATGGGATCTTCGAAGCTTTAAGCTGGAAGCAACCTTAAAGGTAAGTGAGTCCATTCTCCTACCCAGTTTAGAAATCTCCTCGTCCACAAGTGAGCAAGTAGCTAAAGAAAAGCATCTGCCATTACCATTCAGTACTCCCATCTGATACAAATCCAGCATAGTAATCTCATACACACCTACATTTACACAAGATACTATCTGTAAAGTAGGAATCATAATTTATGCCTTCTATGTACTTTTTTTTTTTTTGGTGATTGTGAACCATTAGTTTTAAGGATTATTCTTGTAATTTCCATAATTAAAGTTCAGGGAAAAGATGCGTATGTCGATGGACATGGATTTCCGAAAATAATATCATATTCAAATATATATATATGTCAACAACCAAGCCAATGTTATTTGCCTGGGATACTTTAGAGCTCTAATACTTCACAAATAGGGTGACATCAGCTCCTCTTTCCTCCATTTCTCAATCACTCCCATCCCCAACCCCACCCCCCACAGCAGCTGTGTGCACCCAGGAACAAACTTGGATCAGAATCATGTTTAAACTATTTTGCCAAAGAGAAATGAGGCATAAATAATTCTCAGTTACTATTGAGAACACTATGACTTAAGCTCATAAGATTATCAAGTGAGACAACAAAGTTTTATTCTTGAATAAAACAAATTTTGAGAAGTTTGTGATGGACATTACAATCCACAGAATCAGAATGTTAGAGCAGAAGAGTACCTTAGAAATCTTCTGGTCTAGTCAGTCCCTGAGATAGCCCAGTGGATAGAGCAGTGTGGCTGAACTCAAGAGGACCTAAAATCATATTTGGTTTAAATGCTAGTGCTATGAGACCCTGGTCATATCATTTAACCCTATTGGTTTCAATTTTCTCATCTGTAAAATGAACTGGAGGGAAAATTCCAAATGGGGTCATGAAGAGTCAGACTGAACAATAAAGTCAATCTACTTGTGTTAAAGAGAAGGAAATACCAAACCAAAAGGAAATGACTTACTCAAGATCACAAAGCTAATTCATGATAGAATCAAGACTAAAACCTAAATCTCCTAATTCATAGTTCAAAAGTCTTTTTGCTCTGCTGCTGGAATCTAATCAATATTCTATTACTTTACAAAGAGGAAACAAAACCAAACCAAACCCGAGAAGAGGTTAGAAAATGCCTTCTGCCAGGATATCTCAAAGCTAATGCCATAGCAGAAAAATGATCCTGGAGAACTGTTACCCTCATTTATGTTTTTCCATTAAGAACAAATACCCAATAATTTCCTTTTTTTTTTCTAAAGGAAATATTTGCAAATCTTTTGCCACATGTCTAAGCAAGTGAACATATGCTATTACTGCAAATGCTCAAGATGAATAAAAAGGTTAAGTGTGTTTAAGATATTAATTAACCACGAACTCTGGTGATAGACTTTAAAAATCAGGATCCCCAGAAGAGAGACCCACATTTTGTGTTATTATCCCCAAACAACTGCTATGAGAACTCTGTACCTAACTGCAACCCTCATTTTAGCAAATGAGAAAATGTCGCAATTTACTAAAAGTCATTTGATGGTAATAAGTAATTTTAATCAAAGAGTTGGAGAAAATGTCACTAAAGCTCATTTCTAAATGTCCCAGGCAGATGGGAAATGGGAAATACAGAGAATAGTGTAGGATGGTGCACTGCTGAGATTCACTATCATTTGGTAGGAAGATGGTATCCTGGAAGGGATACTGGTGAAGAGAAATTGGGTCTGAATGCTGCTTCCATCATTTATTTTTTCTGTGACCATGGAGGTCACTGAATTCTCTATGCCTCAGTATTCTCATATGTAAAATGGAGACAGTGTTACATCTAATATATCAAAGAACTGTTGAGAAGTTCAAATGAGTTATGTATGTATGTAAAATGTATATAAAATGCTTTGACAATCTTAAAAAGCATTGTAAAGGTCAACAAATATTATTTATGTTATTCAGTCCAGATTCTGAGCAGGTCTCTGTGACATGATTAAAAAAAAATCAATTTTCTCTTAATGATACAAATCTTTAAGGTGATATATGCAAATACTGCCTGCTTAGTTAGTGCAAGTATTTGAGCAAAAGAAAAATATAGCTGGAGAGCACCTATAATCCTAATGCAATGAAGAGAGTTGTAAACTGGTGTCAGGAAGATCTTGAGTTCAAAAGCAACCCCAGATATTCATAAATTGTGTGATCTTAGACAAGTTCCTCTTTGACTGCCTAGTTTCCTCATATGAAAAGTGGGGATAATAATCATACCTACCTCCAGGGTTGTTGTGAGGAAAAAAGTGAGGTAATATTTATAAGGTGCCTTATAAAATTTAAATAAACCTTAAATAAACTCAATAAATAAATCTTATATAAATTATAGCTATGCTATAATGATTGGGTGGGAGAGGAATTATTTGGACAAAGGAAATTTAGTGAAATAGGAGGTTCATTTAGGCTCAAATCTACTGTGAAAAATTACATAATCAAAAATTTTTATGTAAAGTTGATCACTATTCCTCCCCACCACTGTCCTACAAACCCTTCCTCAAATCTACCCTACCCCAACATTCTCTAAATCCCAAACCCCAATATCACTTCCCTAATTTTCTTAGTGGGAGTTTCCAAACCCTGCCCCCCTCCCCCAACATTTCCAAACCTTCCCTACACTCGATTTTTAGGATGGGGATGAGTTCTCCAGCCATTTTTCAGAGTCTGACAAGAAGTAAATTAAGGAATCTTGTAAGTACAATATAGGAGTCATCCTTTCCTATTGATCACATATAATTTACATCTTACAAAGATGTGAATTCTTGCATTCTCACTCCACAAGGAAAATCTCAATGATTTATTCATTTCAAATAAAAAATAGAAGGTAGATGAGAAGAATGACTTCACAGGCTGCAGCTTTCTCAGGGCACTAGTGTGAGGCTCTTCTCTCACGCCCGAAGGGGCTTTGTGTGCAAGTCCCTCTAATTAACAAGGTGAATCATGCAGCAGTTCTCTAATTAGTGAACATGACAAGCCAATGGAAACAAGCAGGCAGACCTGGCTACAGAGCTGGTCAACAAAAGGCACAGCAAAATGCCAGGAAAACATGCAGATTTCTGAGAAATAAATGAGGAAAAGTCATTGGATTGAGGGGCAAAGCCTCTAATTTCCCTCTTTGTAATTTATGATGTCAACAACTACTTGGTAAGTCAGGATTTCCAACCACACATCACAGCACCTTCCAAGAACAATCCCTCTTTGCTCACAAAAAAAGGGCAGCCTTCCTTGAAATCACCATCATTTATCAATTTGAGGATCATTTTCAACTGTTCCAGTTTTCAAAAGCTAAATTTGCTTATGGCCCAAACTCTCTCTAAGTCATCTTCATTCCTAATGCTCCATGAAAGTACTCAAAACAGCTAAATACTTTTTTCTGATGTGAAATCATTTTAGGCAATACCACCTTTGTCGTAACTGACCTATATGACACACTCACTGACAGGATATTTCCTAAAAGGCTTATTCTTACCAACAGACACACTCACATGTCCCAAGATGTGAAAACCAATTCTAAGACGGCTTGGTTCTTCTTCTTCTAGCAGACAAAGCTCTCATTGAATCAATCAGTCAACATTTATTAAATGCCCACTATATATCAATTTGTATCTTGAATCTGTTGTGCTGACTGAACTGGCCTGGTCTAGTCTGGACCCTGAATGACCTCTTTGGGGAGCACAAAGGTAAAGCTGGTCAGTGTACACAGATTTATATTGGACCTAGCTGGAGGAGACCTGCCACTGACTTTTCATGCTTCATTTTAATTTATTCTGATATGTGGTTTGTCCAGACCCCTTGGCTCTGGCTCTGGGCAAAAGTCAGTGCTAATGGAGGGGAGAGGGGAGAGAAAAAACCTTCTTTTCACAATAATTCTTTATGTACACATGGGTTGGCCTCCATGTAAAAACCAGCCAGTTTGTCCCTTTCTCTCTCCTTGATGTCTAGATTTCCCCCTCCTCCTTTTTTTTTAAACTGGAAGGTTTTCCTAAACACATCCATGTCAGATAAGTGAACAAAGCTGCAATTCTCAAGCTTTTAGGCTAAGATTTAAATTCAGGTCTTTAAGCTCTGTTTGCTGAGAAAGCCCCCTCCTTCTCCCTCTCTCCCCTCCTTCCCACCACAACCTCTGTTGCCTCACAGGCTATTGCTGCTTTGATACAAATATCACTTGCGAGCTTTAATAAATAATACTAACAACAGAACTGCATCAACCAAGAACTGACTGATGTACAGATGAGCTAAAATACAAAGAAGCTGCTCAGTTCCTAAGCTGGGTCTCTGTAGATCATGACCAGAATGGTTTTTCTCTCTTCATCTAGTAAATCTGATTACCCTTACTATCTCCAAAATTTTTCTCTTTTTAGGACATGACCCGGTTGCTTTAAGTCTATCAAAAGAACTGCATTATAATATCAGGGCAGGAGTTCCATCAAGCACTAGTTTAGTGCCAGGCACTGTGTTTGGTACTCTGCCTTTAAGAAGCACAGAGTTTCATAAGAGTAGACAACATGGACATATGTAGGTTTATAGAATACCTTGGGGAAAAAGCACTAGTTCCCTGGTCAGAGATCAGGAAAGGTAAAGGAGAAAAAGTTAAGCCTTGAAGGAACCTAGGGATTCTGAAAGGTAGAAACCACAGATCTGACAACTGAAGGATATGTAGGGTGAAGGTAAGACGCACTAGAGAATGATACCAATGTCACAAACCTGAGTGATTAGAAAGGTGGTAGGGCTCACAATAGAAACAGGGAAGTCTGGAGAGACTTAGTAATCTGCTCACAGCTGAACCATCATTTGTCACATTTACTAAGAAATTTTCAGCAAATAAAAACCTCGTGCTTATTGGGTCAAAGTTCACTCCCCAAAGGAGTTGGTTTTATAAAGCAAAATGGCAGAATCAAAAATCCTTGGGGAAAGGGATAATTTTGGTTCTATTTTTATATCCTCAATACCCAGCATATACTCTTGAATATAGTAGGTTCTCCATAAATTTTTTGCTGAATTAAATCTATAGTCCTATGAACCACTGAAAGTTTATGATAATTATATTTAGATGGAAGCTATAATTAAATATTAATAACACCAAAACATAAAATGTATGAGCAAATTAAATTGTTTGAGAATCAATATAGATTTCCTGCCTTGTGTTTTAAGAGATCTCATAGATAGTTTTGGGAAAAGTTGAAAACAAGATATCCTTCCTTTACACTGACCCTCCTCTCCAGCCAAAATTCAATTATTTTTACTATAAATGATTGATTCCAAGTCAAACAAATTTCTGAGATAGTTGGAAAATGTAAATTTAAAATAGGAGGATTTGGAAACACTGTGATAATTCAATAAATCAAAATCAAAGCTTGAAAGCCTTATAATTCTTCTTCTCAGCGTTGTATAGCAATGATATGAAATAATGTGTAAAATACTATAAAAATGAATTACTCTTATTTAATTATTGAGCCTACAGAGTCTATTGAGTCTGTTCCATCTTCTAATATATAACCATAATGTTTCAAGCTATGTTTTCTTCCTTTTAAAAAAAAATAATTAGTTAATTTTTTTTTTTTTTTTTTTTTGCTGAGGCAATTGAGATTAAGTGACTTGCCTAGGGTCACACAGCTAGGAAGTGTTAAGTGTCTGAGACCAGATTTGAACTCAGGTCCTCCTGACTCAGGGTTAGTGCTCTATCCACTGTGCCACCTAGCTGCCCCCATTTTCTTCTTTTTAAAATATATTTTTATTCATATTTTTTCATTTCATATCACCTGAATTTTCCTTACACACATTCCCCACTTCCTTCCAAAAAGCTACCTCATATAACAAAGAATATTTAAAAAAAAAAATAATAAGCAAAACTGATCAATGTTAAAAAAAAAAAAAACTCTTGAAAATCTATGCAATGTTCCACATATATAAATCTCTTCCTTTTGCAAAAAGTGGGGCTGTTTCTTTTCCGATCTCTTCTTTGGGGCCATATTTGTTCTTTGTAACTTTTGCAACATTCACTTTTTATTATTTTCTGATGGTTCTTTCCATTTACATTGTTATAGTAGTTGTGTATATTACTTCTTGCCTCTGCTTATTTTGCTTTGTATCAGTTTCTGTAAATTTTTCCAGGCTTCTCTGTATTCATATTTTTTGCTTTTTGCAACGCAATAATATTTCATTTTGTTCAGGTACCATAGTTTATCTAGAAATTCCCCCAGTCAATGGGCATATGCTTTATTTCCAGTTCTTTGATGCAATAACAACAAAAAAAGTGATACTATAAATATTTTGATGTACATGGGAACTTTCTTTTTTATCAGTGACCTCCTTGGAGCCTAGTAGTACAGTCAAAAAATACAGAAATTTTAGCCACTCTATTTACAATTCCAAATGGCTTTCCAAAGTGTCTGTATTAATTCATAACTCCATCAACAATGTACAACCTTCAAGGATAAGTTCCATGGTTTGTTTGTTTTTTCCCCCACTCATATTGGAATGACTGTTTTCATTTTTGGACATTTTGGCCAATTTACTGGGTAGAAAGTAAAATCTAGTGATTGTTTTTACTTGCATTTCTTTTATTATTAGTGATTTGAAGCATTCTTTTAAATGGTTGTTAATAATAGTTTGCATTTTTTGGGGAGGACTAGATTTGTTTGTCTACATGGTTTTCCCAGATTCACAATATCCCTAAAACATTGTATATAAAATGTTACCCTTTCTCTTCTGAAGGTTTTTTTCACTTTCATGGTTCAGGTTAAAGTAAAAATGACTTCTAATCTTTACCAAAGAAAATCTAAATATTGGGGAAATTTCCTGAACCACAAACTTTCTAAAATTAAAGTGAGGTAGAATGGGACACTTGGAATTGACCTATTTTCTCCTTGCTTTCTACAAATTTCAATAACTCATTTGCTATTCTAGTAACTTAGTTTTTCCATCTGTAAAATGGGGAGGGGATGAGGACTATTGCCATTCTCCCAGAATTGCTTTTAGAATTAATTAAAGCTTGTAAGATCTTTGAGATCCACAGATAAAAGGGACTCTGCATAAAGTATTATTAAGCATTATTAATTATGCAACAAGGACAATTTCAGAAATTTGGGTAATTACAGCATCAACGCTAGTGAATATTAGAGTTACAAATGAAAGTTACTTTCATTATCATTCATATTTTTACTTGCTCACAGTTTTGTAGGAGCTTTACTTCTTCATCCTGAATGATCTCTTACTCAGTTTGTGAAGAAGTGGGATCAGATAGTTAAATTAACTCATTACAGATGCTTTTGCATTAAATATGTGGAACATTTTCATTGTCTTTAAAAATTAAGATCATTTTTGTACAAATAGTTGAAAAATGGCTCAGCCCATGATTATAACATCCATCCTCACCTCTCAAAGAAATAAGTCCTTTGAAATTTAGAAATCAGTAAACAAAGTTAAATAAATTTATGTTTGAAGCACACAAGTGAATACACAATCTAAAGAAATTCTAATTTACTGGGAAGAACATCTCTCAGGGACAATAGCTTCTATTCCTCACAAATTTTTCTTGTGCTTATTTTAGACTGAGAAGTGAACACAAGCAGCACTGGGGCTACAACAGTGCCAGATCACATGGCTATGATCCTGAAGATTATGCTTGTTATTGGGAAGGCAGATGTTTGTGGAGGGGAAGAGATTTGTTTGTAAGGGAACAGCCTCAACTAGATGTGATACATTAGGGACCAGAGACTACAAGCTAGTTAAAATACTGGGAAGCATATTTAACCTGGTTTTCATCCTGAGTTTATGGGTCTAAATTTCATTCTATCCGTTGAAACAGGAAAATTTCTTATCACAACAAGGAAAGATAAAGAGCTACTAGAATCTCAGCAAATTCTCAAAGGAAATAGACAAAGTAGACAATTTAATAGATAATTTAGAAGAAATTTGTTTCAATTTATTTCCTCTAAAAAGTTCTGGACTACGAAGGATATAACTTTGATAGAGTGGCCCAACTTTCTTACCATCTGGCCAGTTCTAGCAGAATTATTCCTATTCTCTTACTTTCCCAGGGGACCTGTTTTTCATAGCAAAACCAAGAATCAGCCTATAAAGGGAGCATATATTTTTAACCTTGTAGGCCCAGAGGACAAGGAATAGTTGGAAATGAAGGAGATCCCTAAAAATTTATTAAGTAGAGCAGTCTGGTTACATTCCTACAATCCCCAAGACCATCCTACTTGCCTTTAGAAAGGCACTTTTTGCCACGATTTCACCTCCACTATATAGAGTAAACAAAAGCATTTTCTTTTGGTATACCATTAAAAATTCAAAGACAGCAATTATTTTTCTAAATGAGCAGACATTTAGACACACATTAAAATAACCACATGTAATTCTTGAGACTATCAATGCAACATCTCTACATTAAAAATAATGTCTTTTCAGGAAATAAGAAGAATCAATTGTTATTTATCATGTTTCATCTTAAATACTAACTTTCAAAATTATTATCTCAAGTAAAAGGAATTAAATAATGATAAAAAATAAAATTATTAAATTTAAATCATTTTCCGGGTTGACACCATCAATCTAACCTTCATTTCATGCACACTTCTTATTAAGAGTGAACATTTCTCTCTTTACTGTCTTCCTGAATACAATTAACACCTGATTTCAATTTTTATGTTCAGTCTAATTTCCCATTTTGTATCTTTGACACCTCCCTACAGCCTATTTGACTTGTCTGACACATTTGCCAGATATTATGAGCACTTTTTGCAGGATAGATATTTCTTAATGTTACCTTTTGGGGGAGTTAATAGATTTTCATGAGGTTTGACATGTGAATACAACCTTTGGCCATAAAGGGTGAAAAGCCCTTAGAACATAAGAAGAGTGATAGTTTTGAAAAAGGGAAAATTTAAAAAAAAAAAGATCTTCAGATGTTAGTGCTTTTTAAAAGTTAAAGAACAAAACATATTAATAATATTTGCATGAAAGCCATGCCATATTGCTGACAAGACTCACACCAAGATAAGAGGGTTTTTTCATGGCATAAAATTCCCTCTCTCTTCCTCCAAAGGCTTTCCCAAGTTTATCTCCTCTCTTCTTCCTGATACTGGAATTAAAATAATAATTATTATAAATTATATTTATATAGTTTTAAGGTTTTTAAAGTGCTGTACCAACAACCAGAAGTTTCTTCCACAATTTCAATTCAATACATCTCACAGCTTGACGAACATTTGCACCAGATTGTTCCACCAATATCTCCAACTCAAAATATCTAAGATTTAATTTATCTTCCCTACTAAATCTGTCCAAATTTCCTGTTTCTGTTGATTTTTTCTAGTCATTCAAGGATCAGAATCTAAGCATAATTTTTGAAAAACTTCCTTTCTTAATATCTTACCTCCAACGTTTTTCTAAATCTTGATAATTCTATTTAGGGAATATCTTCTGCATTATTGGTCTCTTTTTTCTGTTTACATTACCACTCTCCTCGGTTCCTCAAACTATTGGATATTCCTACTTGGATATGCCTACTTCCAATCTCTTTTCTCTCTGATTTACCCTTCACTCAGCTGCCAAAATAATCTCTTTAATACAAGAATATGATTATATTACCCCTCTGTTCAAAAACCTTTTCTGGTCTCTACTGCTGACAGACAGGATAACACACAAACTTTAGACTTGATGCTCACAACCCTCTATGGGTCTCTCTCTAACCTGTCTTTCCAGTCCTGTTTCATACTTGTCCCTTCACACATTATACATTCCAACCAAACTGTTCTGTGTCTATTTCCTCAGATTCAATATACTGTTTCCTGTTACCAAGCAGACCTCCCCTGGTTCTTGGAATGACCTCCTTTGTTAGCTCTGTTTTACAATACCTTTTCTTCCCTGTAATAGTCAATTCACATGGCATCTTCATGAAGCTTTCTATAATTCTCCCCAGCTTAAAGTTATCTCCTTTCTCAAATTTTCTTACAGCCCTTTGTTTGTCTCTTTTGCCTCTACCATGCTCCCCCTTGTCTTGATTATACTTATCTGTATACATGTTTTATTTCTCCTTGTAGAACATAAGCAAACTCCTTGAAAATAGTGCCTTGTACATAACAGGTGCTTAGTAAATGCTAACTGACTAACAGGGACTACATAATTTTTAAAAATCTTTGCACCTCCAAATCCAAACACTATGCTTTGCACACTTAATTGTGTTTTGTCTGTTGAACTGAATCTAGCTAATATGACTACATTTGAGATCCTGTGAAACCTAAAACAATTATGTCTCCAAAATAAGGATGAGTTGAAACCTAAAATTGAAATAATGATGATTTTTTGAAGGTCTGTCTGTGATGTCATAAGGAAAACTGAGATACCTTTGTGAATGGCACTGGGCACAGAGGTGCTCAATGAATTATCTGAAAAATAGACTTATCTTTTAGTTTACTCCAGCTGTGAAGACCTGGTACCAGAAAAAATGGTTTATCTCCCAGTCTGACTTTTAAGAATAATTTTCAGCTGTTGGTTTTTTCCTCCAATACATCTGAACACTCATGGATCCCAAGAGACCTCTTTTTTTTTCTTTAAAAAATAGTTGTGGGATGCAGGCAGAAAGATAAGAGACCCTTTTTCCTATTCTAGATGCATCCATCTTCACTTGCCAGGATTAAATCTAAATGCCTAGCATCATGTAGACTGCAAGTTCACTAACCAACCCTGCATCTTTCTTTATGTTTTTGTAATGCTGCTGAAAAGATAATGAATGGATGTTTATTAATAAACACAATTATTTTCCCTCAGTAAAGAAATAGTAAGTAACCTGTGATCATCCACCTAGTCAAAGACCATTCAGTGTCACAAAGATGCTGGGAACCTTTCTCCTTTGTTATCTCCCTCTAAATTCCTACTATGATCTGCCAGTAAACAAGTACAGCAGGTCTCAAAGGCTTTTAAAAAGGCAACATAGAAATCCAAATTTATTTCCCAGACCCCAAAAATATATACTGACTCCCTTTCAACTATTCAAATTATATAGATATTCATTTATTGCAATAAACACATACTTAAGGGAAAATTTGACCAAATGTTTACATTAGGAATGGTAATAATGCCATTTATTTACTTTTTAAAAAATGTAACTGGAGGGGGGAAAACATTTTTTAGCAACAACATGCTAAGCAGTATCTCATTATTCAATTATGATGATATCCTTGTAAATCAGAAAGCTCTTTAACAGGCTTAAACATTAAGAAAACTTAAAAAAAATCCATACAAGATACCTTTGTCATCTTCACACAAATTATTGACACACTGCTTGATTTAACAGGTAGAGTTTAGAGAATATGCAAGCAACCAGAATTGAGTACTGAGGAAATTTAGAAAATAATAGCTTAAAAATAGATATCCTATTTCTAAGTTATCTAGCTATTAATCTATCTAAAACTATTTTGAATCTATTTCCAGTCTGCAATTGTGGCACATTACAGTCACAAATTCTGCAAGTTTACCATGAACTGCATTATTCATCCTAGATTTTCTTCCTTCAAGCTTCCTTGTTCTACTCCCTTAGAATTTAGTGAACAAGTACAATTTCACCATGGATTGAACATCATGGTGAGCAAATGCTTGCTTATTTGCTTGATTGACCTAGCTTTGAATAACAGAAGAAAGGCTGGACTGTTTTTGGCAAACTGTGAAATGCTTGCCATGTTTTTTTTTTTTTTTTTTTTTTTTACATAAGCATTCCACTAATCATGTTATAGGCTTGAAAATCATGTAACAGAATGATATCAGAATAATCAAAATTTCAGATCATATAACAACTGAAAGACATTTAATAAGTAGAATGCAGCATGTTGCCAGTGCTGACTTACCCTTAAGGAGAAGTATTAAAGACATGTCAGTGATTTGTATGACTGGAAAAGAATGTGGGTTATGCATATAGTGAAAGTGATGGATAGTGGATAATCTGGATGTTGCAATAATATACACCAAAATACAGGGTGTCCCAAAAGTCTTAGTGCGCTTTAGCTTTGGGGGCATACTGTATAAAAATACATAGACAGAGACCTCTGACACATTGGATAGATTCTCTATGGAGGATTTATAAAAGGGCTTGGACAAGGATTGCACAGGATTCATCTTTTTATCCTGCCATAGCACACCAGTCCCTCATTTTCTTCATCCTTTTAGCTATCCATCTTTAATTCTGTGATATCCTTCTTGAAAGTCAGCAAGCAACACTACTTGCAAATAATGTTTCAGATTTGACTCCAGTTTACTTCCTGACAATGCCAGCATTTTGTGGACATTTTTGGATAGGGTGGCAAACTTGAATTATGTTTTCAAGGAATAGTTGACAATGATCACTTATTTATGCTCTGTTAGCTCAATAGTCATTATTTTATAATGGATACAGCAAGGTGGTATATTGAATGTGTATTCTAGACTCAGAGGCAAGAAGATCTGTGTTGCAATCCTCCCTCAGATATTTACTAGCTGTGTCACCCTAAACAAGTCATTGAACCTGTCTCAGCCTTAGTTTCTTCATCTGTAAAATGAGAATATTAGCAGTACCTCCCTCACAGGATTGTTGTGAGGATCAAACTGTTAGGTGCTTTAAAAACCTTAAAGTGCTAGGCAAATGCTAGCATTATTATAAGTGTAATTCAAAATATCTAAGTATGCTTTGGATTGTTTTTTACTAAAATCACCTATAATTAGCAGTAATGAAATTCACTGCTGCTTTTCTGTCTATTCATATATCCTTATGAGATCTTTCCACAGCTTGTCCCTTTGGTTTATCAGTTCCTTACTTAGAAGCCCTTAACCTAGAGATTTTGCTGTGTGCCATTTTCACAAACAGGGAGACAGAGTAGTTGAGCTTTAGGAGTAGGAAGGCAGCAGCTAACACTAATGATCCTTAGAAGGGCATCATTCTCTCTCCCACTCGAAGGTTGCCTGTAGGCAGCAGATTAAAAACAGGGAGAGCCCAGGCTTCTGAGCTGATGTTCCTAAATTGGTCCTTATAATTGTGGCTACAGAACTGACCATACTCAGTAGGGAAAGAACAAGAGTGAGGTGTGGCAGAGATATGAGGTTTAGGGAGTCTGATTACCAGAGTGGCTTTCCTTGGGTTGTTTTGGTTCTTGGGAAAGATTTTATGCAGTAAGCTGAATAGCAAGTTGCCTGAGACCTTGGACATTGAATAGACTCAGGAACTGGGTGGTGATGGCTCTGTGTCACAGGCAGTGACAATTTTGTCCTTGGTAATAACTTTCAAGCTCTTTCTATTTTCTCTGGCAAATCACAGACCATAGGACCCTGGCAGCCAAAAGTCAAGAGACCCTGATATGTATTTCTTTTTCCAGATCATTTGTTAAAAAGGTTAAATCATGTGAATAACAATTATAGTTCCTAAGAGAATCCTGTTGTTAATGACACAGAACTATCATTAAGCCCATTTGCCAGAAGGATAAAACAAGGCAGTAACAGGGAATGCTTCAATCAAGATTATAAACAGGGACCACAAAAATACAGAAAATATGAATCTAATTTGCCAAAGGTTGATATTATTTCAGATAATTGAAATCAAATTGAAATCAAAAGAAATTCAAACTAATTCAAAATTGCCAAAGAGCTATGAGGTAATGTTTAACATTTTCTCTTCACATCTAAGAAACCTTAGTTAAATGGGTGTGATATTCTTTTAATCTATGAACATTCATAAACCAGAAAATAGAAATAAAAATGTCCTTAAACTGTGTCACATCTAAAGGCAACTGAGTGAAATTCCAAAAAGCAATAATTCAAAAAAGACAAATGTATCCAAATTAAAATCATTAAAAAATTTTTTTTCTTTTTCTTTCTGGAATTACTCAATATATGCTTGCGGCAACCATTTTTGTACATAAACACTAACTTAGTCAAACTGTTTTCCTAATTTTAAAAGCCTTAGACTACTTAGATTATTAGTGTTCTGGGGTAGGTATAATTACTGATACTAATTATTTCTAAAAACTCATTAAATAGTTCTAATATAATTTGGTATTGTGCTTTAGTAGATCTCATGGTTACCAAAGTTGTGATATTTTTCTCTAAAATGTTTCATATGCTACAGATCATTTATTAAATCTTGAGTATTAGCATTTAAAGCCTGAAAAAAAGGGATTCATTTATAACTGGGGTTGTCCATCGACCATAACATTCTCATTGTCTGAGAGCTCCTTCTGTCCATATATAATCTTTCCAAGATCTCTGGATTTATCTACCGGAGATGATGGTGCATCCTCACTATGAATGTGGGATGGTGCTCACTACTTGGAGAGTGGCTTAGTCAAATTATCATTCACCAGCTCCTTTGATTAGAGCTTGCCTTTCTAGCCATACTGCTGTGCCCCCAAATTGTCTCAATCTGGGTTATGTCTAAGAATAGGGTTAGCAAAAGCGCACATGCAGCTTCTTTTTTTCACAACCCATTGTCCAACTTCCAACAAGGTAAAGCACGGAGGAGCAGCTGCCTTTCAGTTTTTCTCTGGACATGAGTTAAAACAAAGGGATTTAACCTCAAGGCTTTTAGTTGTGATACAATGTAACCAGGTTCAAACACATATTTTCTTTTTTTTCCTTTTTCTTCTTTTTTTTTATTTGCATAACATAGGTATGGGTAGTTCTTCAACACTGACCATTACAAAGCTTTCCCTTACAAATTTCCCCCCCCCCATTCCCCTCCCCTGCCCTAGATGGCAGGAAGTCCACTAATGTTAATTATATTAAAATATTTGACAAGTCAAATATATGTATACATGTTTCCATACTTATCTTGCTGTGCAAGAAACATCATATCTACAAGAAAAAAAAATCAGAGAAAGGAAACCCAATGCAAGCAAACATCAATAGAGATCATGGAAATGATATGTTGTGGTCCACATTTCATATCCTTCTCTCTGGATGTATATGGCTTTCTTCACTGAACAACTGGAACTGGTTTGAGACATTTCATTGTTGCAGAGAGCCATGTTCATCAGAATTGATCGTCATATAGTATTGTTGTTGCTGTGTATAATGATCTCCTGGTTCTGTTCACTTCACTCAGTATCAGTTCATGCAAGTCTCTCCAGGACTCTCTGAAATCATCCTGCTGGTTGTTTCTTACAGAACAATAATATTCTAAAACATTCATATACCATAATTTATTCAGCCATTCTCCAATTGATGGGCATCCATTCAGTTTCCAGTTTCTAGCCACTACAAAAAGGGATGCCACAAACATTCTTGCACATGTGGGTCCCTTTCCTTCCTTTAAGATCTCTTTGGGATATAAGCCCAATAGAAACACTGCTGGGTCAAAAGGTATGCACAGTTTGATAGCTTTCTGAGCATAGTGCCATATTGCTCTCCAGAATGGTTGGATTCACAGTTCCACCAACAACGTATCACAAACACACATTTTCTTTAAGATTAAATGCTTTTTTCTAATAGTAAAGGCTATAAGAAGAGTACCATAATATCGCTCAGGGATGACATTATTCACAGATGAAAATTTTTATTCTTATCATTTAATCCCAAAGGTTCATTTTATTGTATTCCTGGGTCTAGATCCTTCAAAACAGACACACAGAGACATACATACATAGAGTTTCTTCCTTCTTGCCCTTAGCCATATAGTCATTTCAAAGAGGTAGAAGTTGTCTAATTTTTTCCTACCTTTATATTATAGTAAACTGTCACTAATAATGTTTTTGATAGTCAATCAATAAATATTTATTAAGTGTATATTAAATATAAATGTTGAGGATACAAAGAATGGTAAAAGATAGTTATTCACAGGAAATCTGCAATCTACATAGAAACAATTACTGTAGAAAGGATAAATTGGTGGTAGGCTCAATGATTTTTTGCTCTTGATCTTGGAACTTCAGCAACCACTTTTTATGTGTCTGCCCCATGCAAAGCACTAGGCCAAATAATGAAGTAAAGGAAAAGATTAAATAAGACACTAACAAAATCTCTGTTCAACTTTAGTTCACCTAGAAAAGGCATGCAACATATAAATATGACACAAAATGACCAGGATTAAATACAAAAAAAGAGGTACAACTTGAGTGCTAGTTGAAGGCTCAATGACCAAAAAAAAAAAAAAAAAATCATTAACCATTTGAGGGATCAGATTAGACTACCCAGAGAAGGTAGAATGAAGCCTTGATCTCAAAGAATGTTTGGGATTTCAGTAGGTAGGGAGGAGAGGGAGAAATGGCATTCCCGGGATAGAAAATGAACAGAGAGGTAGGATAGTATAGAATGGTAAGTGAAACAGTTGATAAGTAACTGACTTTGGGTGGACCACAGAAGGAAGAGATCTGGCAGGGGTATGGACAATTTGGAAGCGAATAAATGGAGATAAATAAACCAGTTCTCATCTTATCAAGTGGTTTAATTAAATGTGTTTAAAATTATTCCATTGGCAATTTACTCTATAAGCAACATAGACAATTTGGACAATCCCCATGACTGAGGCCTCTTTTATCCCACTGTATGTCAAAAGAAGGATCTGACCAACTTAAAATAGAAATGCAAGACAAAAACCTGCTTCTTGTACCAAAGGAGAAATACATTTCATCAACAAATATTTAATCAGTTTCAACTATGTGTAAAACAAAGGAGGAAGGTATTTATTCACAAAGGTAATGCTTATGCCCCAAAGAGCTTATAATTTAGTTGGAGGAAAAAGAACCAACATGTAAAGCTCTAAACAACAACAGAAGAAATTAATGGCTAAATGTACTGGGAACACAAGAACAGTCATAGGGCATTGTGGTAAGTGCCCGGTGAGAGGGATAACAAGAGTTCAGAGGAGGAAGGAGAGAAGTCAAGGAAGAAAAGATTAGAAAAAATTAAAAAAGATTAGTTGCTTCATCAAGAAATGTGTTTAGAAGCCGTAAGGAACCAATACCAAAAGATAAAAAACTGCCATTGCAAATTAAAAATATGTCATTTCTAAAAATGTTTAGACTTTAAAAAGGATCATTTCTATTTGACACTTTCAGTTTTAACCTTTATCTGGAGAGTGTCCATTTAAGTCATGAACAGATTTTTTTTGTAGACTGGTTCACTGTTACCTGAGTTGAACTGAGTAATCCAGAGAAAGGCTGTAATTCTCTACTTCCTTCTGGCTGTGGAAATTTCAGCTCAACTCAATAAACATTTATTCAGAATTCATGTGCAAGGGGTAAGAAATACAGGAACTTATATGCTACCATCTACTGGGATATACAATACATATACAGATCAGTATCTAATTTTATGTAAATCACCTAACTCCTTTGGGCCTCAGTTTCCTCACCTATAAAATGAGGGAATTGGTTTCGATGACTTCCAATGCTCTTTCTAACTCAAAATCTATAATCCTATGATAAGTAAATGCAAGATAATTGAGGAGGCCATATCAAACTGTGCATACCCTTTGACCGAGCAGTGTTTCTACTGGGCCTATACCCCAAAGAGATTTTAAAGGAGGGAAAGGGACCCACCTGTGCAAGAATGTTTGTGGCAGCCCTTTTTGTAGTGGCAGGAAACTGGAAACTGAATGGATGCCCATCAACTAGAGAATGGCTGAAAAAATCATGGTATATGAATGTCATGGAATATTATTGCTCGGTAAGAAACAGCCAGCAGGATGATTTCAGAGAGACCTGGAGAGACTTGCATGAACTGATGCTGAGTGAAATCAGCAGAACCAGAAGAACATTATACACAGCAACAAGACTATACGATGATCAATTCTGGTGGACATGGTTCTCCTCAACAATGATGTGATTCAAACCAGTTCCTATTGTTCAGCGATGAAGATAGTCATATACATCTAGAGAGAGGCCTGTGGGAACTAAGTGTGAACCACAACACATCATTTTAACACTTTCTGTGAATATTTATATGTATTTTCTTTTCCTTCTTAGGTTGTTTTTTTTTTCTTCTCACTTTCTAGATCTGATGTTTCTTGTGCAGTAAGATAACTGTATAGATATGTATACATGTATTGGATGTGTCATATAATTTATCCTATTTAGCATGTATTAGATTACCTGTCATCTAGGGGAGGGGTGGGGAGAAGGAGGGGAACAGCTTGGAACAACAACAACAACAACAAAAAAGCTTTTGCAAAGGTCAATGTAGAAAAATCACTCATATGTTTTGTAAAAAAAAAAAAAAAAAAAGATAATTGAGGAGGCCAGAAGCAGCAGGAAGAAACTACTAACACCTGGTAAAGACAACAAGAGTAGTTTTGGAATAGAAGGTAGTATCTGAACTGAATTGTGAAGTAAAAAAAAATAATTCTTAAGGCACAATTGAAGAGAAGCAGTATTCTGGATATTACAATTGCATTAAAATTATTAACGAATATTTTTCTGGCATTGATTATATTTGTGAGGTGACTCTCTAACCACTTCCATCAACCCATACCCTCTAGAGAGTGACTTTGAAAAGATGGCAGATCCCTACTTCAATTCCAGGCCAGTCTATTAGCTAGCTGTTTAACTCATTTGCCTAAAAAATTTCCTGGTGAAATATTTTCTCTATTGTTATAAATATAAATTAACTGCTATTTCTGAGGCTCTGAGCCCCCAGCCAAATATCACGTTTTGGCAAAATATTACAATTTTCAATCCAGCTCTCTCTCTCTTTTCTCTGTTCCATTGAAGTCCAACAATAACACAAATGATTTAATAATATAGGTAGTTAACAGCTTTGTTACTTGGCTCTTAAGAGACAAAGTAAATATTTAAACACAAAATGGTTAACTTTTAAGAAAAATAAAGTTGACAGTTGGGGTTGGGAAAGCATCAGACTCGGAGACAAGGACTTTTTTCTTGGAAGAGAAAGTGAAAGGGAATAGGGGAAAAAATTTAAAAATAACTAAGCTTCTGTTGTAGCTACAACAGACATTAGCAGCAATAAATACTTCCCTACAAACCTCATGCATGATTTACCCACACAGCCTTGGTTCCATAGTCAAGCATTAAGTGAGCCCAAGACTGAAATCCATGTTCTTTTCACCTCCTCTGGCTTCTGCATAACTATTTTTCCTCTTTCCAAAAATCCAAAGGGTAAGGGAGATCAAGCTTATCAAAATTAGGCCATCTGCCAGAATCAAGGTCATGACAAAACTCCCTGGGGATAGAGGTCAAAGAGGCTTCCAGGACATGTTTAGCTAAAATCAATAGGCATACATCTTTATCATCTTGATCTCTTTGGAGAACCTGGAAGAAGAATGACCATGGTGCAAGGGATACAAATCAAACCCATTTTCAGGAAGCTCCTTTTCTCTTTCTCTGTATCTCAAAATCCTTTGACATCATCCCCATTCTCTCCTTCTTCTTTTTCTTTTCTCGCTCAGGCAACTTGCCCAAGGTCACACAGATAGGAAGTGTTACGTGTCTGAGGACAGATTTGAACTCAGGTCCTCCTGACTTCAGGGCTGGTGCTCTAACCACCATGGCACCTAGTTGCCCCACTCTTCTTCTTTATTCTAGTCTTTGAGAAACAGGTAGTATTGCTCTTCTACAAAGCCAATCCCTTTGTATTTATATCCTCAGTCCCATTCTCTTCATCTTCTCCAGTAGTTTGTCTTAGCAATCATCCCTTCTGTTTCTCCAAGCTTTAACATTTTCTTATTTTCTTTAAGGCAAAGACTATTTCATTTTTGTCTCTCTCTAGCACCTTACATAATGGGTGCTTATTAAATGAATGATTTGGCTGGTAAGAGATTCTTAGAAACCTTGGAGAGAGAAATAGAGTAACAGTTGAATGACAGAATGCAAAGCACTGAGAAGTGACTGGGAGAGAAGACAGAGAGGAATTAAATGTAGATGACTTTTTCTAAGAATCTGGATATAAAAGAGAGAAGAGTTATATGATAGCAAAAAGTCATGGAAAGGATCAAGTGAAGCAGGATTGTTTGGTTTGTTTTCTGTTTTGTTTTAAAGATGGGGGGAGATTGGAACATGTTTGCAGGCAATAGGGAAAGAGTCAATAGATAAGGACAGATTGAAGATGAGAGAAAGAAAGGGGAAAAGATTCAAGGGTACAAGTTCCTGGATAAAGTATGTGAGTAGAGACATAATCTTTGATTTTTTCTGGTCATTTTAATAAATTATCAACTAAATTTCTATCCAATGAAATTCTGCCAGAATGACAAGCCCAATTCTAAATTTAAATTCAGTAAACAGAGAGACTCCAACCATATTAAGAAATCATATGCAAAGATATAATTTTCACTTTTATTGTTCCAGCTGTTATCTTGTTAATTGATACAACCTATTTATTCATAAATAAATGTATTCATAGCAAAAATATGGATCATCAAATCTGATGTAACCTTCTGTCTAAACATTTAAATTCTTCAACCAGAGATTTTTTTTCTCATGTAATTATTATCTACAGGCTGGGGAAAAAAATCCATCAATATTGATGCTACTCTCTATTATGTATATAAAAACATGATTCTTGATTTGGCAATTTTGAATGAAATATCTTGCTTTGTGATATCAGTCTGTTGTATCAATATTGATTGATAACACATGGTATCTTTCAATATATTGAGTTGAAATTTCTCTATAATGCTAATTATAGCATCAACAAAAATCTTATAGAATTAGTAGAATTTCATAAATATATTATTTTCTTAATCATAATTTATGGGTTCTGTATCATTTAGAAAAATACTTTGAAGAAATTAAATTAAGAGATTAATATAGAAAAGAAAATATTCTTTTCATCAGTACTAATCTGCTTGCTACAAAATATGGGGTGCCATATGACCACCTTCCATTTATTCCCTGTAGCATACCCATGTATACAAAGGAAGCTTTGATTCAGGCTGTTTATAAAATGGGGATATCTGAATTTCTAGTTTCACAAGGTACAGTTGAAGACCCCAGGAAATACCACAGGCTATGCAAGTGATTTACAGAGGATATGTACCACATGAGGATAAAGACTCAGAAATACTCCCCTGCAGGGCAATCAAAAGCCCACAAATAGGCCTTAACATGCCTGCAAAGGAATATACTTAAAGTTGCTAGTCTTAAATGGATTCTGTCACTATAAAAATTCTTAACTACTTGTATATGTCAATATGGAACATTAGTATAATTCTTAGCACCTTTTTGGTGTCTGCATCTGAGGGAGCCAAAGAAAATACATTCAAGTAGACATAAATAACAGATCTTAACATCATATTAGTTATTTGAGGAAACATCCAATATGGTATTTTGATATTTTTTTCATTGTTGTGAATCATAACAACATTATTAATATAACAACAACTTGATGAGGTAGAAAAATAAATTCTGTGTACTTTGTGTGTGTGTGTGTATGCTAAATAAAAATGCCTAAAAATAAATGGAAGTATCCAGAAAACAGGAGGTGAGAGAAATTTCTTAAGTGTTTTAAACCATGAGAACTGTATATCCACAAGTAGGAGAAATAGTCTTTAGGCATGCAGATTGCTGCAATACAGATCATTATTTCTTATACTTAACCAATTGTCTCCTAATGCTGCTCAGTTCATTTCAATTAAAAACCAAAGTTCCAATCCTTCTTTCCAAGGTAGTAAGTGTTATGTTTCCATATACAAAGTAAGAATGTGTATGTATATCTTAGCAGATGATCAAAGGAAGAATTGCTGAGATAGAATATCCTACATTGAAGGAAGCACTTTTTATTCCCCTGTGCCAGTACTGACAGGATTCTTGTGGCTTTTGGGAAAGCAGGAATCAATGTTTTTGGTGACCAGACAAAAGATAGAGCAGCCTGAGTTCCAACCCAAGCAGATACAAGGTCTCTCTTGACATTGTTATCCCCTTTCTCTGTTTTGGAAGAACCAGATCCTCTACAGCACGTTAATTTCTGAATTGCTGATTGACTTCAGAACTCTATAAATTGCCCTCCAGTGAAAACTATAGGAGTTAAAGATGTCTACACACTTTGATGGTTCCTTTCATCCTTCAGGAATCTTGGAACCTCTGCTGTGAGAGGCTCCTTTCTAGAAGATGAACAAGAAGCAGCATTCCTATAGACTCCACATCATCCAAGTCCTTGACAGGCATTAACTGACTGACCTTCCCCTCAGGCAGGCAAGTGATGCTATCCTATATCTCTGTCACAGTTGAGTAAAATGTTGCTGAGAGATGGAATGAATGGCTGACCCACGGCCACAAAGGGCAGAAATATTTAAGGTTGGGATTCACATTCATAAAGAATTGTATCCATCATCATGGGGATAAAGACCAATACTCTGGTCTTGACTGACCACTGAGAGAAGTAGATTTATAAGATGTCTGAGAAAGAAGATCTGGAGCTTTAGTTAAGATGAATCTTTGCC
The DNA here is from genome assembly GCA_023553655.1 of Myrmecobius fasciatus. Classification (NCBI taxonomy): domain Eukaryota; kingdom Metazoa; phylum Chordata; class Mammalia; order Dasyuromorphia; family Myrmecobiidae; genus Myrmecobius; species Myrmecobius fasciatus. The sequence continues at coordinate 100,620 of JAJPUD010003299.1, read as the reverse complement.
TTTACATTGAAAAAGTCTGCCTTTTATCAAAATACAAATCTTAGCATGGTGAAGTGTGAAATTACAAAACAAAAACTTCAGTAGGGCAAAAGCTCTTACTGCCTCCTTAATTGTAATGCAAGATCTGCCTCAGAAGCAGTTTTCAACCTGAAGCAAAGTACCTTGTGCCTATTCCAGACAGAGATGAAAGCCAATCTCTAAGTGTAGAAAAGAGCCAATCAGATCCTCCTAAGGGTGGTAGATAAAGCAAGAGAGGAGGAGGAGGAGGAACACCTTCCCTCAAGGGGAAGGGAACAGGGTTACTTCCAAAACCAAGTAGAAGCTCTTCTGTGGTAACTTAAGGGGATCCTGGGCTTGGCAGAGGGGATAAAAACTAGGATTAACATATCAAAAGCAAGTAAAAGGAGGGGGGATAAAACTAGGAGGGTAATAACATGAGGAGCCTTCTGGTGAGCTTCTTACTAATCAGTCAATATTCTTCACGGAACCATTTTTTACATCTCCCTGTTTCCCTCCCTTCCTCTCACCAATGCTCTTCATTCTTGGGTTGTCCTTTCTTTCTTTCTTTCTTTCTTTCTTTCTTTCTTTCTTTCTTTCTT
>JAJPUD010003299.1:84863-100011 GCA_023553655.1 Myrmecobius fasciatus | reverse complement strand
CTTTCTTTCTTTCTTTCTTTCTTTCTTTCTTTCTTTCTTTCTTTCTTTCTTTCTTTCTTTCTTTCTTTCTTTCTTTCTTTCTTTCATTCTCTCTCTCTCTCTCTCTCTCTCTCTCTCTCTCTCTCTCTCTCTCTTTCTTCCTTTTTAAATTTTAACCTTCTGGTAACTGCAGACCATTACATTATACTTGTTGTTTGTCCTTTATTCTTGAAGAGGACCATCATATCATGGAGGTGATGGCATAACATGCAAGTGTTACCTGCCTCACTTTCTCCTTCAGAGCCATCTGTGTCCAGTAGCTAGATATATATCAGAACAACTGGAGGTTGTCCAGGATGCAGTGGGAGATCTTGGTTTTTTAAAGCTAAGATCTTCAACAGGTCTCAGTTTGACCAAGGACACATTCAGTGATTAAGGTTAGGTAAGAACTAAAGCGGAGAATGGTCTCTTTTAGTAAAGAAAAAAAAAATCCAGCTTGGGAGGGGAAGACCTTCAGGGTTTCTTGCCAAAACAGAAATTATTTGAGAACAAAGGACAAGCAACAACCAACTGAACTGATAATTGAGCAGCACACCTCTTCCTTTCCTTCCTTTCCTTACCTTTCTTCTCTCCCTCTCTTCCTCCTTTCCTTCCTTCCTTCCTTTTTTCTTTCTTTCTTCCTTCTTTCCCTCCTTCCTTCCTTCCTTTGTTTTTCATTCCATATAAGATATCATACTCTTACCCCTGAGTACTCTTCCCAAAGGAATATATTTCTTTTCTGATCACTGAAATCTACAAAGATATCTTGAGGTTTACTGGCTAGATTTCTTTCTTAAGGACTATGTCTTAAACCCAAATCACTGGCTCCCATTGATTGATCAACAATAGGTTCCAGGCCAAGTCCCAATTTGGACATTTTATCTAGAAGGGCAAAAAGCCCCTATTTGCTGTAGTATTTAAAAGGAAGAAAATTCTTTGGCAGCTTTCTTGAAGGGTTCTTTCTCTAGGAATTATTAATGATGCATGGAGAGAGTCACAGGAAACAGAACAGCTAAATCTCTAAAGATTTAGATCTGAACAAACTGAATGACAGACTTCCAACAACTGATTAAATAATTTCTAAGGTATAATACCACCAAAGAAAGCAGAATTTCCCAAAATTGACATTTGCAGGAACAAGTGACTAACAAATGATGTTAGAAGTATGGTAAGTTGTCCTTACTTAGATCTCAATGTCTTTCGCACTCCTCACTCATCCTGCCTATGTCTATGACTTCCCTTGCTACTAGCACTAGTTCACTTAGTCTCACAGACACGTCACCTATTTTTCTCTGAAGCAATAGCTGTTCAAGAGCTTCTGATGAAGCATACCATTTCTTTAGGCAGAGTCTAACATCAACTATTTCAGGCACTAAGAATTTAACTTCCCAAGTAACCGAGTAATATCTTCATGGGTCTTTCATTTAGGTCCAAAATACTTCACTCCATGTTACTTAAAAAAAATTGTCATTTGTTGTATTAAGTATTATATAGCATACATGTATGCACACATACACAAATCTCTTTCTAGCTTTATTTCTTTCTACTCTCCTGAATTCTAATAAAATTAGAACCAAGAAGCCCTGAAGAAGCCACCCTCTATAGTTTTCTACCTCTGAAACTTTGGGCCCCAACTCATCCTAAATCTCTTTTTCCATCTCTCTCTACTGAAATCTTACTCATCCTTCATGGCCCAGGTCAAATGTCATCTCATTTATGACATGTTCCCTGAATTCCCTAGTAAGAAAGGATATTTTTTCTTGTAAATGCCCAGATAGTTCTCTGAACCTTTCTTAGGACCTGAAAGCACAATTCCTTATGTGGTACTCGAGTACAATATAACCACATACCTCCTTGGAGACAGAGCTCCTCTCCCACTTGTATAACAGGTAGAGTTATCTGCCAGAGTTGATTTTTGGCTACTTCTTCTCAGATGTGAAAACTTTTAATTGGCTACTAAGCTGAATTCCCTAGAGTTCTGAAATATCCAGCTTTTCTTCCTGCTGGCTGCAATATGTAAGGACTACTCTTTTGAACTTTGGAGTGTCAGAGCAAAGATGCTTTTCCTCACATGGGGCTTCAAGTCATGAGTCTCCCAGGAAAATCTGTATCTTGGATGGGACTACTTTCAGTTTGTGTCTTTTTTTTTGATAGAGGGATGACTGAGATCTTGAAAGGCAGCCGGTGTCTGCCACCCAAGCACTGGAACATCAGCTACCAGGTTACTTACATGAGAAACCCCAGCAGAGGCTGACCAACTGAGAGGAAAACAATTTCCTGCAGAGAAAGTGACCATGACTGAAATAAGAACTTCCTATGTGTTGATTGGGATATCCTCAGTGGAGGTGAAATATAAAATATCTACTGAGTAACCCTTCTACCAATGTAACAATAAGGCTTGAATATAAGCTTCCCAACTGATTATAATCATACTATTATTCTTTATGGCTGAATATTTTTTCCTGTGTGGGAATAAAATCATCTGTTCCATATATGATTCATTTTAGCATCTGAGTGAATTTCTTTTTTACTTCTTCTCTATCCTGGGGAAGACCTCTTAGATTAGTGCAAAAATAGAATTGTTCTTCAGGAATGTAAAGTGAAGCAGAATTGAAGGGCTGAAAGCTTAGCTCCTTTATTGAGGAGACAAGCCATCCCTAAACAATAAACCCAGGGCAAGTCAAACTAGTGCAATCAAAAGTCACCAGCTCCTATGGTCTCAGCCTAGCAGTGTTTGGCTAACTCCTGTGCTGGTTGTATCAGTTTTATCTCCTATATTAGACCAAAAGGTCATCCTGAGTAGAAGCCATGTATTATATATAGTAGGTTTTAAAAATATTTGTTGAATGAATGCTTTTGAAGTTCATATTACATGATATGAAAGATCACACATTGAATAAAAAAGCACTAGAAAATATTTCAAAATGAGCTTTCATTTGCTGCATTAAAATAGTATAACATCTGTTAATAGATGGCAAGATGGAATTGAGGCCTATAGTCATGCAAAAGAGGAAAATGGGTGAAATTTTGATATCTTGCAAGATCAATTGGTCATTCAGCCTTTGCTAAATATCTAGTCTACACTAAGACACAAAACCAAAATTAGATAGTCCTGCCTTCAAGGAGTTTACATTCCATGAGTGGAGATAACAGGATCCAATGTATATATAGAAATATTTGCAAAATATTACACGGTAATTAAAGAATGGAGATTTAGTAGCTGGGTGTTTTCTAAGTGCCTTCTATTCTGTGTTTTACTCTGTGGGAATTATAGAAGTATAATATACAATCTTTGGTTAAAAGGAATTTACAATCAATCTGGAAAAACAAAACATACATACATGAAATGGCTAATAACAGGAGAAAGGGTATGATTAACAAGCAACATGAATAGGACAGATAATAAATGCTCATGAATCACAGAAAGATTTCAGTTAACTTAACACAGACCCATACCATACCTAGTGAGCATTTTCAAGACATGGAAAATGAACACATAAGCACCTCATAGCGGTTTCCATCATGTGGGTGGGATCAAAACAGCCTCTCTTATATGGAGTCCCTATATTATTAATTATCTTGTGGTGACTTAATTATTGCTAATCCTTTTCCAGCCAGCTACTAGTGATATGGTCTGTTTTATGTCCTATTTAATGAACCATTTTTATGGAAGTTAGAGAATTTGTATCTAATTCATGCTTGTGATTAACTTTCTTTTTCTTCCTGCAGAATATATCAGAGTTTTTTGTAACTGATGCTGCATTTTTTTTACTTTAAGATAGATAAAAAAACACATAGCATATGCATTTCCCATGACTGTCTGTCCCATAATCCTCATGGCCTTTCCTTATTTCAAGATGATCATGGAAGTACATCTGATTTTCACATGCAAAGACTGTATCAACAACAGCAATTTTTAGAAACATCAGACTGTTGAATATGGGTCCAAAATGCATTTGTCCTGATTCTCAGTTTCTGGCTATTTCAACTGTAACATGATGCTTCCTTTAACACAAAATTAGGATCCCAGGATACTTAAAATATTTCATGACAAATACTCAAAATTCAAGCCTCAAATGAAAGAGAATAAAAAATTCAATACATGAGTCTCATCCTATACCCTGTCGGCCAAGCCTAAAGTCTAGTGGATGAGCCTATAAATTCCAGAATGAAACTTGAAACTTGAAATAGCTTGGTTCCTGATAATCCAAAGATAAGAATAACAAGAATAGTAAAAATGATGGTAACTAACTTTTATATAATATTGTGGGCTTTCAAAGTGCCTTCCTCAAATAACAAAAATCTTGTGGGTATTTTAGATATTAGAATCCATCCTTTGAAATTCACAAAACTGAGGCTTAGAGCAATTCAGTCCCTTACTCATAACCATATTATAAATATTGAAACTAATATTTCTATACATTTCATCATTCATCTATTCATTCAATCGAGCATTCAGATATTTATTAAGTTCTATTGTATACACTCCACTGGGCTAAATGCTAGAAGAAGCAGTTTATTAAATAAGATATTATATTTGCTCTCATCTGACTTACAATAAGATGAGACAAAAATGCAAATAATTATATACATAGTATTACATAATAAGTGCAATAGAGAAGCATAAAACCAATGTTAAATGAGGTTACAGAGGGATCAAGGAAGTTACAAAGAATAAGTGGCATTTGAGCTAGGCTTTAAAACATTTTTTAAAGACATTGATTGAAACTGGGACACTAATTCATTGTTGGTGGAGTTGTGAAATGATTTAACTATTCTAGATAGCAATTTGGAAATATGTCCAGAGGGCTATCAAACTGGACATATCCTTAGATCCTGCAGTGACAATACTGGGTCTATATCCCAAAGAGATCATAAGTGAGGTGAAAAATGTGCAAAACGTGCAAAAAATGTTTGTAGCAGCTCTTTTGTGGTAGCAAGGAATTGGAAATTGAGTGGCTACCCAAAAATTGGGAGATGGCTGAATAAGTTATGGCATATGAATATAATGGAATATTGTTGTTCTATAAGAAATCACGAGTAGGCTGATTTCAGAAAAACCTGGAAAGATTTACATGAACTGATGCTGAATGAAGTGAACAGAACCAAGAGAACATTGCATAGTAACAGCAAGATTGTGATGATTAACTGTGATGGACTTGGTTCTTCTCAGCAATACAGTGATCCAAAACAAGTCCAATAGACTTGGGATGGAAAATGCCACCCACATCCAAAGAGAGAGCTATGGAGGCTGACTGTGGTTTGAAACAGTATTTTCATCTTTTTGTTTATTTGCTTTTTTCTTTTTTGTGGTTTTTTCTTCTTCAACATGACAAATATGGAAATATGTTTAAAAGGATTGCCTATGTTTAACCTTTATGAGATTGCTTGCTGTCTCATGAAATGGAGAGGAAGGAGGGAGAAAAATTTGGAGCACATCATCTTAGAAAAATGAATTTTGAAAACTATCTTTACATATATTTGGGAAAATAAAATACTATTAAGGAAAAAATAAAGACATTTACTGCTTATAACAATTTTCTTCAGAAATTTAAGCCATGTAAAGCAATAATAATAATGAGAGGAACAAAAGAACTTAGAAGCCACCTCTATTAGTGGATGTTTTTCACCAGATAGCTATAGTAGCCAAGGACAATATCTGTTTAAATTCATTTGTGAAAGATCAGAGAGGAAAATGGAGGAAGACTGGGGGCTGCATCACCTTGCAAAATAGCAAAGAGTGGGGGAAGGGAAAATGAATTTGAAGAAAACTTCACATAAGACCTAACTAGGCCAAAGCATTGATTAAAGAAGGTAGAATGGCAACAAGCAGAACAAAACAAACAAGAACAACAAAAACCTCTCCAAAAAAGCAAAAAAAAAAAAAACCATAACAGATTTTCTAGTATTATTATTAGATGGACTTATATTCAACATCAATGACAGGAGAATGGCCTTTAGATTCTTCCCAGAATTTTGTCCCAAGCACTCTTTTCTTCTTTCTACACATTTTTGATTTTGGCATTCTTATCAGATACTATAAATTCAACTATCATCTCTATATAAAAGACTACCAGGTTTATACATCCAGCCTATTTATCTCACAGTAATCATCCACTGCTTACTGGACATTTCCAATTGAATGTCCTATGAATATCTCAAACTCAATATGTCTGAAACAGAACTCATTATTTATCCTTTACAATACTCCTCTTTTCTTAATTTCCCAGTAATCATCAAAGGTTCAACCAACTTAATCATCTACAATTGTAGCCTCATAGTTATCCTCCATTTTTCACTCTTCCTCCCATATCCATTAAGTTGCCAAATATTATTGATTCTATCTCCAAAGCATCTCTTTCTTATACCTATATCCTTTTGTCCACTCACATGAATACCTCTTTAGTTGTTCAGTCATTTTTCAATCATGTAAAGCTCTGTGAGCCCATTTGGGGTTTCCTTGGCAAAGATCCTGAAGTGATTTGCCATTTCCTTCTCTAGCTCATTTTACAGATAAAGAAACTGAGGCAAGCAGGGGTAAGTGACTTGCTCAGGCTCACACAGTCAGTAAGTATTTGAGGCAAGATTTGAGTAGATTGGAGAGGACTTCCTGACTCCAGGCTCAACATTTTGTATACTGTGCTACCTAGCTGCCTGGCCACCTCATTCAGACCTTCATTATTTCTTTCCTGCCATTTTGCAATACCTTTCTAATTGATCATCCTGATTTTATTTTATTTTCTCTACAATCTATTCTCCACACAAGTGCCAAGCTTATATTCCTTAAATATAGAAGTGATCATGTAACTTTCCTGATGAAGAAGCAATTTCTAATGGCTCCCGATTTATTCCATCTAGGATAAAAGACAAAGTTTTCTGTTAGGTATTTAAATTTTTTCACAACCTCACACCAAATTATCTTTCAGGCTTATTATACATTACTCTCCTTACATGCTCTATATTCTCGCTAGGCTGAACTACGTTGCTCCCAATACGTGACATTCTGTCTTCTTTATCCCATGTACCTTTGCATAGAATGTCCCCATGAATAAAAAGCATTGTGTCCTCAACTTGTACCTTGGAAAGTCCCTAGTTTCCAAAAAAGAACAACACCATAAACATAAAAAATAAACACAGCTTTACTATCACCTTCTTACTGAGCAGCTGAAAGTAAAAAACCAAAAAACCAAAAAACCTAGAATATATAATGAAATAAATATCAGAGTGAAAATTTTGTTTTGGTGAGAAGTTCATTTAAAAAATAGTAATATCATATAATTTTATATATATATCAAAAATTTAAATTTGGATTCAGAATTTTCTAATTTTTCAATTGTTATTTGAATTTCTTAAATATATCAACATAATTTGCTAACTTGTAAAGCAATTATAAGTAACAAACTAAAGTTCCTTCTTTTTCTGGCACTTGAATTTGAGGTGAAGAATTAAATAGATGAGGGCAGCTAGGTGGCGCAGTGGATAGAGCACCAGCTCTGAAGTCAGGAGGACCTGAGTTCAAATCTGCTCTCAGACACTTCCTAGCTGTGTGACCCTGGGCAAGTCACTTAACCCCAATTGCCTCAGCAAAAAGCAAAAAAAAAAAAAAAAAAAAGAATTAAATAGATGGATACCAGAAGTTAAATAATGGTAGAATCGACGCCAAATTTAAAGGTACTTTTTAGCCTACATGACCACATTGGCAAATACCAAATTCATAACCAAAAATATCAAATTCTACAAGTCAGATCCTCATAGATTCTTTTAGATTCTCCTTTCAGCCTGTTGCTGGCAAGTTTAGATAAGTATAGCATCAACAAGGAGTATGAAAAAATGTAAATTCTCTTGTCTAAAGGTTCCTAATTTGATGCCTTCATTGGAATTATAAAGTTTGAGCTAGTTCTTATCACCTGAACTATTATTGACAAAGTAAACTTGAATTGCAGTAAGATTTTTATTTATTTGTTTAATATTTTGAAAACAATTATGTTGTTTTCAGTTACATTGAAAACAATTTTTTTTTTTTTACATTTGTTTTTAAGATTTTTGAGTTGGGACAGCTAGGTGGTACAATGAATAGAGCACCAGCCCTGAAGTCAGGAGGACCTGAGTTCAAACCTGGTCTCAGACACTTACCACTTCCTAGCTGTGAGACTCTGGGCAAGTTATTTAACTTCAAATGCCTCAGGGAAAAATTTTTTTTTAAAAAGAAGATTTTTGAGTTCTAGGTTCTCTCCCTTATCCCTGCCCACAATAAAGAAACCATATGTGAAATTATGCAAAACATTTCCATAAAAGTCAAGTTGTGAAAGAAAACATAGATCTCTTACCCTAATAAAAATGAAAATGTTTAAAAAAATTAAGTTAAAAAATAAAAAAGAGACAGACAGAGAGAGATACAGAGACATAGAGACACAGAGAGAAACAAAGAAATAGAGACAGAGAGAGAATGCTTCAATCTGGATTCAGATTTGATCAGTTCCTTCTCTGGGTATGGATAGTATTTTTTTTTTTTATCATAAGTCCTTCAAAGTAGTTGTAGATGATTGTACTACTGAGAGTAACAAAGTCATTTACAGCTGGTCATCCCAAAACATTATTATTATTTTGTATATAGCATATTTCATTTTGTTCATGGAACATTTTTCAGGGTTTTTGTTTGTTTGTTTGTTTGTTTGTTTTTCCTGAGAACATCATGCTCATCATTTACCAGAGAACAATAATATTCCATCACAAATACATATCACAGTTTATTGAACCATTCCCCAATTGATAAGCATCTCCTCAATTTGTAATTTTTTTTGCCCTGAGAAGAAAGCTGCTATGAATATTTTTTGTACATATAGGTCATTTTCCTTTTTTATTACTTTTTTCCCCCAAATTCTTTTTGTATCCATGCCTAGTAATGATATTGTTAAGTCCAAGGATTTGCATGAACTTGCAGCTCTTTAGGCACAGGTAAGATCTATTTTTTTTCTTTATTAAATCTTTTTATTTTTCAAAACATATGCATGGACAATTCTTCAGCATTAGCTTTGCAAAACCTTGTGTTCTAATTTTCCCTCCCTTCCTCCACACCCTCCCCTAGATGGCAAGTAGTCCAATCCATGTTAAACATGGTAGAAATATATGTTAAATCCAATATATGTCTACATAGGTATACAATTATAAGATCTATTTTTGTAAGAATATTTAACAGAAAAGGAATCTCTACCCTGGAGAAACAAAACTGCTAGGAAGAAGCTGCTCTGAAATCCCACTATTCTAGCATGCATCAGAGGAGAGATTGTTAGAGGACCAAAGAATTGCATTAGGAGATATTTCAGAAACCAAACACTCTGAGTCCTGAGATATGATGGACTGATGAAATGGACAATGGGAATAGGTTATTGAGAAAGGTGTTTATATACTAATACTATTCTCTGTAATACCTGCTTGCCAAGGGGATTGCCCCCAATGACTTCAGAGAAAGGAGTTGATCAATTTGGTTTATATCATGTGTCCAAAGACAAAGTTAAACAACATTTCATGGGGCAGTTGGTCATCTCATCTAGCAGTGCTCATGATGTGCATATTATATTGATTTGGGAAGTTAACTGGTCCAGTGGATGGAAAGTTGGACTTGGAGTCAGGAAGACTCAACTTCCTGAGTTCAAATCTAGCCTCAGTTACTTATGTGTCACCCTGGGCAAGTCACTTAATCTTGCTTGCCTCAGTTTCCTCATATGTAAAATAAACTGAAGAAGAGAATGATAAGTGACTCTGGGGTTTTTATCAAGAAAACTCCAAATGGGCTCACAAAGAGTTGGACATAACTGAAACAATAAAAATATATTGATTTAACAGAATATTACTGTATCATAACAAATAACAAACATTTGGACAGGACCCTTAAAGGCCTCATTTCTAAAATATATAGAGAATTGTCTCATATATATATATATAAGAATTCAAGCCACTCTTCAATAGATAAGTGGTCAAGTGATATGAACAGACAATTTTCAGATGATGAAATTAAAACCATCTCTAGTCATATGAAAAGTTGCTCCAAATCACTATTGATCAGAGAAATGCAAATTAAGACAACTCTGAGGTACCACTACACACCTGTCAGATTGGCTAAAATGACAGGAAAAGATAATGACAAATGTTGGAGGGGATGTGGGAAGGCTGGGACACTAATACATTGTTGGTGGAACTGTGAACGGATCCAACCATTCTGGAGAGCAATTTGGAGCTATGCTCAAAAAGTTATCAAACTGTGCATACCCTTTGACCCAGCAGTGTTTCTATTGGGCCTATATCCCAAAGAGATCTTAGAGGAGGGAAAGGGACCCACACGTGCAAGAATGTTTGTGGTAGCCCTTTTTGTAGTGGCTAGAAACTGGAAACTGAAGGGATGCCCATCAATTGGAGAGTGGCTGAATAAATTATGGTATATGAATGTTATGGAATATTATTGCTCTGTAAGAAACGACCAGTACGATGATTTCAGAGAGGCCTGGAAAGACTTGCATGAACTGATGCTGAGTGAAACGAGCAGAACCAGGAGATCATTATACACGGCAACAACAATATTACATGATGATCAATTCTGATGGACATGGCTCTCTGCAACAAAGAATTGTCTCAAATCAGTTCCAATCATTCACTGAAGACCATATACACCCAGAGAGAGGGATATGAAATATGGACCACAACATAACATTTTCATGCTCTCTATTGAGGTTTGCTTGTATTGTGTTTCCTTTCTCTGATTTTCTTTTTTTTCTTGTAGATAGGATTTTTCTTGCACAACGTGTCAAGTATTTCAACATTATTAACATGTAGTGGACTTCCTGCCATCTAGGGGAAGGGAGGGGACTGCGGGTAAAATTTGTAATGGAAAGCTTTGTAAAGATCAATGCTGGGGAACTACCCATACATATGTTATACAAATAAAAAGCTTTAATAAAAAAAAAATAAAAAAAAGAAAAGAAATGAGGCCTTTATCAGGACCCTTACAGGTAAAGATGATTTCCCAATTTATTGCTTTCCTCCTAATTTTGTCTGCATTAGTTTTGTTTGTATAAAACCTTTTTAACTTAATATAGTCAAAATTATCTATCTGGTGTTCAGTTAAGAGTTCCAGTTCTTTGGACACAAATTTATTCCATCTCCACAGGTCTGAGAGGTAAACTATCCTGTGTTCCTTTAATTTGCTTATAATATCACTCTTTATATCCAAATCATGAACCCATTTAGGTCTTATCTTGGTATGTGGTGTTAGGTGTAGGTCAAACCCTAATTTCTTCCACACTAGTTTCCAATTTTCCCAGCAGTTTTTGTCAAATAGTGAGTACTTATCCTAGAAGCTGGGGTCTTTGGGTTTATCAAACACTAGATTGCTATAGTTATTGCCTAGTTTGTCCTGTGATTCTATCCTATGCCACTGATTGACTGCTCTATTTCTTAGCCAGTACCAAATGGTTTTGATGACTGCTGCTTTATAATATAGTTTTAGATCTGGTACAGCAAGGCCACCTTCATCTGCCTTTTTTTTTTTTTTTCCCATTAATTCCCTTGAAATTCTTGACCTAATAAAGGCCTACTTTTAAAACATCATTCAAATGCTATAGATGACAGTGAATAATGGAATACCAGTCTCCAAAGAATTGAGTTTTGAATCACCCAGAAAACAATGAAGAGATTCATAGTGGAGGTGAAAAAGTCATCAGAATTACCAATGAAGAGAGCACTAAAAACACTGGAAAAAATATGGAGAAGATGTATGACCTGAGTAGGTAAGCTATTCACAGGGCCAGAGTGAGTGAAAACAGATGCTATGTCCCCCATGAGTTCCACTGATATTTGCTTAGTGCCAGGGTCTAAAGAAAGCCTCCCAGCATATGTGGTATGCCCTCTATGGAGGATGTATAGAAGAGAAGGGTGAGTCTCAGAGAATGAGAAGACATGGGTAGGATTGCAAAGTGCGTTCCTGGAGGCAATTCACAAGGTGAAGAAAATACAGATCTATCTGAGCATTCTGTCTATAAAATTCAATTCTATCTGTTTTCATTGCTGTGCTGTTATGAAAGAGATGTGGCTATCAACTATAAAAGTTAATAGTTTTATATATTATATATGCCTTTAATTTGGTTAAAATAGTGGTTAGGAGAATACAGTCTGGATGAATCTAGAAGGATCATGTCATAATGCATAGAGAGCCAGCCTCAGTGTCAGGAAGCCCTGGATTCAAGTCCATGCTCTGTCCCATGGTGACTATATTACCATGTTACTTAACCTTCAAGGATCTGGACTGTTCTGTAAGAATATAAGTTGCAGATAAATTACCAGCTTGCATTGGTAAAAGGAATTTCTTTACCTGGAAATGACCTAAATGAAATCATACATTCACTCCCTGTCTCTGTGAATCAAGTAAAATGGACTTTGAGACAGAGTACCTGAACATTAACTAGCAAGAGAAAATGCTCAGAGCTTCTCCCTGCCCTGCCACCCTGACCCAGAAAACATCGGCCACTGCCATATTCATCTATAAATGCCCTTCTTCCCCTGACCAGCTACTGACAGCGTAGAAAACTTTGTTGTGAACATACTTGTAATGTTGTAGAATTGAGAGTTTAAAAGTATGTGTCTGTTGGGGGCTTAGAATATAAAGATAGTTAGTATACTAGCTTACCTGCAGGGCTTATACGCCACGCACGCGCATTAGCTAAACGCCGCGTAGAGAGATCTTGTGTGTATTTACCTTATAAGGAAAAACTTTAAGTTCGGCTCTCTGATTGGATCTTGCTGTATCTTAAGGATATATAATCCCATGTACTTCCCGGGGCGGGGTAGGGAGCAATGTAGTCTTCCTTGAATAAACACTGCTTGACTTACCTGGCAACTCGGCTCAGTGGTCAGTTCTTCCTCGGAAGCCGGTGACGACCGAAGACCCAGTAGATGGGTAAGTAGAGGGCAGATACTCCACTCCAAAGGAACGCAACAAATGGCGCCCGAACAGGGACCTTCACGAGCGTAGAGAGACTGCCTCGGCAGAGATTCTGCCTTCCCTGAGCCACCCCTGCTGGGAGTAGGGAAGATGGGGGGAGGTAGTAGTATTCTCCAAGTGTTGCCAGAAGAGAAAGCAGTGCTAGCAAAAAGTCTCTATAAGTTATGTGCACAGAAAGATTGTAAACCCCCCATAAAGACCTGTCGGGAGTTCATAGAGAAAATATGGGATATCTGCCCTCAGGTGAAACAGGCAGTACAAAGGACGATGGGGGAGGGGCCAGGAAGTGAATTCCTTACAAAACAACTGATAAAAGAAGGGCTCCGCCCGAAGGCACAAACCGCCATTAGCTCTCTACCCCCTGAGGCCTCCTTAGAAGATGTTCCCTTAGAGGCAGACGCCCCATTGCAGCAGCTATCACACAAGGAAATGATAACCTCATTGCTGCATTACAAAAGATGCAAGTGGGTGGCGCAAACAGGCAGAGACCTAAATGTTTCAACTGCGGTAAACAAGGCCATTTTAAAAACCAATGTAGGGCGCCTCCCCAAGCATCCGCCCCCACCTGCTTTGCTTGCGGAAAGAGAGGACATATTGCTAAATATTGCAGGCAGGTGGGAAACCCAAGCCGGAAGGGAGTGGCCGCAACACCCTTCCGGACAAACTCTGCGGCACGCCCCAACCAGTAAAACTTTTCCCCGCCTCAACATCAGACTCATTTCATCTAGCCCCCTGGGAATCGATCTCAGTACCTACCACTCTATCTCAAACACCCGTACTCATTACGGGACCTAGCCAATTTACACCCTTTATCACCCATACCCAGGTTATTACAAAAAAGGAGGGAGCGGCCCTCACCATTACTAACCCTCATCATTACCCTATCACTATTACTAAAGACGATGAAATAGGGAAAGCCATCAAGTTGTGTAACCTTCAAGGCTATGGGTCAGGCTATAGTAGAGAGAGCAAACAGAACTCTAAAAACTACCTTCTTTAAACAAAAAGGGGGAGTTGGTCAGAGAACTATATCAAAGAAGGAATTAGCACAAGTATTATTCACTATGAACTTTCTACAAATAAGACAGGATGGAACATCAGCCGCACAAAGATTCTTTTCCATTGCCAAAGATACAAATAAAGAGACATATAATCTACCAGATAATATACCTGACAAGCTAACTACACCAAAAACATGTCTCCCTAATACAAAAGTCCTATGGAAAAATGATAAAGAGGAATGGAAAGGACCTGTCACAGTGGTAGACAGGAAACAGGGATACTTATCAGTATACCCTGATGATGATCCCAATAAAGAAAAGATCTGGCTACCACTACACAGAGTGAGAGAATTAGACAATGAATCAAGAACAACGACTACACCCAATCAGTAATGATAATTAAAGTTAATATGTAACTAACCCAGGGATTACCCTGAGGAGCGATGATTATGTGTTTGGTTACAGGCAAATGGATCCGGTGCTCCTTGGAATAGTCATCTCCCTGATTGCCCTCGCCATCATCATCAGCATCCTCTGCTACCAGCACCACCTGCCAGTCCCCTGTCCTGTTTGAACAATGCTGCAGATTATACTGCTAGTAATGACTGTGACCCAGGGCGTCAAAGCTGAGCCTCGATGGGGTTTGCTGAGGGTCCTGTCGGTACCTATGCCAGTAACTCACGACGCCAACATCTTTCCCCGACTGTTTGTCACCAACGCCTTCTTATCACCTGCCTCTGGCCACCCTTTACCTTTCTTTTGACCAATTGGATTGACAATAATACCAAGAACGCCCTTGACTGTACCCAAGACTCTTGCATCCTTAGTCAGTGCTGGAATGGCACCCGATATAACCGAGCTATCATTGTACGCACACCCACGGGGATCCCTATCCCGGTGGATGTGCGGGTGCCCGCGGTCGTAATGCACCCAAAGAGAGCGGTAGGACTTATTATTGCCCTAGTCTTGGCTATTGTAGCCAGCCTTGCTGCCACTACCACCGCCGCATTGGCCATGCACGGAACGTTACAGACCGCAGCCGTACTCTCTAACGTTACAAGACAAGCCGCTGATGCGCTAAATCATCAAACTGAGCTAAATTCTCAGCTTCGGGGGGGGGGCTGCTGATAGTGAATCA
>JAJPUD010003299.1:0-84763 GCA_023553655.1 Myrmecobius fasciatus | reverse complement strand
GGGGGGGGGGCTGCTGATAGTGAATCAAAGAGTCGATCTGGTCCAGGAGCAAATAGACGAGTTATGGCAGTTAGGTTTATCAGGATGTCAACTTCATTATCCCGGTCTTTGTGTTACCTCTGCAGCTTATCATAAATATTCCCTGGCTGCCAACTATTCCAGGGAATTAGCTTTCCATCTTAATGGAACATGGAACAAAGGGTTCGATCGAAAATTACACCAGCTTAGAACGGCAGTTCAGATGTTGAATAAAACAGAGGTAGTGCTAGTATGGCATGAGGGGATAGGAGGATGGTTCAAAGGGATATTTGATTGGTTTGCCCAATGGGGAGGACTCTCCTCTTCATTATTCTTGCTTTGCTTATGCATACCCATTGGCCTTTACCTGATCTGCAAAATGAAACGCAGGCACAAGAAACAGACCATCGTTCTCCGTGCCGCAATTGTGGCTGTGCAACACGGTTATGATCCTCAGACCTGGCTGACGGAGCTCGAGCCATACCCGTAAGACCACTGCAGCGCCATGACGGGCAACTTCGGGGCATTCCCACCCACCTGAGACAGGTCCCTGGTATGGCAGGGATCCACGGGTAAGGCGTGGCCTGCTCTGATGACCTAAGACAGTGCTCAGTGGCAACTATCCTCAAGCTCGCGCAGAAGGGGCCTAGAGCATAACCCATATAGGCGTACAGGTCGATGGAATTATAAGCATGCTATAAGGCGAACTGTGCCTCTGGCACCGGCTTTAAACAAAAAGGGGGAGTTGTTGGGGGCTTAGAATATAAAGATAGTTAGTATACTAGCTTACCTGCAGGGCTTATACGCCACGCACATTAGCTAAACGCCGCGTAGAGAGATCTTGTGTGTATTTACCTTATAAGAAAAAACTTTAAGTTCGGCTCTCTGATTGGATCTTGCTGTATCTTAAGGATATATAATCCCATGTACTTCCCGGGGCGGGGTAGGGAGCAATGTAGTCTTCCTTGAATAAACACTGCTTGACTTACCTGGCAACTCGGCTCAGTGGTCAGTTCTTCCTCGGAAGCCGGTGACGACCGAAGACCCAGTAGATGGGTAAGTAGAGGGCAGATACTCCGCTCGAAAGGAACGCAACATGTGTCCTCCATAAAAATGACTACAGCCTTGGCCCCTTCCCCTTATTACCATCATCTCAGCAGTTGGTTGCTGTGGTGAAGATTTCTTTAGCAGCAAGAAAAGATCCCAGGGTGCCAAGGCCAGGTTCTTTTGTCATGATGGCATTCTAGGAAATCTCTCCTACTATCTTCCCCCATCCCACAACTGCTTGCCTCAGGTGAAAATATTGTTAATTGCGGCTCTGCTGAATTTGTCAGCATTTTAAAAATATTTTTAAACATTTTTTAAACACAGATTAAAAACATGTTTGTGACTGATCTTTAAAAAAAAAAATCAGATCTGTAATTTTATCAGTGTACAGAGTTCCTAAATGTGGGGAGGAGGGGAGAGGGTGCAGGGTGTGGAACTTTCTTTGCTAATGCAGATTAATACCTTTTCTGTAGCTCAAAGTCTTAGAAAGCCAACTGGAGTATGGAGAGGTTGAATTAACTTGTATATGGTATATGTCCAAAGGAGGACTTGAAACCAGATCTTCCTGATTTGGAGATCAGTTCTCAATCCACTTCACTATGCTGTCCTATTATCTACTTTAGATGACTTTTATAAGAAGAAACAGATATGAAATTCTATTGAAATTCTCTCTCTTTCTTAAATCTCATCAACTTCCATGAGTATCACTTTAACACAACTCATATATCACATGTATACACAATACATACATATGCATGCATGTGTGTATACATATTTTTATCCATAATCTCTCCTCTGTACTTTAATCACACTTTATCTCCTTTTTACTACACATTTCCCTCCTGGACTGTTTTCTCTTAGGTATCAGCTGTCCTGTGGCCAACACCTTCTCCCTCCCCCCAGTCTCTGTGATTCAGAGTTTGAAGATACTTAGACAAAAATTCCCTTTGTCTGCTATCATGTCCTGCTCCTTTGTTTCTATTTGCTACAGCCCTGCTCCTCCTGATCCCACTCTGTCTTACCCCTCTATTATATCCCTAGTATGAGATAATGCTAGGACCTTCCTTTGTCCTAATAGAGACTCTTTCTTTTCTTTTCTTTGATCTCTGTATCCCCAGTTCTTTGCACAATGCCTTGAACATAATGAGCATTTAATAGATGCTTGTTAAATGAATATTAAATGCCCTATGGAATTCTCAATCTATTGTTAACAAATTGCCCTTCATATTAGACATCTTCTCACACCCTATCCATCTCTTTGTAATCATGAGAATCTGACTCCCTTTGGAAAACCCTACATCACAGCCCCCTTTCTTCAACACTAGATGATCCTTGTCTCATACTTCCATCCATATTAAACCTAGAGGGAGAGGAGCAGGCATAATTCTAACTTCTTACGACTATAACCAGAATTCTCTTTCTTGTATCATCATTTAGCAAATTATTCACATTTGTTGCCCTAACCCAAATCTGGTAGCAGTGATCTACCAGCTTTCAGATTATTCTCCCTCCCTTTTTAAAGAGTTCAATACCTGGTTCAAAGTCTTTCTCTCCTGTCTAACTTATTCCTATACTTGGGACTTCAATATATACATTAATGAGTCCTTTGTGTACATGGATGCATCAAATTTATCAACCTCTGCACCTCCTGTGATCCATACCTTTTCTCTAGTTTAGTCACATAGATTGTTGTGATAAGAACTTATCATCCACAAGTTTTCCACCTCCAAAATCAAAGAAAGATTTTGAAGCTCCTTTACCTGGCTTTTCTGTTCTCCCATTTATCACTGAGCTTCATTTCTCCTAAGCCCATTATTCATCCTTATCACAATTTCACTCCTTCCTGCTTTCCTAAGCTACCACCTTTGCTCTGACCTCAATTTCCTCTCTTGAAAAAACATGACCAGTTCAACCAGTTCAGTTTTATGGTATCCTCAAACCTTTCTACAATCTTTTCTAATTCCATTTATGTTTTTCCAAACCTCATTTATCTTCTTTGCTGCTACTCATTACTGATGAGCTACTGATTACTAATGGAAGAAGCATAATAATGGTTCTGAGAGGGTCCTCTACAAATTTATGCTATCTAATTTTGATTGAATCCTCACTCATGCACAGCAATTCTTTTATTCCTTCCTGTTTGACTTTCTATTGCATTTACCATAGATCTTGTTTCAAATCTCTCCCCAAAGCTCTTATACCACCTCTCAGCAAAGAACTACTCTTTATATATTTCTAAGAAAATGGAGGGCAGAAGAACCATTCTCTTCTTATTTTTACTATTTCTCAAAACCCTTCTGTATCTTCCCCCATTTGCTCTGATCTCAGAGGAAGATGTAGGTTGTCATTCTCTAGATCAACCCACCTACCCCTGTCATTCATCCAGTCCTTTTTTTTTTTCTCCTTCACAAACCTATATTTTCAACTATTCCTTTTCTTTTTGTAAAAATCTTGTCTCCATCCACTGGTTCCTTCCCTATATTCTAGGAATATGTCCAAATGTCACCCATCATTAAAAACAAAATGAAACAAAATTTCCCTTGATTCTGTTATTCCCTCATGTTATTATACTATAATTTTCCCCCTTCATTTTATTCCCAAGGTCCTAGCAAAAGCTTTCTAAATTATTTTCCTTTCCTCCCATGTCTCAATCTCTTAATATCTGGCTTTTGACCTTTCCACTTGATTAATACTGCTTTCTCTAAAGTGACTAATAATATCTTGATTTCTAGATAGGATGGCCTTTTCTTCATCCTCATTCATTTTAATCTCTTTCTGGTTTTTGATAAATTTTCTGATCATTTCTTCTTGGTCTCATTTGTTAGATCATCAATTGTCCTGAACCCTTTGGTTGTAACCCAGGGCTCCAAAATGAACTCAGCTGTCCTCTCCTTTCATCTCCTCTCCCCTTCCCTCCCACTCCCCCCACCCACCCAACCCATGAGCTCCCATTGGTTCAACAACTATCTTCTCTCTCCACCTCAACTCTTATAGGCTTAGACTCAGTTTTGCTAGGTATGGTATTTTTGGATAAGTCTGTTTTTTGCCTTTTAGAATATGATATTCCAAATTTTCCATTCCTTTATACTAGTATCTGCTAAGACTTGTACTCTTTTTATCTGGCTGCTTGCAGTTTCTTTGACCTAGAAACTTCTGTATTAGGTTATGTTGTTCCTAGGAGTTTTCATTTTGGTGCTTCTTTCAAAAGATAACTAGTAGAATCTTTTTGTTTTAACTCTGTCCTCTGGATCTAATAGATCTAGACAGTTTTCATTTGTGATTTCCTGAAATACAGTTTTTAGGATTTTTTAAAAATATGGTTTTCAAATATATCTCTTCTTGAACAGTTTCCCAGGTCAATTGTTTTTTACATCAAACATCTTACATTTTCTTCTATTTTTTCAATCTTTTTATTTTCTTCTAATATTTCTTGATGTCTCATGGAGTCTGATTGTTTATTTTAATGTTATCTAACCTAATTTTGTTCTTTTCTAACTTCATTTGTTCTTGCATCAAGGTACAGCGTAAAGAGTGATGAATTTGGAGTCAGACGAAAGATCTGAGTTCAAAATCTGATTTTACTGCTTACTTCCTATGGTCTTGGGAAAGACATCAAATCTTTCTGGGCCTCAGTTTCTTAAAATGATAAAAGGAGAGAGTTGGACTATATTACTTTGAAGGTGCCCCTTTCTCTAAATCTATGTTCCTGATTCTGCTCTCTGGAGCCAAATAGAATAAGCCTAAAATGTCTGTGTGACAGTACTACAAATACTTGAGTGTAGCTATCTAGTCCCTCCCTAAGTCCTCCTTTCTTCAGGCTAACTGTCCTCAAATTTCTTTAACTAATTAACACTCATAACATGGACTCAAGGCTCTTTCTTCATCACTCTGGCTATCCTCCTTGGGAACCTCTTAAAAACCAATAATATAATATCCTTCCAAAATTGTGGTACCTAGAATTAAACACAATTCTCTAGGTGTGGTTTGGTCAAGGAAACACAGAGGGGCACTATCATTTTCTTATTCCTAAAAGTTATGCCTCTCATTCTGTAGCCCAAGATTGCATTAGTTTTTTGAGCTGTCTTACCACAGTGCTGACTTAGCATGAGCTCACAATCCATGGAAAAAGCACAGATCTTTTTTTTTTTTCCTTTCAAATAAACAACTACCTAATGAAGCTTCTTCATCTTATATAAAGGGTTTTGATGTTTTGAGTTGTTGTTTTAAACTCAAGCACTAGACTTTTCATGTATTTTTATTGGAATTCATCTTTTTAGATTCAGTACGGCTCAAGGTCTTTTTCAAGCATCCTTGACCTCTGTTAAGATCTTTTTGGATTTGGACTTTGTTATCTAGTGGTTAGCTCTAACCTTCCCAGATTTGTGTTATCTTCAAATGAGATAAGCTATCTATGCCTCTAACCAAATGTTAATTTTAAACCACATAGAACCACAGACAGAATCCTGGAGCCCTCCACTGGAGACTTCCTTCCAAGTTGACGTTGATCTTTTAATGACTACATTTTAAGTGCAGCCATTTAACTATTTCTAAATTCGTCTGATTATAGATAATCTATTATGGTTATATTATGATCTATCTCTCCATCTTTTCCAAAAGAATAATCAAAGCATTTTATCAGATGCTTTAGCAAAATCCAGGTAAATTGTATTTACCCATAGACTTCCTCTTATCTATCAAATTAATAGCTCAAAAAAAATGAAATAAGTTTAGTCTAGAATGACTTTTTTTTGATGAAACTAGGTTGTTGTTTATAATCACCATTTTCTTTTCTAGATGTACATTGATTATCTCTTTAATGATTCATTCTACAATCTTCCCAGAAATATAAATCAATCTCACTGGCCCATGTTTTATAGACTCTATTCTCTTCTACATTTTTGAAAACTCGCATATTTGCCTTTCTCATTACCTTTCCAAAGTTTCAAAATCTTTTAAATTTCATTGACAGAATCACAGCAATTATATTCCTCAATTCTTTTTGTTGCCAAGGATATAGTTCAGGAGTTATTAGCCTTTTTTGTGCCATGTTTGACTTTGACAGCCTGATGAAACTAGATTTAGGATATTGCATGAATGAAACAAAATATAAATAATTATAAAGGAAAATAATTATATTGAAATAAAGATGTAAGTTTTTCCCCATCCAAGTTCACAGATTCTATGAAATTTATTGATGTTCAAGAGATTATTGTTCATTTGAAGATCCAAGACTGAGAATCCCTGTTGAAATTTTTCTGAACCAAGTAACTTGAGTTCATCAAGGGAAGGTAAGTGCTCTTTTATCAGCTTCTTACTTATCTTGATTATCAACTCTCCATTTTTTGGCTATTTCTTTTCTAGAGCAAAATTCATTCTCCCTGGTAGAGAAAACATAAACAAAATAAGAACTGAACAGCTTTGCTTTTTTGCTGCTGTTGTTATCATCATCCCAACCTCTCCAAGCAGCAATACAAACTCTTCTTTCATTCTCTTCTTTATCCCAAAAAAAGTTTTTTTTTAAAACCCCAAACATTTAACAACACTTTTTTTTGTTCTTAGCTTTTCTCAACAGCCTTAACTTATTCTGATCTTTAGTACATACATTACTTTTCTTTTAATTAATAAGCATTTTTTCTTTTTTTCTGCTTCATTCCACTTTAAAAAAAAAAGAAAAAGAAAACTTTATAAAAATATTTATAGTCTAGCAAAATGAATTCCCACATTGGCTATGTCCAAAATTTGTTATGTTTTATTCTGTTTCTTGAAAATATCACCTTTGTGTTAAGAGGTCCCCAATAATTATGGTTGGTCATAGCATTAATCAGAGTTCTTAAGATTTTCAAAGTTGTTGGTATTTACAATGTTGTTGTTT
The DNA here is from genome assembly GCA_023553655.1 of Myrmecobius fasciatus. Classification (NCBI taxonomy): domain Eukaryota; kingdom Metazoa; phylum Chordata; class Mammalia; order Dasyuromorphia; family Myrmecobiidae; genus Myrmecobius; species Myrmecobius fasciatus. Next base: position 77,826 of record JAJPUD010003299.1, on the reverse strand, counting down.
TATAAATTGTTCTTGTGATTCTGTTTAAACACTGCATACAAGTCTTTTATTTATTTCTTAGAGCACAATAATATTTGACTGCATTCATACACCATAATTGTTCAGTCAATACCTCAACTAATGGGCACCCTATTAGTTTCCAGTTCTTTGCCATCCCTAAAAGAATTGCAATAAGTATTTTTGTACTTTAGGACCTTACATTATTTCTACACAACCATGCAGGTTGTGCTCATATATTAATATTGTTATCTAACTTTGCTTCCATGTTCTGTTTATAACTTTAAAATCTAAGTTAGAAAACATGGGTTTCTTTAGAATACTGAAGATGAAACAAGACATTTACCTACTGTTACAGAGATGACAAATTTAAAATGCAGAGGCATAGACTCTGCCTTTTCAGGCATAGTGAATTTGGAAACATGTTTTGCTAGATTATGCATGCTTATGATGAGGATTTTATTTTATTATGTGTGTGTTTGTTGTTTTATTGGGGGGGCAGTGGTAGGTTATAGATGTATATAAAATTAATTGAATATTTTGTTAAAATATAAGTTATTTGAGAAGGTCTTTTTGTATACATATCAATCTCTTCAAACAATTCTCAGTTTTTTTTCCTTCTTAGTGAAATCACTGACTTTTGTGTCTTCAGAAAATTTTATTTTGAGAGTCTCCCTTCTTTCCCTTCCTGGGCTGATTTTCCCTATAGAATTTTAGTCTACAGAATTTTACCTATCCTACTTTTGAACTCTTTGAAATCTGCTTTCTCAGAATCTAAAAATGTGCCAGGCATAGCCTGGCTTTCTTCTCTTTTATTGCAAACTCTGGGAAGGAGTGATCACATCTCCCCAAGGTTCCCATCATGTCCACTCCAACAGTCAATGCTTCCTGATAGTGAAAATCATAGCCAGCATAGAATTTTCCCTTGATGATTCTTCTACCTTTTGAAGGATGAAATTATTATTAAATTCAGTCAATAAGTTATTAGCTCCTTAGCTTTTGGCAAAGAGAGAGTTTCTTTGTGCCTGGATAATTGAAGTCCCTTATCACTACTATAACATATCTCACTGTACTCTTCCTTTCTGTTCCACCTAATTTCAACTCCATGGGAAAAGATGACCCTCCCAGGTTAAGCTCATCATTTTAAATCTCATCACTATGTTGCTAACTCAAGCCTTGACTGACACCACCTCCCTTAGCCTCCACTCCCCTCTGATTGTGGGACAAAAAAATGGAGTACCAAACTCCTCCCATTACCTTTCTTTATAGAGTATATATTGTATTTTTTGGCTTACTCCATTCTGCATTTCTTGCTCTTCTTGGTTTCAACTGTTTGCTTGGCCAAAGTTTTTTTGGGTTGGGGGGGGGGTTTGAGGGGAGGAATCCTTTGTCCTCAGTGGGCAATAGTAAGGAAGTATATCATGTGTCCTTAGTTCCTTGGCCAAAACTCTTTATGATCCAGCCATATTAGCTTATTACCATTTCTCACACATCTGCTATCTCTATGCCTTTGCACTAGCTGTAGCCCATGCTTTGAAAGGAACCATCCTTGCTCCCACCTCTCAGAATTCCTGGCTTCTAAATTCAGATACCACTTTTTGCCGGAAGCCTTTCTCATTTCTCCCAAGTGCTAGTACCTTCCTCTCTAAAATCACTTTCCATCTAGTCTGAATATGTTTTATGCACATGCTGTATCCCTTATTAGAATGTAAACTCTTTGAGGGCAGACATTACTTTTTCTTTTTTTCTTTTTTTTTTTTGTATCCATAAATTCTTAACCGAGTGCTTGCCCTATAGTAAGTCCTTAATAAATGTTTACTTGTTGATTTTGATCTATGGCCCAATGAATAGTTTTGAACAGTATGATTTATGCTAACTGAGTCACTAGAAATGGGCAACAGTTATTCTTTTTTGATAACTCTGGATGTGGAAAGATTTACCTCTTGGTATATTTTTTTGTTGTGTGGTAAGGTGGCACAATGTATAAGAAGCCTAGGCTGAAGTCAGGAAGATTCATTTTTCTGAGTTCAAATCTGGCTTCAAACACTTACTAACTGGGTGACTCTGAGCAAGTCACTTAACCCTGTTTGTCTCAGTAAAGATAAGTTGGAGAAGAAAATGGCAAACTGCTCCAGCATCTTTGCCCAAAAAAACTCTAAATGGTGGTCACAAAGAAGTCAGATATGACTGAAATGACTGAACAACAATGTGCTCTGTTACAAAGCATCTGTTGCAAGCTACCTGAATTGTAGGTTTAAATCTTAGAGAAAGAAACAAAGACCAGAGAGGGTATGCCTGGTACGTTCAATCCTATTTCTGTGATGTAAATGTCATATTGGGAAATCTGCTGCACAAGAGTCAAATGGTTAGTCTTCTGACCTTAGTAAAAATGTATAAATTTCTAGTTTTACAAAATATTGTGAAAAAAATCTGTCCAAATTACTAATGTTTAAATGAAAGAGCAAAATTCTCACACACAAAAATCTTAAAACAAAATTAACTATGATATGCTTTAATTTCTTTCTTTTTTTTTATTAAAGCTTTTTATTTGTATAACATATGTATGGGTAGTTCCCCAGCATTGATCTTTACAAAGCTTTCCATTACAAATTTTACCCCCAGTCCCCTCCCCTCCCCTAAATGGCAGGAAGTCCACGACATGTTAATAATGTTGAAATACTTGACAAGTTATGCAAGAAAAATCCTATCTACAAGAAAAAAAAAGAAAATCAGAGAAAAGCAACACAATGCAAGCAAATATCAATAGAGATCTTGAAAATGTTACGTTGTGGTCCATATTTCATATCCCTCTCTCTGGGTGTGTATGGTTTTCTTCAGTGAACAATTGGAACTGGTTTGAGACAATTCTTGTTGCAGAGAGCCATGTCCATCAGAATTGCTCATCATGTAATACTGTTGTTGCTGTGTATGATGATCTCCTGGTTCTGCTCGTTTCACTCGGCATCAGTTCATGCAAGTCCCTCCAGGCCTCTCTGAAATCGTCCTGCTGGTCATTTCTTACAGAGGAATAATATTCCATAACATTCATATACCATAATTTATTCAGCTGCTCTCCAATTGATGGGCATCCCTTCAGTTTCCAGTTTCTAGCCACTACAAAAAGGGCTGCCACAAACATTCTTGCACATGTGGGGCCCTTTCCCTCCTCTAAGATCTCTTTGGGATATAGGCCCAGTAGAAACATTGCTGGGTCAAAGGGTATGTACAATTTGACAACTTTTTGAGCATAGCTCCAAATTGTTCTCCAGAATGGCTGGATCCGTTCACAGTTCCACCAACAATGTATTAGTGTCCCAGCCTTCCCACATCCCCTCCAACATTCGTCATTATCTTTTCCTGTCATTTTAGCCAATCTAACAGGTGTGTAGTGGTACCTCAGAGTTGTCTTAATTTGCATTTCTCTGATCAATAGTGATTTGGAGCAACTTTTCATATGACTAGAGATGGTTTTAATTTCATCGTCTGAAAATTGTCTGTTCATATCCCTTGACCACTTATCTATTGAGGAGTGGCTTGAATTCTTATATATATGAGACAATTCTCTATATATTTTAGAAATGAGGCCTTTATCAGAACCATTAAATGTAAAGATGATTTCCCAATTTGATGCTTCCCTCCTAATCTTGTCTGCATTAGTTTTATTTGTACAGAAACTTTTTAACTTAATATAATCAAAATTATCCATCTGGTGTTCAATTAGGAGTTCCAGATCTTCTTTGGACATAAATTTATTCCATCTCCACAGGTCTGAGAGGTAAACTATATTACGTTCCTCTAACTTCTTCACAAAATCACTCTTTATATCTAGATCATGAACCCATTTAGATCTTATCTTGGTATGTGGTGTTAGGTATGGGTCAAGCCCTAATTTCTTCCACACTAGTTTCCAATTTTCCCAGCAGTTTTTGCTGAATAGTGAGTACTTATCCCAAAAGCTGGGGTCTTTGGGTTTATCAAACACTAAATTGTTAAGGTTATTGCCTAGATTGCCCTGTTAACCTATCCTGTACCACTGATCGACTGCTCTATTCCTTAGCCAATACCAAACGGTTTTGATGACCACTGCTTTATAATATAGTTTTAGATCTGGTACAGCAAGGCCACCTTCATTTGCCTTTTTTTCATTAATCCCCTTGAAATCCTTGACCTTTTGTTCTTCCAAATGAACTTGGCTACTATTTTTTCTAGATCTGTAAAATAATTTCTTGGGAGTTTGATTGATATGGCACTAAATAAGTATATTAGTTTGGGTAGTATTGTCATTTTTATTATATTCGCTCTGCCTACCCATGAGCACTTAATGTTTTTACAATTGATTAGGTCTGATTTTATTTTTGTGGAAAGTGTTTTGTAGTTTAGTTCATATAGTTTCTGACTTTTCCTTGGCAGATAGATTCCCAAATATTTTATCCTATCATCTGTTATTTGAAATGGAATTTCTTTTTGTATCTCTTGCTGCTGAACTTTATTGGTAATATATAAGAATGCTGATGATTTATGTGGATTAATTTTGAATCCTGCTACTTTGCTAAAGTTGTGAATTGTTTCTAGTATTTTTTTAGTTGAGTCTCTAGGGTTCTCTAAATATACCATCATGTCATCTGCAAAGAGTGATAATTTGGTTTCTTCATTACCTACTCTGATTCCTTTTATCTCTTTTTCTTCTCTTATTGCTAAAGCTAACATTTCTAATACAATATTAAATAGTAATGGTGACAGTGGGCAGCCTTGTTTCACTTCTGATCTTATTGGGAATGGTTTTAGTTTGTCTCCATTACATATGATGCTTGCTGATGGTTTTAAATAGATGCTACTGATCATCTTAAGGAAAAGCCCATTTATTCCTATACTCTCTAGTGTTTTTAATAGGAAAGGGTGTTGGATTTTATCAAATGCTTTTTCTTCATCTATTGAGATAATCATATGGTTTTTGTTAGTTTGGTTATTAATATAATTGATTATGCTGATAGTTTTCCTAATATTGAACCAGCCCTGCATCCCTGGTATAAATCCTACTTGGTCATACTGTACTATCCTGGGGATGACTTTCTGTAATCTCATGGCTAATATCTTATTTAAAATTTTTGCATCAATATTCATTAGGGAAATTGGTCTATAGTTTTCTTTCTCTGTTTTCACTCTACCTGGTTTAGCTATCAGCACCATATCGGTCTCATAGAAGGAATTTGGCAGTACACCTTCTGTCCCTATTTTCTCAAATAGTTTGCATAGTATTGGAATTAATTGTTCTTTGAATGTTTGGTAGAATTCACATGTAAATCCAAATGGCCCTGGAGATTTTTTCTTAGGGAGTTAGTTAATAGCTTGTTCTATTTCTTTTTCTAATATGGGGCTATTTAAATAATTTATATCCTCTTCTGTTAACCTGGGCAATCTATATTTTTGTAGATATTCCTCCATTTCATTTAGATTATCAAACTTACTGGCATATAGTTGGGCAAAGTAACTCCTAATTATTGCTCTAATTTCCTCTTGATTGGAGGAAAGTTCTCCCTTATCATTCTTGAGATTAACAATTTCATTTTCCTCTTTCCTTTTTCTTATCAAATTAACTAAAGGCTTATCTATTTTGTTGGTTTTTTCATAAAAGCAACTCTTAGTTTTATTTATTAATTCAATAGTTTTCTTATTTTCAGTTTCATTAATTTCTCCTTTTATTTTTAGAATTTCCAATTTGGTATTTAATTGAGGGTTTTTAATTTGTTCTTTTTCTAGTTTTTTTTTTTAATAACAAGCCCAATTCGTTGATGTTTTCTTTCTCTATTTTATGCAAGTAAGCATCTAGAGATATAAAATTGTCCCTTATAACCGCTTTGACCGTATCCCACAAATTTTGGTATGTTGTCTCCTTATTGTCATTCTCCTGGATGAAATTATTGATTGTGTCTATGATTTGCTCTTTCACCCATTCATTCTTCAGGATTAGATTACTTAATTTCCAATTAACTTTTGGTTTATTTTCTCCTGGCCTTATATTGCATGTGATTTTTATTGCATCATGATCTGAAAAAAGATGCATTTACTATTTCTGCCTTTCTACATTTGATTTTGAGGTTCTTATGCCCTAACACATGGTCAATTTTTGTATAGGTTCCATGGACTGCTGAGAAAAAAGTAAACTCCCTACTGTCTCCATTCAACTTTCTCCATAGATCTATCATACCTAATTTTTCTAACAATTGGTTTATCTTCCTAGTTTCTTTCTTGTTTATTTTGTGGTTTGATTTATCTAATTCTGAGAGAGCAAGGTTGAGATCCCCCACTAGTATCATTTGGCTGTCTATTTCTTCTTGCATCTCTCTTAATTTCTCCCCTAGGAATTTGGATGCTATTGCACTTCATGCATATATATTTAGTATTGATATTGCTACATTATCTGTGGTACCCTTTAATAAAATATAATTTCCTTCCTTATCTCTTATGATTAGATCTATCTTAGCTTTTACTTGATCTGAGGTAAGGATTGCTACCCCTGCTTTTTTTTCTTCACCTGAAGCATAATATTTTCTGCTCCAGCCCTTTACCTTCACTCTGTATGTATCTCTATGTTTTAGATGTGTTTCTTGTAAACAACATTTTGTAGGATTCTGGCTTTTAATCCAGTCCACTATCCGTTTCAGTTTTATGGGAGAGTTCATCCCATTCACATTCACAGTTAGAATAACTAATTCTTTATTTCCTGCTATCTTATTTACCCAAGTTATGTTTTCCCCATTCCTTTCCCCTTTCTCCCTTCCCCCCTCCTCAGTAATTTGCTTTTGATGACCCCCTCCCCCAAACAATACTCTACCCTTTAGGTCCCCTCCCCCTGTTTTTACTCCTTTCCCCTGATTCTTCTATTTTCCCTTCTATTAGTTTATCCCTTACTTTTCCTCCTTTCCCTCCCACTTCCCTCTAGCAACAGACAAGTTTCTATGTGAAATCAAGTGTCTGATATACACTTTTAGAGCCCAACCTGATGAGAGTAAGATTTACACAATGCTCATCTCCCTTCCCTCTTTCTCTCAATTATATTAGGTTTTCTTTGCCTCTTCAAGAGATTTTACCTTGTTTTTACCTCCTTTTTTTTTTTAGATCTTATTTTACCACTTTTTCCCTCTTTTCCCCAGTATGACAACCTTTCCCCCTCTAGTTCTCTTTTTCATATTATCAAACTAATATCTAGTTAATTATACCCCCAAACTTTAAGTATCCCCCTAGTAGAAATAAAGTTCTCAAGAGTCCTTTCCTTTTTACCTTTTTATGTATCTCTTGAATTCTGTGTTTGGATGTCGAATGTTTTGTTCAGATCTGGTCTTTTCATTAGAAATAGGTGAAATTCACTTATATCATTGAATGACCATCTTCTTCCCTGGAGGATAATACTCATTCTAGCTGTATAGGTTATTCTTGGCTGTAATCCAAGTTCCTTTGCCCTTCGGAATATCTGGTTCCAGGCCATGTGTGATTCTAATTATTGATCCCCGGTATTTGAATTGTTTCTTTCTAGCTGCTAATAGAATCTTTTCCTTGGTGCTATAGTCCTGAAATTTAGCCACGATATTCCTTGGGGTTTTAATTTTGGGGTCTCTTTCAGGAGGTGATCGGTGAATTCTTTCAATGGTGATTTTGCCTTCTGATTCTACAATCTCAGGGCAGTTTTCTTTCAGGATTTCCTGGAAGATAGTGTTTAGATTCTTTTTTTCATCATGGCTTTCAGGAAGTCCAATAATCCTTAGATTGTCTCTCCTAGATCTATTTTCCAAGTCAGTTGTTTTTCCTAGGAGATATTTCATATTTTCTTCTAATTTTTCATTTTTTTTTGTTTTTGTTTGATTCTTGAAGTCTTATTGAGTCATTCACTTGCATTTGTTCAATTCTTATTTTTAAAGTGTTGTTTTCTTCAGTTACCTTTTTAAGTTCCTTTTGTAACTGGCCAATTTATTCATTGCACTCTTTTTCCACTTCACTAATTTTATTTTTCAATAAATTGATGTCTTTATCATATCTCTTTTGGAGGGCTTCTTGCACTGACTTCAGTTTATTTTCCCATTTATCCTCCATCTCTCTTTTGAGATTCTGTATGCAATCTTCCAGAAAGGCCTTTTGAAAAGGGGACCAGTGATGGTCCTTAATAACATCCTCTGAAGTTTTGTCTAAAGGAACCTCAAGATCTGGGGTCAGCCCTTCTCTGTCTTGATAAAAGCTGTCTATGGTGAGAGCTCTCTTTTGCTTCTTCATTTTTTTTTTTTTTAGACAGTGTGTATATCTCTTTAAGGTTTGGAAAAACCACGTCTAAAGCTCTTTGCCCTAGGGCAATTTGGTGAATTAATTTAAGGTGCTGAGCTGGTGGGGGCTAGGACTAAGTCCGAATTACTCCTTAAACAAAGCAAGTCTGCCAGAACACCTGCCCCCAATCCGGGCAGAGTGTCCCGAGTGCCTCAGATAAACTCCAGGTGTTTGGAGTTTGTTGTTTGGAGTTTTTGCCACAATGAGCTGAGCTGAGTCCCACCCTCACTTCCAGCCTATACCTCTCTTTATCCCTCTGTCCGAGTTAGACAAACCTGATGTGAAGTTCTTCAGAGATATCAGCAAGCAGTGTCCAAGTATTTCTGAATTCGCTGACTTGAAGATCAGTTCAGAGGCTTATTTTATTGTTGATTTGAGAGAAGATCGGAGGAGACACAGAGAATCATGTTTTCACTCCACCATCTTGGCCCCGCCCCGAAAACTCCTGCGATATGCTTTAATTTCAAAATGGAATATGCACATGTGTGTATGTATGTGTGGAGAAAGAGAGAGAAGGAAAAGGAAAGGGAGAGGGAGAGGGAGAGAGGAAAGGAGAGAGAGAAGGAAAGGGAGAAGGAGAGGAAGTTCTTTTTGGTAGGAAATATGTGAATTGGAATAGAAATAATGAAGTTTTATTAAAACCCAATCTAAGTAAAAAGATAATTTTGATCACATAGTTTTGAAACTAATTTTTAAAAATTATTGAAGGAAAAAAAGATATTATTGTTACTGTTGTTTTTGTTGCTCTTGTCGTTCAGTTGTTTAGTCATATCCAATTCTTCATAATCCCATGGACTATGGCATATGTCCTCTGTCCTCTACTATCTCCTAAAATCTGTCTCAGTTCATGTTTGTTGTTTCCATGACACTATCTATCCATCTCATCTTCTGTCATCCTCTTCTTCTTTTACCTTCAACTTTTCCAGCATCAGAATTTTTTCCAATAGTACTGTCTTCTCATTAGGTGACCACAATATCTAAGCTTCAGCTTCAGTATTTGTCCTTCCAATGAATACACAGAGTTCAGTTCTTTAAGTGCTGACTGATTTGATATCCTTACTGTGCAAGGAACTCTCAAAAGTCTTCTCTAGCACCACAATTTGAAAGTGTTAATTCTATAGTGCTCAGCTTTCCTCTGTCCAATTCTCAGAAGGGTAAATTCCAAGTCTGTGAATATATCACAATATCTACTATATTATTTACTGGTATCACTATCAGAGATTGAATCCTGGGCTGAGGAGAACATTAGTCTAATATAGTGTAGTATTCCTGATATTCATACGTTTTCATATTAGTAAGTCACTTTTGACCTAAAAGCCAAAATAGAAATTCATTTGTAGTAATTCATATCTCATCATAAAAATTACTTATAAAGTGTGGAATTCCTAAATTAACTAAATTCAGAGAGTTTTTGAAAGGTCTCTTCCTTTTTTCCTTTGCCTCTTAAAAATCCCTAACACTTTTCAAGGCAGTTCAAGTTCCATTCTCTTCAAACAAGTCCTTTCTGATCCCCACAGTTAATAGTCTCTCTGCACATATCCTGAAACCCTTTGTAAATATTGTGTATGTAAGTTTATTTTGTATATATAAATATTTACTTATTTGTGAACATAGTTTATTTCCCCAACATAATGGAAAGTCCTTGAGGATAGGAATTGTCTTACATTGGTACCCTCAGAGTCTAGAACAATACCTGGTATGTTGTAGGCATTTAATAAATATTTATTGATTAGTTAATCTCTTCCTTGGATCTTCCATGACACTTTGAACCTCACTTAATGCTGTTCAATACACACTATTTCACTTTCTGTCATGGTCATTTTTGTCCATCTTTTATATTCCCCACTAAATTATAACCTTCAGTGAAAGGAATATATATATATATTCCTCTACCTGTGCATCACCCATAATGCTCTGCATACAGAAGGCATCCAGTTTTAAAACATGAACCTGTGAGTTGAATTCATTCTCAAAAGCTTCTGTTTTTGAAAAAAAAAAAAAGAAACTTCTCTGCATGTTATAGTTGCCCACAAAGTAATATATAGAGGTCAGAAAATTAAACACTTTTATCCAAAGGGAGGGAAAGAAACAAGGCCAAAGAACAAAAGATATTATGTTGACCTTGAGTAGGACATTTAAATCTCTCTAGGTCTTGGTTTTCTCATCTGAAAAATGAAGGAGGTGGTTTAGGTGACCTCTGAGGTCCTCTCTAACTCTAAATCCTTTGAAACTATTAAAGTTGCTTCCATTTTAAGCCTACCCATCAAAGAAGCAAGAGCTCAATTTCAGAAGAGTAAATCCTTCTCACAATCATCATGCCTATTTGATTTGGGAAAAGTTAAGATATTTATCACCAAAATGTTTATTAAATCAGGGTTTAGCATGTAAACACTCTCATTTTAAGAAAGTATATATATATATATATATGATATATATATATATATGTATTAATATATCATCACTCCCTCTAGTGGGATTAAAAAATTAACTAGGTTTAAAATTATTTCACCTTTTTTTTGGAGCAGCAGTCAAGAACTATTCTGCATTTTTATTCTAATCTTCATTCTATTATGAATGCTAGAATGAAAGAATTTTTATTTTTCCCAAAATTAGATAATATGGTAACATAATGGAATTTTTCATCTCCTTCATGAAAAAAAAAGTCACCAATGCTTTGAATTATTAGCCTCACATGATGTCAGGAAAATTATAAATATTTTTAAAAACTTTACTTACACGAAAACAATCGAACAATGATGAGCTATACAGTTGATATAAATAATGATGTCTAAAGAAGGCATTATTTTCACTGTCAAAGAACAACCTGAACTATCAATAATTAACTCTATCACATTTTAGTAAGTTCAATTTTTCATGTGTGTGTATATAAGACTAAATGATTTTATCTTTGGGGAAGGAATCCCAATCCAGTGTTTTCACAGTTGTAAAGAACTCCTAATGTGAAAATTTCTGGGGCATTGAAAGATTAGCTAACTTGCTTGTGGTCACACAACTAGCAAGCCTCTGAGGGAAGATTTGAATCCAAATCTTCCTGCCTGACAGGCTAGCCTTTTATTTACTATGCCATGGCTCTGTTCTAATGACATTTGGGGATTAATGATATTTCAAGTACCATGTACATTTAGTTAAAAATAATTTGTTGTGTTTTCATAGCATTTCCAAGTTTCAAATACAATTCAAAAGTTCAGACAGTACTGTGACATTATTTTAGATTTTTAAACTACTCATGTTGAGGGGGAAACAAAGTCTACACACTCCAACAAAGCTAAAAAAAAAAACTCAACCCTATTTATTACCCTATATATGTTCAGAAATCATAAAATTTTGACAGAAAATAAATTAGAAAAATAGATAATATATAATTTGCCACATGCCTCACTTTGTAAATCATTGCCTCTAATGCAATGGAATTTAATACAGCTATTACATTACCAGGAAATAGAAATTTAGAGGAAAAGAGATAATTATATTTGAGTTTTTTGTCTTTCTTTATAATGTAATCTAAGTGAAACTTTAATAACCAAAAAGCAAACACACTTATTTGATTATTTTTTGGACTACATTGACTCTGGCTAATGACTGAATAGAACTCTAAATATCTCCTGCAAAATGTAAGACTCTAAGCAACCATGTTTCTCACTGTTACAGAAATTAATTTAGTCCTAAAATTGATGACAAAGTTTCACATTCCTAGTAAGTGACATTTTATAGTCAGACAAAAGGATATGCCTCCCACCAAAAGCTAATGCTGCGGTCATCAACAACCCAACAAAGGCTATGTCTACCTACATGAAAATGAAAATGTAATAGATGGAAATATTCTCTTATAAAAGCTCCTTAGGCTTCACATGTATTAACGTATTCGTTTGCAAACATTAAGATCAAAAGCAAAGCAACAAATACACCCTAAAAAGTTTTTAGTCAGATTTTTATTAATGATATACAAGTAGTGAGGCATAAAAAATTAATAAGTTCAAGCCTTGAAATGTCAAATGTAATGATCTCCAGCTCTGCTTACCTCCTTTGCTTTTTGTTTCAGTCTTGCTTGCTCTGGGTCTTCTTGCCTTAAGCGACTCTGCATGGTTTAAAAAAAAAGAAAAAAAAAATAAGGTTAACAGATGGTTTAAGAACCCCTCGTCTGTTGCTGCAAGTTAAAAAATAGCAAAGACAGTGGAACAGGATACAAGGTGTGGAAGATGGGATGCTTAAATTCATAGATGTGCAATTTCAAGCCTGTAGGCCTCACCCAATAAACTGTTAAATATTCAGCTGTAAATAAAATCTACAGTAGGTTTAAAAAAAAAAAATCAACCCAATTTACTTATATTATTATCAGTTCTTAGGTTTTAATTCTTCCCCCTCCCCCCATCATACATGAGAATTCCCTATTAAATAACTATACTGTAACTCTACAAAAAAAGTCATAACTCTCAAACAACAGACAGTATATATTCATCTTTATTGTTTCTGAATCCTTTATTTCAGGTCAGTTTAACCCAAACAATAACAAAATGGGCACAGTAAAATGGGGAGAAATAAGCCAAATGCTTTCTCTAGAGCTTGGGTAGGCCTGAGTAGTAAGATTCCAGTCCTCCAGTTTCCAGTACATTAGACTGAGACCTTCATTGCCAAACCCTGCCAGACAATGACATCAACATTGTGAACGTTGCTCACAAAGATGGGTTACTAAAACAATGCTATGTTTCCCTTTCCCATTAATGATATTGTTAAAATACTGCCAGAGAGACTCCATCCCAAGGGGTCACCCTTAAGATTTGTGCTAATAAGAAAACAGTAATAAAATATATTTGTTTGGTTTCAAATCCTGAAAGAAAATCTTTAGTTCTTTGTAATCTGTATTTATTACCTATACATTTTTAAACAGGAAAAAACCAAAAGGCTTGCAATATAAACTGTCTCCCTAAGACAGAACAATGACAAAGCCTTAAATATGAATGTTAGTGCCAATAAAAATATTAGGTTATCTCTGGAAAGTCATAGTTTGTGTTTTAATATAACAAAAGATAATCTTGTCTTTTCACAAGAATCAGACTTCTTAGAAATTGAGTCAAATAGTGATTTACATCTATTTCTCTTCTCCAGGCTACTTCCCCCCTTCCTTCCCTTCTCTCCCACATATAACCTTTCTTTTATCTGAATTGCTCCTGGGGTTTCCCTGCCCTGTGCCCACTCTGCTGCTGCTGACTGGCAGCCCCAATCCCAGGCTGCTTCCCCCACACAGTATTTGTTCTGCCTGGCATACCAGCAGTTGCCCCATCTCAACTGGGCATACAGCAGCTGCAAGTGCCAGAACTACCTCCTGAGGCCAATTTTTACAGGTCTGAATCACCTGCATTAGGTTTCCAGGATGTTACAAGTGCTGACTTTACCAAGAGAATGCAGAATACAATGGGTGGATATGGAGCTGCATTTCTCACAGGGGATCCAGGTCTTCTTCAAAGGCTAATCAGAAACCAGACAACCGGGAACTCCAAGTTCCACTGGGCACGTCTGTCAACCTAGCCACCACTGTCATTGCTCCAGCTTCTTCATTAAGCCCATCCACCTTTTACATTAGGTCCAAAAAGAAGAAAAAAGTAGGAAGAGGTAGTTGATATATGGGTCAAAGTCAATACTAGGCAAGGATGGGTCATGGTACAAAAGGAACAATAGGGAGACAGCTAGATGGCACATGGATAGAGTCAGGAGTCCTGGGTTCAAATCCCACCTAATACACTTATCACTTGCTAGCCTTGTGACCCTGGGGAAGTCACTCAACCCAATTGCCTTGCAAAAAAAAAAAATGGTACAAAGGAAGCATCAGACACTCAGTGAGTTAACAAGACTCAGGAGAGACCTGTCAGGAGAGAAACAATTTAGCAACTAAAGACAAGGATACACTAGTATCCTCTGAACTTGTGTAGAATAACCTATTCAGCTGCTAATGATGAATATAAAATAAAAGCAAGACTATCCAAGAACAACAGTCATAAATAACATTCCTTCATTTACTTGAAGGATTTTTTTTTAAGATTGAAGGAACTTTTTTTGAGATATAATGAATTGCTTTTAAAACAAGAAATCTAAAAAATTTGTAAGCCCAAATAACCATGATTTGTTTTTGTATATTTAATGATGAATTGAGCTCAATTTTTATGAGATAAAAAAAATTGATATTTGCAATGTCTTTAAGTCATTGCTATGAACCTTAATAATCATAGTGCATGGTTTTAAGTTTTAAAATCTAAGTACAATAGAGGGGAAAAGCCTATTGAATTTATGGATAGCTGGTTGCCCAAAATATGAATTTTATAAGAGATACAGAACTTTTGCATTGATACTCTCTTGGAATCTGCTTTTTAAAAATAAATCCCAATTTCAGCTTATTTTCTTATTATTATCTTCTTTATTCTAAAAATAAATCATACAGAATCTGGATAAGATTTTAGTTCATTAGGTTCTGATTAATTTGCCATTTACTTCACAAAGCAGATTCCTTTTCCTCTCTACTCCAACAACAATGTTACAAGATCTTATACCCAAGACAGTCCTACAATAAGGATCTTATGGACAAAGAGCATAGCTAACATATTTAAAAGTGAAATGCTGGGTAAAAAGCAAACTATTTAGAAAAGGAAAAAAAATAAATTTGGGGGGGGGATTTCTGAAAAATAAAAGTCAAACTTCAAATTTATTATGAGTTCTTACCTTGTTGAAACACAAGACATTTTTACTATAACAAATATATGTTGAGGTTCAAAAGGAGACCCCAAGAGATTGGGGTCAAAGATGAGTGTCTCTTGCAGGCTTGAACTCATCTCCAAGCCAAGAGGCAAAGTTTATTGTAATTGTAATGTCAGTTGAAGCAAGCTAAGTTCCAAAAGAATTTAGTGAAGAACCAGGAGCAAGAAGATAAATTTATAGGACAAAGTTAGAGAGACCTGAACTTCATGTTATTTAATTGTAATTTTATGGCTTACAGGTAGGTTTGAGGGGTGGTCTATTCACTATTGTCTCAGGAACTTGGTTATTAACTGACTAGCAGCAATGTTTGTAGGACTATCTGAGGCCAGAAGACTTTAGAATCTTGACAGACAGATTGTTTGAACAATAGCACTCTAAGGTCAAAGAACCTCAGGATTACTTCTAGAAATTGTACCATATCACATATACATATATATGTATATATTTCTATACCAAATAATCAATTCAATCCAACAAACATTTATTAAGCACTTATTATATGTTAGACACTATACTATGTGCTGGGGATTCAGAAACAAAAAGTCTGGGCCCTCAAGGAGCTTACATTCTATTGGGGTTATTTGTGATAGTAATGCAACATGTACACAGAAAGATAAATAAATATTATAAGCAAAAGTAATGTCTGAGTGGAAGGCACCAATTATAAGAAGAGTTAGGACAGAACTCTTTAAGAGGAAGTTAGGATTCTAAGAGATAGAAGTGCATTCTAGAGAACAATCTGTGCAAAACATAAAGATAAAGATTTGAATAACAAATAGAGGGAACTGCTAGCAAGGCTGTAGGGCAGGAAGGCAGAATACATAGTAAATAATAATAAACTTGTAAATATAGGTGGCAAAGGGATTGGGAAGGGCTTTACTTGCTTAACAAAGGATTTTATATTTTATCTTAGAGTTTATGGGAAGCTACTGGATCTTCTTGAGCAAGGGAATGACTTTGTTTGAACTTTGTACCTTAGGAGAATCTATTTAGTAACTATATGAAGGAAATAGTGGAAAGGGGAAAGAGTGGAGGCAGGAAGACCAGTTGGGACCTAATTGCAATATTCCTGACAAGAGGTGATGAAGGCCTGAAATACAGTGTTGCTCATGTGAATGAAGATGACAGATTAGAAATACATTGTGGAGGTAAAATTCTTTTTAAAAAAATTCAATAGTATTTTATTTTTTCAACTACATGCAAAAATAATTTTTAATATTCATTGTTGTAAGATTCTGAATTCCAAATTTTGTTTTCACTCCTTCCCTTCCCCACTGATTCTCTAAGACAACAAGCAATCTGAATTGTTGTACATATACAATCACTTCAAAAATATTTCCACATAGTCCATAATAGGAAAGAAAAATCAGAACAAAAGAGAAAAACCACAAGAAAAAGAAGCAAACATAAAAGAAAAACCCAGGTGAAAATACTGTGCTTTGATTTACATTCAATCTCTATAGTTCTTTCTTTAGATGAGAATGGCATTTTCCATCTCAAGTCTATTGGGATTGACTTGGCTCATTCTATTGCTGAAAAGAGCTAAATTTATCATAGTTGCTCATATCATAATCTTACTGTTACTATGTACAATACTCCCCTGGTTCTGCTCACTTCACTCAGCATCAGTTCATATAAGTCTGTCTGACATTCCTGGATCAAAGAGTATGAAGTTTTATAGCTCTTTGGATATAGAGTGGAGGTAAAATTTTGACAAGAACTGGCAATTGATTGGACATGAGGGATGAGGGAAAAGAAGATGACTACTTTGAGGTTTTGACTTGGATGATTTTTGTATTGTAAAACAATATGAGGAAGTTTAACAATATCCTTTTGGTGAATATTTAGGAAATCTTACAGTGTGCACAACATTTAAAAAGATTCTGCAAGGTGATAGAGAATAGAAGACTCACTTATACTGTCATTATGATCTAGTATAAAACACAGGTATATGGAGTAAAAATTTCAAATGATTATCATAAACTAACCAAAGGAGGACCAAAGATGCTTAAAATTCTAGTTGTGTTCATGTTGTCCCAATATTATTGTATAAAGCAGATTATATTATAAATTACAATAGTATATGTTAATTATTACATATAGCAGATTCTTCAGATTTTGTAGAGGCAAAGAGCTAGAAAGAAAGTGGGGGGCATGCCAATCAGAAAATGGATGGACAAAAGATGGTACATGAATATCATGAAATACAATTGTGCTATCAGATATGATGAGACAAATGATGTCTTAGAGCAAAAGGGGAAGACTTGTATAAACTGAACATGAATGAAGTGAACAGAACCAGAACAATTTATACCACAATAACATTGTCAAAATGAGTAATTTTGAAAGACTTAAGAATTTTATCATAATGCAATGAACAACCATGATTCCAGAGGATCATTTGACAAAGATTGCTACCTACTTCCTGACAGAGAAGTAATGGACTGTATATGGAGAAGAAAACACATATTTTTTGAATGTAGCCAATAATAGTAATATATATGTATATGAATATTTATTACAAGGTTTGTTTTTTGGTTTTTTTTCAATAGAGGCAAGGAAGGAAATTGGAAGGGAGAAAAATATTTATATGTCTAAGTCATTCATTATTTTATGGAAAATAAGTTCATTTGCCACAATATCCCTCTTCTCCCCCTCTCTTCATCTCAAAACTCTTTGATGTTATTCTCTATTCTTTGCTCCTTTAATTCCAGTCTCAGATAATGAGGTTAGGTGGCTGGCCCTTCTCACTAGCCCTTTTACATGTACTCCTTGATTCCATTCCCTATTATCTTCTCCAGTAGATTACCCCTCAATCATCTCTCCCACCAATATTTAATTTATATTTTATGGTTCCCTTTCTGCTGGCTACATACATGTTCAAGTCACTCTGATTTTAAAAGAAAAAACATCTTTCCTAAGTAAGCAGGCTAAGAAAATAATATAAATAGTGATTACAATAATGCAAGTTAAATAAACAGCTACAGAACAATGGAAAATGAATGCTATCTTCTAGTTTCATAATCTTGGCCTAATCCTCAACCGCTCATTCATCCTTACTCTACATACTCAGTAAGTTGAAAAATAATGCATTTTTCAGATTGAAGGATATTATTTTCACTTTGTTTTGATGTGACTTTTCTGTTTTGTTGTTTCTTCTTTCACAATATCACTAACATGGAAATATATTTCCATGATTGCATATCTATAATCTTTACCAATTTGGGGGAAGAGAGAAGAAAGGGAGGAAAAGAGAGAAATTTGGAATTCCAGATCTTATAAAAATGAATGTTCCAAAATGTCTTTACATGTAATTGGAAAAAATAAAATACTATTTGCAAAAAAAAATGAGGAAAGAAAAATACTGCTTTTAAAAATTTTTACAGTATTTTTTGTATCTTTCTCATTATATTGCTACCATACTTTTCAGGCCTTCATCAGCTTTCACTGGGACTATCACAATGATCTTCTAATTAGTATGCTTGCCTTAAGACTCTTTTCACTCCAGTCCATTCTTCATATGGTTACTAAAGGGATTTTCCTTAAACTCATGTCTATGTTAATTGCCTCTTCAATAAATTCCAGTGGCTCCCTCTGAGATAAAATATAAACTCTTCTTTTTCTATATTAAAGTCCTTCATAATCTAGCTCCAGTTCACACCCCCCCAATATCACACATTACTCCCTTTTCTATACTCTCTGGGGTAGCCAAACTGGCCTTTGTATTTCAATTCTTAACTTAAGTTCCATCTTCATGAAGCCTTTTCTGATCCTCATACCTGCTAGTGTCCCTCTACCTAAACTACCTTGTTTTATTTTGTATTTATTTATATATGTGGATGTTATCTCCAAAAGAATCTCTATTCTACATAGAATATAAACTTTATGGCACTAGGGTTTGTTTCATTTTTTTGTCTTTGTCTCTCCAGTACCTAGCACATTTCCTAGCAAATAGCAGGCACTTTATAAATGCTGTTAACTAATTGAACTAAGTTATCACAGTCTATAGTGAAACTAAACAGGAAGATGAGTTTGTTTTTAATACCCCCAAATCTTGTACTTTATCTAGGTCTTCTCTCTTTGAGTAACTCCTTTTCCTTCCTCTTTTCCCATCAACATTACCTGTCTAAATACTTACCTCTCTGTGATCACTGGTACATAACAGCCACTGTTACTTAAATTGATCACAGGGTCACAGGATGGTCTCAAAATGGATCTAAGAAGCCATATAATCCAATTCCCTCATTTTACAGGTGAGGAAACTGATAGTTTAGAAAGCTTTGTGATTTATTCAGTTTAGTTTATGAGTGTCATGGACAGGATTTCATCTTAAGACCTCTGACTCCTGAACCAGGGCTCTTTTCCACTATATAATGCTGCCCTCAAATAGTAATCATGATGCCAATAGTCTTAGGAATTATCTATTACAGGTAATATAAATGACATTGCTAAGGTGATGAGCCATCCTACAATTGTCCTAGATTTCAGTTTTGTATTTCTCCTGAATGTTCTTCAATATACCTTCCAAAGATATCTTGCCCATAATAGGGTTATGAGCTTGATAACATTTCCTTCTTCCTTTGAACTTATTACTTGATAAATCTGAGCATATTAGATTTTAGAACCCTAAAGTATAATGATAGAGAGATAGATATTTGGGGGTGGTTAGCCTTTTAGTCCCATTTCAAACATATACCTACTTTGAGCCATCAAATATTAGAGCAATAATGGCAATCATTTTTTCCCTCTCACCTAGTAACAAGATGACAGTGCCATATTTCTGACCTTAAGGTGTCTGTTGTATATACTATCTACATCTCTTAATAAAACCATCACTACTTCCAAAATGCCAACTAAAAGCAAAACATTCCTTTTTAAAAATGTTGAGCAATTAAAGAATCAAATTCACTTTTAAAATATTTGGTAAAATGTGGTTCTATTGGGAAAGGAAGGAACTAACCCAATTTCCTCCGTTGAAAAATATTGCCCTGGTTTTGGATATTCACTTGGCTATTCATTTGGATATTAATGATGAGCCTCAGCAAGCAGAGGCATGCTAATGAATCACAAGGGGAATGAAGAAAACTCAATACTGCTTGGGATTCTGAAGAGGGACACAGGCTAAGGACAAATCCCGAAAGCCATCAGAAGTTTAAAAAAAAAAAGATGTTTGAAGTGGGGAAAGATTTTAATTTTCATTGTCCTGCCCATGGTATTACAGACCAAGAGTTATGAATTATATAGCTCATAAAACATGCTATAATTCAAGCTATCACAACTAGTATTTTAAATTATGTTTAAGGTAGTTTTTTGAAGGTGTCCTGAAAAGAGTACACAAACATACCACATTATACCTGATCAGGCAGAGCCTCATTCACAATAAATCTTTCCTGAAATGGAAACTAGGCATTCCCATCCTAAAGCAACTTATGGAAGACAATTTTGCAAGATATTAGCTGGGCTGAGAAGGAACTGATCCAGCTCCAAAGAATAACAGCATTACTAATAAAAGAATCCCATTTATAACTCTTTAAGGTCTGCAAAGCACATTCCTCACAATGACCCTGTGAGATATTATTATCCCTATTTTACACAAAAGGAAACAAATTCTGAGAGGTTAATAATAGTATACAATATTTATATGGTATTTAAAGATTTGCAGAAGCAATACTTTCTTTGAGACCTGTCTTAACCACCTCAACTGCTTCCTCCTTCATCTAGAAAATATTTTTTATTTTGTTTTACACTTAACATCATATCATTCATATTTTATATTTATATTACTTAGGACAAAAAAATTAAATAAAGTTTTATATAATTTATTATGTTTAATACATATTTTGTGCCTAGTTATATGTGAGCATGATGTTTTTCTGATAATATAAAGGTCCTTGAGGACTGATACTATTTCATAATTTTTGTCTTTGTATTCCAAGGTCCCAGGATAGTACCTGGCACCATCCTAGCATTAATAAAAGCTTGTTGATTGGCAAGACATTTTATATACATCATTTCATCTGAATCCTCAGACAATACTGTGAGATAGGTACCATAGTTATTATTATCCCCATTTTACATATAAGGAAACTGAGGCTGAAGAAAATTTAGTGATTTGCCCATGGCAACACAGTAAATGTGAGAG
Source organism: Myrmecobius fasciatus (assembly GCA_023553655.1). NCBI lineage: Eukaryota > Metazoa > Chordata > Mammalia > Dasyuromorphia > Myrmecobiidae > Myrmecobius > Myrmecobius fasciatus. The sequence goes on along the minus strand of JAJPUD010003299.1, from coordinate 56,612 downwards.
GTGAGCTTTGAAACCAGTTTTTCCTGACTTCTGATCAAGCACTCTATCCACTACACCAAAACATCCATGGTCACACATCTAGAAAATGTCTGAGGAGAAACACACCCAGATCTCTCCTGACCCCAAGTCTAGCATCCTTTCCTATTACATTGGGGTTTAGATTCATTTGCACAATGGAGTCATTAAAAAATCTAGATTGGAAAAAAATCTAGGAAAAGTATTAGGGAGATTATTAAATAATTATAGTTAGCCAGCTGCTTTGTTGTCTTCTGATAGTTCCTATACCAATCCTCCTTTGCCAGGAAAAGCTAATATTGTAAGATAGCCCCCTCAAACCAACATACAGACTCAATATACAGCAGACATGGACAAATAGAACAAAATAATCATGGCTTTATGATTCTTTTCTGTTATTAATATGACAGGGTTGATCGGAGGTATAATGACCTCCAGGTCAGGCATTTTCTGACTGTTAATGACCGGCTGGGTTCAGGACTCTTGGCTTTGCCTTGGGCATCCATCCAAATGCTCTAGCTGGTCATTAACTGTCAAGAAATGCCCTCTCTGTCAGTCATTATTGCTTCAGCTTTAAATCTAAGCTTCTGAGAAATGCCTATGCTCCTGGGATTAAATGTCTATAAGCTAACTAAAATATGTCAAAGAATCCTCAATGTTAAGATTTCTGTACTTAGAAAAAAAATTATATCTAGCTATCTAGATAGTACATTGAAATTTGTTTTATTGAATTTTTTTACTTTCCAGTCCGTAGCAACCATGTTATGCACAACATATGAAGATAGTACCTAACTGAGAAGATCCTTCAACTCCTCCCCTCACTTTAAATTTCAAGGATAATAAATTACTGTGAAATTGATTTAGTTTTACTATTACATACATCCTTACCGTGGGTCCTCAGCTAGAAGGACATTTTTATGTTTAAGTCTTTGTAGATGTAACATTTTATATGCTTGATATCCTACAGCTGAAATACTTCTATGCATAATACTAAAATTGGAAAATCTATTAATACTTTGTAAAATGACATGTCTGGTATGGCATTTGCCTTTGTCAAAAAAAAGTATATAATTCCATGAAATGTTAACCTCTCATATGTGACCAACACTGGCCAAAAGAATGGCTCCTCAACTCAAGGGGAAGAAAGCTTTCACTTCAATATTTAAGGGATCTGTGATCAGGGTGGACATTCGCTTTACCAAGACACATCACAACCTATCTAAGTCTCAGCAGATGATCTTTATAAGTTACTGTGGCAACTAAAAAAAAAAAATCATCACCAGCAGCCAACATACTAGTGATAAGCCTCTTCACATTTAGCCAAGTCAGATCTTGGATAATGGACATATAATTGGTCTCCTTTTAGCTTGGCAGAGTAAGTCAGAGCTTATGCTCTACTGATCCCAGAGTTCAAGGATACAGGCTCACCTTCACATCACAATCAAGCTGAGGCAACCTTCACTCTAGGGAAATAATGATTTTGGAAATGTAAAACATAAACTTTTTTATGATTCAAAATCTCTAAAGCTAATGAAAAATATTTTTCTTTTTTTATTTCAAAAAAGGGGAAGAGTTTAAACAGTGTTATTATGTCCTCTGCAAATGTCACAGTTGAACATGCAGAAATAGTTCTACTTTTTGATTTCCCTGTACAGGGATTCAAAATCAAGTCAACAAGCATTTATTAAGGGCTTTCTGGGAACCAGATATTATATATTAAGCATTGGAGCTACAAAGAAGGGGAATGACAACCCCTGCTTTCAAGTAGAATGAGGGAGGCAAACTTGAAAATAAGTAAATACAAAGAAGACATATAAAATATATAAATTGGAGATAATCAAAAGAGGGAAGGAATTAGCATTACATTGGTTCAGGAAAAACTTCTTTTTGAAGGTGACATTTAGGTGGAACTTGAAGGAAGCTAGGGAAGCCAAGAAGTAGAGATGAGGGATGAGAAAATTCCTAGAATGCGAGACAGAGTGAAAATGCATGGAATTCAAAAATGGAAATCTCTTATGACAAATAGTAGGGAAGCTAGTATCACTGGATTGGAGATGAGTTTGGGCTAAGATATGAGCAAAATAGAAAAATAGGAGAGGACCAGACTGTGAAGGATTTCCAGTGACCAGAAAAGGATTTTATATTTGATCCTGGAGGTGAAAGAGAAGCACTAAAATTTATTGAATTTTCTTCAGCCACTTCAGTCATGTCTGACTTTCCATGACCCCGTTTTGAGGTTTTCTTGGCAAAGATACTGATGTGATTTGCCGTTTCCTTCTCCCATTCATTTTACAGATGAAGAATTGAGACAAAGGGGTTGTGATTTGCTCATGTCACATAATTATTAAGTATCTAAGGTAGAATTTGAACTCATGGAGAAGAACCTTCTTGATTACAAGTTCAGTGCTTTATCCACTGTGACACCTAACTGTCCCATTTTATTGAACAAGGAAGTGATATAGTCAGACCTGTGCTTTAGAAAGACCAATTTAACAGCTTAGTAGAAAATGGTCTAGAATGAGGAGAAACAATCAAATCTTAACGTTCTCTAAACATGTTTACAGCTTCTCAAGGTTAATCAAACAAGGGATGAATTGTGTTTTCCTTGGCTTTCTTTAAGTAAAAGGATGCCAGTCAGTTTAGAAGCTAAACTCTAGAGTTCTTTCCACCTCCCAGGACAGATGATCACCCTCTGCTCTTAGAAGCATCTTTCTCACATTTGTGTCACTCATAGCTCTATGGCCTTTTTTTTTTTTTTTTTTTTTGTAAAGCAATGATAGGAGAGTTTAATGCTTTTGATTCAGTTTTTCATTAAATAAAGTTAAGTGACACAACTCCAGGAGCTACACTATTGGAAGTCACTGCAGTGCTAACTCTTTCAATTATAAACCCCCCTTTTCCACCAATGACATTAGAACTTCACCCATGGCTGTACTGACTTACAAGTTTCACTTTTAATTAAATAAGTTAAATTAGCAACAGGAAACATTTTACCTTCACATTAGCTTTGTGAATAAAAAAGTGAAAGTTAAGATCAGGAAAACTGTGAAAGCTTAGCTCCCTATTCTCAACTTTATCCTAGAGAAAGAAGGCAAAGGTATAGGTTTTAGACACTTAAAAAATGGAGGGATAGAAAATGAGAATTGAAAATTAAATAAGTTCAAAAGTAAGTCAGTAATCTATACTCAAGGAACTTAGAGACTTCTTAAGTAAATAGTTGCCAACTTTGAAAGATTATAGAGAAGGTACCTACAATGTACTGTCCTTACCAAAACAAACAAACAGAAAATCAACAATCTCATCCCCCCAAAAACCATGGTAGATATTCAAAAGAATTAATTCTTCCAAATGTAGACAAGGTCAGCACAAATTAGAAAGTTTAAAAATTATTTTCCACTTTTTAAGTGCCAAATCTAATGCTTCCTCAGTCCTTGGTCTTTTTGACCGCTATGCAGAATTTGACACTATTGACCATTCTCTCTTTTTTAGATAATCTCTTTATCCTGGGTTTTTGTGACACTACTTTTTCTCATACCTATTTGGCTTCTCCTAAATCAGCTTTGCTAGATCATCTCCAGGGATATGCCTATTAAGTATGAGTGTAACTTAATGCTCAATTGTGAATAAATCTTGACATGGTTTCCTCTTTTCTTTCTGTGCTCTCTTTCTTAATGATCTCATCAGTTCCTGTAAGTTCAAATATCATTTCTATAATTATTAATCTTCAATCTGTATATCCATCCTCAACCTCTCTCCCACTTTCCAGTCCTATATCATTAACTTCTTATTGGGCATTTCCAACCAGAAAGTATATTAAACTTAACAAATCAAAAACAGGACTTGTTTCCTTTCTCCCTAAAATCTACCCCTCTTTCAAATTTTTTTTTTTATTTCTTTTAAGGACACTTGTTGCTGTCCAGTCATTTCAATAATGTCTGACTCTTTGTGATACCATTTAGGATTTTCTTGGCAAAGATACTGGAGTGATTTACTATTCTCTTCTCCATTTCACTTTACAGATGAGGAAACTGAGGTAAACAGGATTAAGTGACTTGTTCAGTATCACAAAGTTAGAGTATGAGATAAGATTTGAACTCAGTAAGAGGAGTCAAACATTCTTTCCTCTGCATCATCTAGTTGCCCTTATCAGGACACTACAATTCTTTTTATCATTCATGATTGCAATTTCAAGATGACCATCTTTTCATTCTCCTTCTCTTCCCACTCTGTATCCAATAAGTATCCAAGTTTTCTGAATTTTACCTCCATAAGATTTATCTCATTTGCTCACTTTATCTCTACTCATGCAGCCACAACACTAGTTTAGGCCTTCATCACCTCTTAAATTTATCACAATCTCCTAAATGGCCTTTCTTTATCCAGGCTCTCCCCTTCTCCAATCTACCTTCCATATAGCTGTCAAATAAAACCTAAATCTAATCTACTCATCTTCCCACTTTAAAAAGCTCCAATAGTCTTCTTTTAGGATCAGAGATAAATTCCCCTATTTGTCATTTAAAGCCCTTTATAATATGGCTCACCTTGATAGCACTTGGGTATTTACTATATACTAGGCTCTATGCTAAGTTCTGGAGATAGAAAGAATGGCAAAACCCCAAAACAAAAACAAAACCAGTTTCTTCTCTCGAGCAGTTTACAGTATAATAGAACAACATGCAAATAACTATAAGCAAACAATATATATTTTATACATATATATACATGCATATATATGTGAATGTGTGTATACTTAATAAATGCTAATTTATTTGTGTTGACTTACTACTACATGACTGATCCACTTCAAATATGCCCTTGATGATATCTTTTATGCCATTCACTACATGCATGGTGTTGTTGATAGTATACTATAACTTATTCATTTGTACCCATAATATGACTCTCTCTATTGTCCTTTGGGTCATCCAATATTTTGAATTTTCTGAGATTGTGGCATTCTATAATTTAGTGCCATAATGAATCAGCAGATAAATATTTTGAAGAGTCCATGGATCTTTGATTGATGTAATATTTCTTCTAGTAGGAAAGATACATGCCATCCTGTGCACCTCTTGTCCAATTCTTATAAATCTTCCATAGGGGGATCAACAAACCCATTAGGAACCTGCTATAGATCTCATAAGATTGTGTGAATAACAAATAGTCCAGTTTTCTCTTATTCTCAATACATAATAGGACCCCTTCCTTTTTCAGATACATCTTTCTGAAGGTATTTTTATACCACTTTAAAAATATTTTACAATCTTTCACAAACCTTTTCCATAAAATGTTATAAGTTGGCTTAAATTTTAAACCAGAGTTCTTTTTGATTAACATATTCTCTATTTGGCAAAGAAATATTGTCTCTGAGTTCATATTCTATAATTTGTTTAGCTATTCCTCAGTTGATTCTAATGAATTTATATTTAGGAAATGATGATGGTCTGTGACAATGTCTGTTCTTTTATCTATTTTCCATTTTCCATAATTTCTAAATTATTAATTATGAACCATATCATTCCAATTTTTATCTTTTTGTTCCAATTTGGTATTGATTCTGTTTTTTGCTATAGCAAGTTAATATTTTGATGGTTTAGAGATGGGTGACAGTATGTTTGTATTCTGCTGCTTTTACAGAGGGAGAGTGACTCCTAAGTGACAGAGAAAATGGTGATGTGAACTGAATTCAGACATATATGAGGGACAGAATTGGTACCAGAGATACTTCAGGTAGAAACAAGCATGGCTCCAGACTTTCTTTGGGGGAAATATGGGAAGAAAGACGTGGCTTTGTAGGCTACAGAAATGTAGGGAAAGCCAATTTCTCAATATGTTCCTGATTTCCAGCATGCCTCCTTAGAGACTTGGGAGAAAAACATTTCCCCTTAGATGAGATCTGAGTTTCTCTCTTGGTTTAAGTGGAAATCTTACTCCTATGAGAAAAGCCTTATTCATTTTTGAGTATTTTCTGATATATTCTAACCTACATGACTTCTCTGATTTATATTTGCTGTTGACTTAGATAAATGGATTTATGCATTATTCACTATTTTATGATGGATGGTCTTTCATGTAACCTGGATTGGGTGGGAAGAAGCCAAGCTAATGAGTTCAACATTGACACTACCCTCCCCTTTTAAGAGCAATCAAGGAAGTGGCTTTTATTTTGAACTCTTAAGAATAAGCATACTTCTAGATCATTGATCTGGTCTGATACCACTTTCAGAGAGAGGAAAGGGAAGGAGCAGGCAGCCAGCACCTCTCATGGGAAATTTTCCCTTGGAGAATGATGAACTATATTCCAGATAACTGTACTTCTTGTGAATTGCATTTTGAGAACCAAAAGGGGCACACAATCTCCATGAGCATATGTTTCTTTCATATATCTTCTCTTGGTGGTGAGATAATGGCATTGTAGAATAAGAATAAGACATTTTTTAAACATGACCAATACAGTACAACTGTGTTTTGCTCAACTATACCAATTCATTTGGCCCAAAAGAAAGAGGATATCATGGAAGAAAACATGTGTGTCCAGGGGGAAAATGATAATGATAAAAAAATCAATAAAACATTTTATAAGTCATATTACACAGCAGAAGGGGATTCAAAAAAGGAGGAATTTTAATATTACTTTAAGTTTAATTTTTACTTTTAAAAACTGAGATGTAGGTAGAGTCATCATTTCATAAGCAATTTTCTTTTCTATCTTTTGTATATGAATATGTTAATGTTCATGTTAAGTTCATAATATATTTTTTAAATCTTGCAGTCTTTTTTGACATTTCCTTCTCTGTCACATCCTATATCAACTTTGTCACTAAGTCTGATAGATTCTTCATTCTTCTTCCCCAGTCAGCCCACCCTAATTAGGTTCTTACTATGTTGTTTAAGCATACCAAGAATAAATCTAGATCCTCCTTTGAAGGAACATATATTCTTTTTTTATTAAGAAAACTTATTTAGTGCCATACCAATCAAACTCCCAAGAAATTATCTTACAGATCTAGAAAAAATAGTAGCAAAGTTCATTTGGAAAAACAAAAGATCTAGAATTTCAAGGGGATTAATGAAAAAAAAGGCTGAAGATGGTGGACTTGCTGTACCAGATCTAAAACTATATTATAAAGCAGCGGTCATCAAAACCATTTGGTACTGGCTAAGAAATAGAGTAGTCAATCAGTGGAATAGGATAGAATCACAAGACAAACTAGGCAATAACTATAGCAATTTGGTTTTTGATAAACCCAAAGACCCCAGCTTTTGGGATAAGTATTCACTATTTGACAAAAACTGCTGGGAAAACTGGAAACTAGCGTGGAAGAAATTAGGGCTTGACCCACATCTAACACCACATACCAAGATAAGATCTAAATGGGTTCATGATCTGGATATAAAGAGTGATTTTGTAAACAAGTTAGAGGAACATAATATAGTTTACCTCTCAGACCTGTGGAGATGGAATAAATTTATGTCCAAAGAAGAACTGGAACTTTTAATTGAAAACCAGATAGATAACTTTGACTATATTAAGTTAAAAAGTTTTTGTACAAACAAAATCAATGCAGACAAGATTAGGAGGGAAGCAATAAATTGGGAAATCATCTTTACATTTAAGGGTTCCGATAAAGGTCTCATCTCTAAAATATATAGAGAATTGTCTCATATTTATAAAAATTCAAGCCATTCTCCAATCAATAAATGGTCAAAGGATATGAACAGACAATTTTCAGAGGATGAAATTAAAACTATTTATAGTCATATGAAAAGGTGCTCCAAATCACTATTGATCAGAGAAATGCAAATCAAGACAACCCTGAGATACCACTTCACACCTGTCAGATTGGCTAAAATGACAGGAAAAGTTAATGATGAATGTTGGAGGGGTTGTGGGAGGGCTGGGACACTGATGCATTGTTGGTGGAGCTGTGAACGGATACAGCCATTCTGGAGAACAATTTGGAGCTATACTCAAAAAGTTATCAAACTGTGCATACCCTTTGACCCAGCAGCATTTCTATTGGGCTTATATCCCAAAGAAATCATAAAGGAAGGAAAAGGCCCCACATGTGCAAGAATGTTTGTGGCAGCCCTTTTTGTAGTGGCTAGAAACTGGAAATTGAATAGATGCCCTTCAATTGGAGAATGGCTGAATAAATTATGGTATATGAATGTTATGGAATATTATTGTTCTGTAAGAAATGACCAGCAAGATGATTTCAGAGAGGCCTGGAGAGACTTACATGAACTGATGCTGAGTGAAATGAGCAGAACCAGGAGATCATTATACACGGCAACAACAGTACTATAAGACGATCAATTCTGATGGACATGGCTCTCTTCAACAATGAAATGTTTCAAACCACCTCCAATTGTTCACTGAAGAAAGCCATATACACCCAGAGAGAGGGATGCGAAATGTGGACCACAACATAACATTCTCATACCCCTTGATTGATGTTTGCTTACATTGTGTTTCCTTTATCTGATATATCGTTTGTGTAGATAAGATTTTTCTTGCACACCAATGATAAGTTTGGAAATATGTATACATATACTCGCTTTGCCAATATTTTAACATAATTAACATGTAGTGGATATCCTGCCATCTAGGGGAGGGGTGGGGAGTTGGGGGGAAAAATTTGTAACGGAAAGCTATGTAAGGGTTATTGTTGAAGAATTACCCACGCATATGTTATGCAAATAAAATAAAAATTAAAAAAAAAAGAAAACTATATTTTTATTAATACTTTTTATTTGCAAAACATATGTATGGGTAATTCCTAAACATTAACCCTTACAAAGCTTTTTGTTACAAATTTTCCCCCCTACTCCCCATCCCTCCCCTAGATGGCAGGATATCCACTCCATGATAATTATGTTAGAATATTTAAATCGAATATATGTATAGTTATTGCCACACCTCATTTTTTTGTTCAGGAGAAATCGTACCTATAAGAAAGAATAATCCGATAAAGGAAATACAATGCAAGCAAACATCAATAGATAACATGAAAATGTTATGTTGTGGTCCATATTTCACATCCCTCTCTCTGGGTGTATATGGCCTTCTTCACTAACAATTGGAATTGGTTTGAAGCATTTCATTGTTGAAGAGAGTCATGTCCCTTAGAACTGATCCTCATATAGTACTGTTGTTGCCGTGTACAACGATCTCCTGGTTCTGCTCATCTCACTCAGCATCAGTTCATGCAAGTCTCTCCAGGCCTCTCTGAAATCGTCCTGCTGGTCATTTCTTACAGAGCAATAATATTCCATAACATTCATATACCATAATTTATTCAACCACTCTCCAATTGATGGACATCCATTCAGTTTCCAGTTTCTAGCCACTACAAAAAGAGCTGCCACAAATATTCTTGCACATGTGGGGCCCTTTCCTTCTTTTATGATTTCTTTGGGATATAAGCCCAATAGAAACACTGCTAGGTCAAAGAGTATGCATAGTTTGATAACTTTTTGAGCATAGCTCCAAATTGCTCTCCAGAATGGTTGGATCCGTAAGGAACATATATTCTAATATCAACATTAAATGTGTTTTGCTCAACTATACCAATTCATTTGGCCCAAGAGAGTTAACTACTATACAAGGCACAATATAAAGTGGACGATAAAATGGACATATTATCCCTAATACCAAACCAGCCTCATTTAAAATTTGGATTACTATAAACTTTCTCTTCAACAAATGCTTTGCTTAGCTTCTCCCATCTTCCAATCCTAATTGGGTTTTATAATGTAATCTAAAAAACACTATCACTTATTGTTTCTCTTCAACTTAATAACAACTTATAAACACCTCTTTATCAGCTATGATTGTATTAGTTCCAGGTTCTTATATTTGAAAATGCTTTGAAAAGTTAGACAACATAGTACCATACAGTGGCAAAAACAGTGCATCTGGAATCAAAGTACCTGAGTTTGAATCCCAGTTGTGCTACTGATATGTATGAACTTGAGGAAATACTAACAATTCACATTTCTATAGTGTGCAAGGTTTGCATTGGGTTTACAAATATTATTTTAAATGATCAGCAAAATAGCCCTGTGAGGGAGGCATTATCCTATCCTTATTTTATAACCAATAAAAATCAAAAGCAGATAAAATATGAAGCATGAGGCTCATGATTATACATTTAGAATATCTAAACTGAGATTTGAGCTGAAATTTCTTCCATTTTATACTCTGGGCCTTCATTTTTTCATCTATAAAATTAGAAGATTAGGCTAGATTAAAGGTAACAAGTTTAGAGCAGTGGACTGCTAGTAGCCAACCACACTCAGCTGATTTCTATTTGAGTTTGACCTCCACCAGTATAATACTCCAATAATCCTGTCTGGCCTTCATAGTCTGCCAAAATCTAGCCCATCTGACTTCCCATGGACTCTCAATGTGTGCTTTAGCTACAATCAAGTGAGTCTCTTTACTGACTCCAATATATTACACCGATTTCCCTTTCTTTGCTTTTGTTCATATTAGTCAACTTGCCTAAAACACCTTTTCTCCTCTATTCAAACCTTACCCATATTCCAAAGTCCAACTCAAGTCTCACTTTGTCCAGGAAGCCTCTTCTGATTATTATGGCCAAAAGAAGTTCCTTCCTTTATCACATCATTTAGCACTGAGTTCTTTAACTGTTATATGTGAATCAGTTTTTTCCCCCTTAAGTACAAGCCTTGTGACAACATAGACCACATCTTTTTTTTTTCCAAAACATATGTATGGGTAATTCTTCAACATTAACCCTTACAAAGCTTTCTGTTACAAATATTTCCCCCCTACTCCCCACCCCTTGACACCCCACCCTTGACAAATTGAATATATGTATACATATTTCTACAGCTTGCTGTGCAAGAAAAATCATATCTACAAGAAAGAAAAATCAGATAAAGGAAACACAATGCAAGCAAACATCAATTGAGAGCATGAAAATGTTATGTTGTGGCATAGACCACAGCTTAGCCATATTTCACACTTCCATAGTACAAGGCAAAGAATAAGTTCTAAATGATTATTTAATAAGCTGACTGAATTGGTTGGTTCTTAAGAAGGTGCACCTGCACATCCCACCTAAAGTTCATCAACCATCTACTGTCTAATAACCAACAAATTCCTGAACTGTGCTTCTGTTGACATTTTTGTTATCAATCTAATTATGTTGACATTTACTTCACAGTTCAGGGAGAGTAACTGGGGCACCTACATTATTTATATTTCTCTAGGATAGGGTTTCTCAACCTTTTCTGTTTCATGGATTAATTTGGCAATCTGGTGAAGCCCACAGATCCTTTCTCAGCATAATGTTTTGAAATCTATTCCATAAGATATGTAAGATAACAAAAGAAATAAACTATATTGAAATAGTTATTAAAAATTTTTAACTTAACACTGGCTTAACAACATTTGCCCTAAAGAATTTGACCTCACAGCTGCTTGGGAAGGTTTTTCTTTTTCCTTTTTTTTTTCAGTGAAATCCCAAACTAAAAATATAACCCTTTTCTATATTTCCTGTCATAAAATAGTGACAGAAAGTAAATAATTTAATAAATAAGAAAGCCAAAAAAATTTTTTTCACTTGCTCTAAGGTAAAGCAACTGGATTATTCCAGGTTAATCTTCCTATTCTAGCATCTAGCAATCAGGGTTCTAAGTACCAATAAACCCCACACTGAGAGCAGGCAACAGATTACAAAAATATAGCCTTTTATGGTAACTGCACTATAATGACTTCATTGCCAAAGGCCACATTAGCTGAGGATGGAAGATTCAATTTATAGTATCTAGTGAATGTGTGTATGCTCAGTGACAGTTTTACAGATTTCTTCAGAGGAAGACTTGCTTTCCTATGCCAGAGAAAAAAATCACCACCTTTGAAAAACATATATGAAGAACCACATTTGTTACTTCTCTAGAAAGGTAAAAAGTTTTCAATCTCTTTCCATCTTCCAGCTAAGAAAGAGACAAAATTGGCCTTCCCCAATCTGAACTAACTGGGTTCTCTGGCTAGCTGATAAAAGTAAATACATTATTATTGAAAATGAGGTGAGGGAGCTATGATTCTTAGTAGATGTGTATCCACTAAGATGGCAATTCGTGTCCCAAGTGCTACACAACTATTTTATTATATTCTTTTATACCATTTCTCCTGCATAATCTTTTGTTCATTGTCCATCTGTCATCCTCACCCTTGTCACATGACTGGCTCTCCTTTTCTAGTTGTATGCTTCATTGATAAAATCCTTTATACTATTTTTCCTGCTTTTCCACTGGTAATGTCTGGTAGCTTACTCATCTTCATCATGAGCCATTCAACTGCTCTTTGCCCTCATAACTTGAATTCTTAAGAGATGATAGAATGCTATAAGTGACAAGCCTACAGTATCACGGCACCAAAGGCCTTTATAAGAAGCAATAAATATGAAGAATTAAAAAAAACATGGAAAGAAAAATGAACTACTACAGAGTGAAGATAAGAAAAGCAGGAGGAACTATATATATATATATATATATATATATATATATAATGACAAAAGGAGTATAAAGGAAAACAACACTAAAAGACATCAGAATGCAGATACAAATACCATTCTTTATTTCAAAGACAGATGATGGAGCATACTTCCTTCTGCTCACTAGAGAGCTGTAGGATTACGAGTGCTAGATGATGCATAGACTGTAAAATGTGATTGCTATGTTGGTTAGTTTGGGTAATTGTTCTTCTTTGTTACAAAGGAGGGTTCTAAATAGGAAATGTATTGTTGCATAAAAAGGGGTATCTATAAAATATTTAAATAGCACTAATAAAATAAAATTTGAAAAAAGGAGAAGCTTGGGGTCATTAAAAAATATTACACAATTTTCCAAATACAATTCAGTCTATTCCCCTCTTCCTATACCATTTTTGGCCCAGTTCATTGTGTATCTGCAATGTCTGTACATGAGATATATTTATGTTTCATATCTATATCTATCTATTTAGCTAGCTAACTAGCTATTTATCTGTGCTATGCATAAGGCTGTCCATACAACTACACATCACCATCTGAACAATAGGTTCTTTATCCACTTGATTTTTCTGTTAGGATAGTTAAGACAAATACTTTTGAGTATTACTCATCTTTTTTAACAGCCTTTACAATCATCTAAGACAACACAATCAGCATAATGTCAGCTTTAAACAGGAGGATCTACAGGTCTTCACCAACTTCAGGTAATCTTCCTTCATATGGATTATATGTTAGAAATCCTTGGGGCAATAACATACACCTTTAGCAATCATAAAACTAATGTCTCTTTTTTTATTCCTTGTTTTATAGTAACAATCAAAGAATCACCCAAAAAAGTAAGCTGTCTTGTACCTTTTTAAAGGAGTCTTGTTTGATTTTTCCCAAAGCATTAGAGATGCTTTGAAGAACATTTAAGGCTAACTTTTGCTCTGCTGAATCAAAAGTTTGTTATTATCAACAAATAAGCTCAGTAGATAGTGTATTATATTTAATTCTCAATTATCTGTGTAACTGTAAAGCTGTGATATGTCATAAAATACCATTTGAGAAAACTTGCCTATTCTCCTCACATACCTTTATCAAGAATGTCTTCATTAAGTATGTAAATTACTCTAAGAAAGATTTTGTAGAGATAGGAAAGTAGGTATATGGATTGATAATTATTGATATTATCTCAATCACTTTTTGGCAATAAGTTTCATGATATTCCCCTATTCATTTTCCTTTCCTCTTTCAACTATCTTGAGAACTGATCACTCAACACCCTCAAAATTGTATGGCATTCAGCATATATCATTTATGTATATATACTTCATCTAGTCTAGTTGCTTTTCCCATGTTTTCTTTAGTGTCATTTGTCTTTCTCCATATAGGTCATCGGATTCTGTGATGCTAAAAGTCTAAGTACCCATTGTCATTCAAGAAGGAAGGAGTTTGTTATGGAAATCATGATACATACTTTCCATCTTTTTGTCTGTTGTTTTCCTCATTTCAGTGTTACCCATAAATGTTGTTAAAGAAGTTTAATTTGAATCTCTTACCAAACTTTCTGCAAACATGTTTATCCCTCATGGATTCTCAATTCTATCACCCTTGGCACCAATATCTAGAGCTAGAAACACAAAGTAAAATACAAAATAGCCATGACCTTCAAGTACTTCACATGCTTAGGGTTGGATAACCTTAGATAGGAAAATATATAGAAGGTAATTTGAAGAGGTGATTTGAAAGCCTTAGGTGAGGGTAAGGAAGATATCCTCCCCATCTGTTTTTTTATACAAGTCTGATCATATCATTCCTCTACTTGAGAGGCTTCAGTGACTTCCTATTGTCTCTAAAATAAAATACAAACTCTTCTGTTTGGTATTTAAAGTCTTTCTGGTTCCAACATATCTTTCTAGTCTACTTCATATTATTCCCTCTCATGCACTCTACATCCTAGCTAACATTTATTTTCTGTTCCCTTAAGAAAAAGGCAGACAACCATTCTGCCAAGTATACATTCTTGCCTCACCTTGGTCTCTTGAAATCCTTTGCTCCTTTCAAAACTCATTTCAAGAGTAACTTCCCAGAAGAGGCTTTTCCTGATCTGTCCCAGTTATTAGTGTTACCCCTCTCCTACTCTCAGATTACTTTGTATTCGCTTGGTATATATTTAGTATTAACTTATTTATGCTATTTTGCCCCTTGTAGAATATTAAGCTTTCTAAAGAGAAGAGGCTTTTCTATTTTGGTTTTTAAATGTCCAGCTTCTAGTACAATGCCTGGTATTTAATGAATGATTGCTGAATTAAACTGATGAAGAAAATAGCAATGGATAGGAGCTTAGGAAAGGTATCATGGTAGAGATGGCCTTAAGGTGGTCTTGAAGGAAAATAAAGATTCTGAGAGGTGGCAGAGAGGTCTTGCTTTATAGGCATGCAGACAGGTAGGAAGCTGGGATGGCAGATTCAGGGAATAGCTAGTAGAATAATCTGAATACAGTATAAAATGGACAAAGTGGAGGAATATGAATCTGTATTGGTATGAATAATTTCTCCCCCATTGGAGATTACATCTTCTATACTTTTTTTCATCAGGCAATTCTTATTTATGTGTCCCATATAGACAGATAAAGTGAATGCACATTTTTAAGTGCTTATTATCTGCCAGGATCTGCTCTGAGAATGCAAATAAAAACAAACAAGATAACTTCCTCAAAAAGTTTACACTGTAATAGAAGGAAGACAGAAACCAAGGAGGAGAGTGAAGGATACTCATACAGGGCAAAGCTGTGATAAGAAGATGAAGTCCAAAGAATAAGGAAATTGAACATGACCAGACCTTTTTAAATGAAATATTGGTCTGGACTAAGGGCTCACCAAACTGGAAAAAAAGACATCAGGTTGGAGGTATTTTGGGGGTGCAGTTGAAGAGGTAGAAAAATCCAGAGAATGAATGGGGTCAGGAAAGCTTCTATGGAGGTTCTTACTAATATATTGAGTCTTTTAACATTTTCTTGGAAACTTGGACTGTCTATCTCCTATCCAGCTATCTTAACTAGTTTACTTCCTTTGACAGTCATACATGTCCTTAATGATGTCACTGATATCACTTTATGTACATCAGTTACTCTTAGTAATATGCTAAATATAGGTCTTTCTAAACCTACCCCTAAATGTTTCTCCATTGCCTTATGCTTCAACCACCATTAATTAAACCACATATAACATCCCACAAAAATACTGGGATTTAAAATATGGATTTGGGGGTCAAGAAGTATCTTAGGATCATTAACACTACTATATAATTTCTCAAATGTTTCTAGTCTGCTCTCTGCCTCCTCTTCAATTCTGGGTCCAGTTCAACATCTACTTTCAGTATATATTCAAGATATTAATGAACCATTTCAATATACTCTGATATTTGGTTGCAAGTCATGAAGACCACAATCTCCAAAGAATAAAAATTGACCCAAAGGGCAATGAATGGATTTGTGGTGGTGGTAAGTAAACTACTATAGAATATTACTAAGTTAAGTAGTGCCATAAGGAATGTCAATCAGGAAATGTATTACTGTCAAAAGAGGTGTATTGGTCATAAAGAAAATGCAAAAGTTAAACACAGACAGATTGTCTGAATGCTTAACTGGTTTTCAAGGAATATGTTTGGAAAATCATAATTATTCTGGATAAATCCTCTGTGGAAGATTTATGGGAAGAGAGATGAGAATCATAGATTCTATACAATAATACAATCATTGCATCGTATGGATGCAGTCACTGGAGTGAGTACTCACACTAATGAGAACATGGTTCCACTGAAATGCTCAAAATGTGACAAACATCTTAAAATATTTTCTTTTGGGGGAAAAAATACTATCTTCTGAAATTTTGAGAAAACAAAACTCCATAATTTAATATCAGTATTTTTTGTTTTCAACTTTTGCTTGGTCTCGAATTATATTTTAGACAGTTATCTTTCCTGTAAAATGAATGAATAAGTAAGTTAATTTCTTTGGTGTCTTATAAAAAAGTGTTACCTGTATAAAAAATAATGTTTATTACACAAAAGAGTACTTTCCTCAAGGGAAGCAGTCTTTTCACAGACTTTACTGTAGAAACAGAGGCAGTGTGGTAGAGTGGATGGAGGAATGGTTTTGAAGTCAGGAAAATCTATTTGAATTATCTTTCTTTCACATATTAGTTATGTACCCATAGGAAAATTATTTAATTTTTCAAATACTTAAATTGCAGATAAGTTAACAGTTTGCATGGGTGAAAGGGACTTATGCATCAGAAGTTCCTTACACTAATGAAATAATAGGTTGGGATTAATAATAATAGTAATAATAATATTTTCATTCATTGTTGATGAATAGCAATGAAATTAGAAAAGAATAATTTTCTAATATTAATAAGCTGAAGGCACAATTATCCATAGTGTATATATATATACATATATATGTATATGTATGTATATATATATATATACCCTTTTGTATATATGCCCTTTCTAGCTTTCAACAACTATATCATAGAATTGGGCCCAATTTAGATGCTAATCATTTTGGGGGAATAAAGGAAGATATGATGCTTTTGCTCAGGTTTTACCTAAAAGCCATAATTACCATCACATTCCTTTTCTCCCTAATAAATGAGTGACTATGGTAACCTAAGGGGCAGCTAGATGGTGCAATGGATAGAGTGCCTTCCTAGAGTCAGGAAGATTCATCTTCCTAATTTCAAATCTGGCCTCTGGACCATTTAATGTTGATTGCCTCAGTTCCTCATCTGTAAAATGAACTGGAGAAGGAAAATACAAATCACTTTGGTATCTTTGCCAAGAATGCCAAATGGGGTCACAAAGAGTTGGACATGACTCAAATGACTTAACAGCAAATGGCAACCCAAACACAGTTCTTAAAATTTTCTACCATGCTAGCTGAAATCCTTTGAACTGAATTGAATTGACATGTTTCTGCCCCCTCTGTCTTCCTCCCCATTATGATTTATGCCTTGATAAAATGATAAGAGAAGGATCACTGTAAGAAACAAGAAATTCTTAAAGATCAAGTTTAATGATAAACTTTTTTAAAAATTAATTTTTCATCAGAGTTTCCTATAAAAATCTGGCCTTTGATTCCCTGAAATAATTATCTACCTCTTTTCAGTCATATCATTCTTCATAGAAAATGATACCATCTGCAGAACAAATGTGACCTATTTGATGAAGTATGAAGTAGATAGACATGGATTCCTGTATGCTTAGAGAAACATGCAAGTGCTGCTCTACTCTGGTAAAAATAAATCCATTTGCAGCTGTGACCTCCTTTGTCAGTTCCATTCATTTGCTCACTTAGTCAATGAAAATACAAGATGTACCCACTACGTGCAAGAACTGTCCATGAAGCATCAGGCAAAAAACTGCTGGCGTGGTTCTTTCTATACATGGGAAAATCATCTTCTAATTGGATAGCTTCAATTCAACAAAAATATTTTTGAGCAATCATTTACTTTAAAAAATGTGTTCTGTTTACTTCTGCTCTGGCCCTTGGATAGTCTGTGTTTTCCAAAGTACTCTGAGATACAACATATTCCTCCCTTGGTTTCCTGGGGTCAGTACACTTTGATGTCTATAATAGATGATTGTCTCATGAAAGCAGATGTAAGGCCCCCAGAGATATTTCCCTCATTGAATTCTGATTTTAGAATGGAGGGGTTTACATGTAGTGGACTTCCTGCCATCTAGGGGAGGGGAGGGGACTGGGGGTAAAATGTGTAATGGAAAGCTTTGTAAAGATCTATGCTGAGGAACTACCCATACATAAGTTATACAAATAAAAAGCTTTAATAAAAAAAGAACCCCTCACCCCTAAAAAAAAGAAGGGGGGTCTTAAAATTCCATGATGACATGTCTTTCCCATATTGTTACAGCATTACTGCTTACTAACATAGAACACATTTTAATTTTTATTATTATAAGATGAAAAATAATCATAGTATAATCTACTGTGGAACATCCACTGTATGATAGACACCGTGATCAGTAACATGAAGGCCCATAAAAAAAAAAAAATAAAAAAAAAAAAAAAGATGATAAAATGGCTTTGTGGGGAAACCTAGAAAAGCCTTTCTTTTTTTCCTGCTACCCATATAGTACAGATCACATTTCCCCAAAATATAAAATGAATGAAAGATTCTGAAAGGTAATTGAATTCTCAAAGAGAGAGTACTGATATAAAAAAAAATGTGATTCTAGTAAAATGTATTTTCTTTATAAATGCGGCAAACAGGAGACAGTGTGGTATGTTGAATAGATCACTTGATTGAGAATCAAAAGATTTAGATTCATAACCTCACTCTAATATTTGGTACTTTTGTGATCTTAGACAAATTATTTTTCTGGGCATCAGTTTCCTCATCTGTAAAATGAGTGAGGGAGATTGAATTCAATGACTTCCAAGCTTCCATTTAGCTCTAAAATGATTATTTTGTGACTTATGAAAAGAACATAAAAGCAATAATGAATATAAACAGTGTAATTGTGAGGCTAGGAATCTCACAAGATTTTGTTAAGAAATTTCAGTTAAGAAATTAAAAAAATAATTTAAATCAAGGAATAAAAAAACCATTTTAAAGACTTGGACTACTTTACCACAGTGTATAAGAACATACATTATACACAGATGTGATATTTTATAAACAGCTTTAAAATATTTTAAAGAATAGATTTTATAAAAAGAGAAAGTAACACATGAACAAAAAAATTTTAATTTTTTTATTCTGAAAAGAAATACCAAAAAAGTGCATTTTCATACATACAGCAGAACACAAAAGAGGATTCTCTATAAAATCATTTCATAGCTCATGCTTTTTAAAAAGTAATAAATTCTACACATTACTTTCAAAATTGTTTTTGCTTCACTGTGCTTTCTTCTGAACTTCCAACTGTTCTCCTGTATATTATTAAAAATACATTTTTGTTCTCTTTTGGTTTTACATAATCTATATTTCCCCCTGCATCTTTCCTCCTAATATCTCTCATAAAATCATCCTATGTAATAAAGAATATCTTTTTTGAATTTTAAAAGATATTTTAATGATCTTTTTTCTTTCTTTTCTTCTACTTCTTATCTTTTTTATTTTATTAAAAAAAGACAGAATTAAAAAAAAAAAAGAAAAATGGGGCAGCTAGATGGCACAGTGGATAGAGCACCAGCCCTGAAGTCAGGAAGACATGAGTTCAAATCTAGCCTCAGACACTTAATACTTCCTAGCTGTATGACCCTGGGCAAGTCACTTAACCCCAGTTGCTTCAGCAAAAAAAAAAAAAAAAAAAAGACAGAAAAGGAAAACAAAACAAGACAAAACAAAACATTGTCATGTGCCTAGCAAAAAATCAGGAAGGATTCAAAATATATAACAATAAATTACCAGTTCAAGAAAGGATATATAATATAGAAGAAATTATATTCATGAGTATCCATCTTTTCTTTACTTCCTTGTAGATAGTTCTTTTATTCTCTACTGAGCACTGTTTAAAAATTCTTTTTTCCCCACTTACATCCCCCCTTCCACCTTCCCCAAGCAGGTTATAATTAAGGAAGGATATAAATATACACATACACACACAAACATATTTTTCCTATCTCTGCTGACTTTTTGCTTTAATTCTGCTCCTTGCCTTGCTATTATTTAACTTCCCTCCGACTCATGGATCCATCTCTTTTCTTATTCTCCCACCCTTTGTTTCTCCCATTACCCATCCCTCCCCCTTTATTTCTTTTCTTTTTTTTCCTTTTCCTTTTTCTTTCTTTTTCTTTTTGCTGAGGCAATTGAGGTTAAGTGACTTGCCCAGGGTCACACAGCTAGGGAATGTTAAGTGTCTGAGAACAGGTTTGAACTCAGGTCCTCCTGATTTCAGGGCTGGTGCTCTATCCACTGTGCCACCTAGTTGCTTCCCCCCCTTTATTTCTTAATAGATACTGGAGCTTGCTATCCCCATGGTATACATATAGTGTTGCCTATTTAACCCATTCCCCATGTGAGTAAATTTTCAGAACTACAAAAGTCCTCCTTCACCCTCTAATGCCTCTGTATTTATTCTTCCTGTGCACCTCATTTGTATAACATAATTACTATTTTTACTTTAATTCTGCCCCAATTTTTCTTTTGAGCTACCAATTGCTGATATTAATCTTAAACATATGGCTTATATACCTTTCCATGTTAAAAAAAAACATAAACAATTTGTCCATGTTAATGAAGTTCCTTGAAATTAATGTTCGACGTAGTATAGTTTACCTCTCAGACCTGTGGAGATGGAATAAATTTATGTCCAAAGAAGATCTAGAACTCTTAACTGAACACCAGATAGATAATTTTGATTATATTAAGTTAAAAAGTTTCTGTACAAATAAAACTAATGCAGACAAGATTAGGAGGGAAGTATCAAATTGGGAAATCATCTTTACATTTAATGGTTCTGATAAAGGCCTCATTTCTAAAATATATAGAGAATTGTCTCATATTTATAAGAATTCAAGCCACTCTTAAATAGATAAGTGGTCAAGGGATATGAACAGATAATTTTCAGATGATGAAATTAAAAACATCTCTAGTCATATGAAAAGTTGCTCCAAATCACTATTGATCAGAGAAATGCAAATTAAGACAACTCTAAGGTACCACTACACACCTGTCAGATTGGCTAAAATGACAGGAAAAGATAATGACGAATGTTGGAGGGGATGTGGGAAGGCTGGGACACTAATACATTGTTGGTGGAACTGTGAACGGATCCAGCCATTCTGGAGAACAATTTGGAGCTATGCTCAAAAAGTTACCAAACTGTGCACCCAGCAATGTTTCTATTGGGCCTATATCCCAAAGAGATCTTAGAGGAGGGAAAGGGCCCCACATGTGCAAGAATGTTTGTGGCAGCCCTTTCTGTAGTGGCTAGAAACTGGAAACTGAATGGATGCCTATCAATTGGAGAGTGGCTGAATAAATTATGGTATATGAGTGTTATGGAATATTATTGCTCTGTAAGAAACGACCAGCAGGATGATTTCAGAGAGGCCTGGAGAGACTTGCATGATCTGATGCTGAGTGAAATGAGTAGAACAAGGAGATCATTATACACAGCAACAACAATATTACATGATGATCAATTCTGATGGACATGGCTCTCTGCAACAAAGAATTGTCTCAAACCAGATCCAATTGTTCAGTGAAGAAAACCATATACACCCAGAGAGAGGTATATGAAATATGGACCACAACATAACATTTTCATGCTCTCTATTGAAGTTTGCTTGTATTGTGTTTCTTTTCTCTGATTTTCTTTTTTTTTTCTTGTAGATAGGATTTTTCCTGCACAACTTGTCAAGTATTATTACATTATTAACATGTAGTGGACTTCCTGCCATCTAGGGGAGGGGAGGGGACTGGGGGTATAATTTGTAACGGAAAGCTTTGTAAAGATCAATGCTGAGGAACTACCCATACATATGTTACACAAATAAAAAGCTTTAATAAAAAAAAAGAAAAAAGAAAAAAAAGAAATTAATGTTTGATACAGAATATGTTAAGTTTTCTATTAAGTTCAGATTTGGTTGAAAGTCCTGAAAATCCTCAAGTTCATTGAATGTCCAGTGGGTTTTTTTTTCAATATTACAGGTAATTTTGCTGGATATGATATTTTTGGCCACAGGACTAGTTCTTTTGATTGCAGGTATATATGATTCCAGGACCTGCAATCTTTAATTGTGGTTGCTGATATGTCCTTTACAATTCCAACTGTAGCTCTAGCATATTTGAATTTTTTTTCTTGTTTCTTGCAAGATTTTCTCTTTGATTTGGGAATTCTGAAATCTGGCAATAATATAACCATATGTTATCCACAAAGGTTGTCTTTAAAGTGGTGAACAGTAGATTTTTTTTTTAATTTCTATTTTCCCTGTATGTTCTATCACTCTAAAACAATTTTCTTGGATTATTTCTTACATTATTGTGTCATGGTTCACAGCTTTCAGGTAGTCCAATTATTTTTATATTTTCTCTTCTTGATCTGTTCTCCATATCTGTTGTTTGTCTTGTAAGATAGTTCACCTTCTGTTCTATTTTTTCATTCTTCATAGTCTGTTTTATTATTTCTTGGTCTCTTATAGCTTCATTGGCTTCTCCTTGCCCAATTCTAATTTTCAAAGAGTTATTTTCATCTTTAAGATACTATCTCTTTTTCTAATTGGTTAACTTTTTTTCATAATCTTGTTTTTTCTTGGATTTTTTTTTCATTTGTCCTCAAAGTTTCTGATTTGATTTTTGAGTTCTATAAATTCTCTCTCTGGGCCAGGAGCTTTTTAACATTACTCTTTGGGGTAGAAGAAGCTTTTTTACTTCATTGTTCTTCTCTGAAGATAAATCTCAGTCTTCCCTGTTCCCACAATAAATCTCTATGGTTGGATTCTTTTTTTCTTTGTCAATTTTTTTAATAATAAGTATTAGTGTGTTCATCTCTAATCATGGGGTAGAGGGATGGCACCTCCTGCTTCACTTCAGCTCTCCCCTCTGCTTGGACCCAAACCAAGAGCTCCACCTTCCTGCAAGTGCCCACAGCCAGCAGCATCCTTGCCCCACTGCTTCTGCACAGGGGTTGTGCTGGCTCCTTCTCACCCAGGGTTGTCTCTCCACAGCTCAGCTAAGTTTGGTGTTCCTAATTAGCAGAGATTCCCTTAGTCTTCTGGGACTCAGATCCCGGACTCTTCACGCTGCCCAGGAGGTGAAAGTTTCTGTGATTCTTGCTGAGACTTCAGCCAAATCCATCTAGCCCCAGGACTCCCCACTTAGGGTTTCTATGGAGTTAGTTGGGAGATGTTTGCACTTCACACTGGTTAACCCCCAGCCTGGGATCCTTCTTCAGGGTCTTTGGGTTGTTCCAGAAGGCCCCCTATTCTGCCTCAAGTCTTCTTGATTTTTCACCAGTCTATGTTTGCCCTGAGGAGCAAATTTGTTCTGTTTGTGAGAAAAATATGGAGATATTGAAATTTACTGATCTACTCTGCCATCTTCCCAGAATCCTCCTGTTCTTGTTCTTATTCTTCTTGTTGTTATTCTTGTTCTTGTTCTTCTCCTTCTGCTTCTCTTTCTTCCTCTCCTCCTCCTCCTCTTTCTTTGCATTCCCACACACCCACACATTAACTGAACGATGTGTGTGTTTGTATATATATACAATATATATATATTTGAATCTTATAACAGAAGCAGTTAAGCAAAATAAATCCACAAAATAGCCATTTCTAAAAATACATGTCTTAACTTCCCCCCTTAAAAGCCTTAGAACATAGACAATTTGCTCCCAGAACTTCTATTTTCTTATTTAACTCCCTTAATAACATTTAAATACATTAAAGTTCTGTAGAGACATTCATTTCTTCTCCCCTTAATATATATATAATATGTATATATGTATACGTATATATATGTATATATTTATATATATATTTGCTGAGGCAATTGGGGTTAAATGACTTGCCCAGGGTCATACAGCCAGGCTGTGTTAAGTGTCTGAGGCCAAATTTGACCTCAGGTCCTCCTGATTTCAGGGCTGATGCTATAACCACTGTACCAACTAGCTGCTCCTTAGTATAATGTTAACACTGGATCATCATGCAATTCATTCCAATTGTTCACATATAGTTACTTTTCTAGGTTTCTCTGAACTCTTATATTTCCATTTGAAAATTCCTATTCAGGCCTGATCTTTTCATAAAAAATTCTTGAAAATTGTCTATTCCAATAAAGACATGTTTTTCTTCATAGAGTTATAATTAAATATACAAGGTATGAAATTCATCTGAAGTCGATATTTTTGGCTTTTTAGAATATTGTATTCCATGATCTTCTCTTATCCTTTGTAAAAGTTGCCAGGTCTTGGTGAAGTCCTGTCTGTGGTACTTGCACTGTTTCTTTCCAGATGCTTATAGATTTTTTTTTTTTTTTTGATGTCAGCACTCTGGAATATTCCTGAAAGTTTTTATTTTGGGATTCTTTTCATGAGATGAAAGGTAGATTCTTTTTATCTTTATTTTGCTCTCTGGTTCTAATAAAGATAGGCAATTTTCATTTATAATTTTTTGAAATATTGTACTCGGGCTTTTAAACAAAAATCATCATTTTTAGGAAATCCAATGAGAGTTCAATTATCCCTCTTTAACTTGTCTTCCAGATCAAGTATAAAAAACACCCTATCTCAGTTTTTCCTTTTTTTCATCTCTTGATTTTGTTCTAATATTTCTTTTTGCTCATGGAGTCACTGATTTCCAATTTGTTCTATTCTACTTTTCAGGGAGTCCATTTTTTGGGTAAGGTTTACTTCTGTCTCTTCTAATCCATTTATTTTCCCCCAATTCTTTTCTCAAAAGCATTTATTTTGTTTTTTATCTTTTGTTACTCATGCAGTCCTTGTGGGAAGTCTATATTTTCCTTAATTTCTCTGCTTGACATTGTTATGAGTTATAATTTGGGGGGCAAGGAGGACACCTTTAGATTTGCAATAATTCTTATACTGTTGAGTGATTTTTTTAAGTTTATTATGTCTCTTCATTTAGTTCCTAATATGAGACTTTGTGCTAGCTCCAGCTTCTGCACCCTGCAATGCTTTTGGGTGGGATTTTGGGCCCTACTTCATCCTATCATGGATTGCCTGATTCCTTTATTGACTACTTTGAGAAAATTAGATCTTCCTAAATATTTAAAATTAAGAGGTCTAGTTTTTAGGGATTTTTTATAGCCCTCTCTGGCCTTTTGAAACAAGATGAAAAGGATCTTAGTGTAAGCCTGGGGTTTCTTGTTCTGACTACTACTGCATCATACCTTCACTGCTCCCCACGCACAACACCTTGCACCTCCAAGGTCTCTACTTTGGGATTTTCTTATTATCCTGAGGCTTTCTCAGGGTGAAATCCTACATTCTTTCTGCCTCGAGACACAGTACCATGCAGACTACATTGTCTTTGGTCTATCTACAGTTACACTGAGAAGCCCCCATTTCTAATGTCTCTAGACTTCTAAATAATCTCTTTAATTTCTTGGATGGAATGAGTCATTTATTGTGGTTTCTTATTGAATTTCTTAATTATTTTTCCATCTAATGTGAACTTCCATGTTTTTCTGGTGTAAGTATGTAGGAGGGGGATTATCTCTTATTTAGGCAGGCATCCTAACCAGGAATATCTTATGAATAACACTCAATAGCAAGGAAATATCCTCTATCAGACATATTAACATAAAAGCTAGTGGATTTCAGAGTAAGATGAGCTTTTTTAAAAGGGGGTAAAGCAGAAGTTTTATACTATTTAAGAAAGAGTACTGTGGATAAGAGAGAGACAGCAAGATATACTAGGGAAAAAAAAGCCAAAAGACTAGAAGTCAGTGTATTTGAATTCTAGTCTTGGCCACGTCTGTGATTACTTTTGTAATGATATGCAAATTGCTCCTCTCTCTAGGTCTCAGTTTCTCCCTGTGTAAAATACATGGATTAAAATAATCTCTAAGGTCCTTTCCATTTCTAAAATTCAGTGTAATTATATGAAGAGTAAAATAATGCAAGCCAAAAGAGAATTATACTTTTTAAATATAAAAGATTTTTCTAATTTTTTTAAAAGACAAATTTTTATTATGAATTTAACTGTCAAGCTTTTCTATAATTTTCTTTAATGCACTTAGTTGGTCCTTTTGTATTTAAAACAGAAAAATTACTTAATGGAAAAAGTGACAATCTCAAGCTTTCTGAAAGCCCCAATGGGTCAGACACTCCCAGATCAAGAGGAACACTCTACAGACAGAGTACGAAATAAACACAGAAGTCCCCTGAGAGAAGTAATGCGGTTAAAAAACAGCCTATGGGCTTAAGCAGCTGTATGATCACCCGCTAACAGTGCTCACTTTAAGAGTATGGCACAAAACAAGAAAGCTAAAACAACTACATTCCCTTCTCCATGCTCATCAACAGCAAGTAATGAAGGCTGCCCTCCAGGGAAAATTAGAATGAGATTTGGGGAATGGCACCAAGCACACAATAAAAGAACAGGAAACATGCTGAAGAAATGCAGGGTTTGTTACCAAAGGAACATGAAAATCCAAAGTGGGAGAGGATCATTTCTTGAACGAGAATTTTCTTTTACTGAAGACAATATTTCGGGGGGAAACAAGCCTAAGGACTAATATGATCAGAAACCACAGAAAAATCCAAAGAATGAATAATGGGGTGAACAGAAGAACTCTGCCTCTTCCCAAACTGTCTTGAGCAGGCCCATTAACAGAACTTACTCAGAAGTCTGAAAGTGTGATCTTAAAACATATCCATTAATTTTTCTGCTAAGCTTCCCAAGAAAAAAATAAATTAACAGTTCCTCATTGTCCACAACTTGAGTAGCAATGCCAGAAAAATAAGTTGTTCTGGGGATGGGAAAAGTGGACTTTAATTCATGTTATCAATTGAAAGACAGCTTGACAATCACATGATAACAAAAATCACCCCAAATATCTTAATGAGCTAATAGAAAGCTCTCATTAATTTGAAATGTCAGGAATCTGAAAAAAAAGACTTTGAATTATTAATTAGATGCCTTTCCAATATTTTGATCTTTTAATGGGATACTGAGTTGATGGGGAATCAAATTATACACTGCTCTGAATAAACTAGTATTCGACTTAATGGCATTTTGTTGTAATTTCAGATCAATCCTAAATTTTCTTCTGTGTAAGACTAATAGGCCTGAAGCGTTAGACTTCAGTAAGAATTATAATTCTTCCTATGAGAGTGGTATCAACATAGCTAAGAAGATATGGTATATAATGAATTAATCAATCAATGAGCATTTACTAAATACTTATTATGTGCTAGGCCCTATGCTATGAGTTGAGAATACAAAAACAAAGAATGAAACAATCCTTACTCTCAAGGAGCTTATATTCTAATGAAAGAAGATTCAAATTAACCAGCAGGAAATTATTGGTCCTCTGATACCAAAGGGTACCTAACAAAGCTTAGTAAACAGATACAAAGATCTCATTAATTTGAAATGCCAAAATCATAACACACTAAAAGGTAGATTGGCAAGAAAGTGATGTGATTATACATGTAAACCAATATACAAGTAGCACACAGCATAGACCGAGGAGAGGGTATCACTGGAGCCAGGGAGATCTTCATGGAGACAGCCGCAACGGTACAACTGGAAAGTGCGAGGACCTGATAGTGTAGCTAGGTAAGGAACAGATAAATGCAAAGGCAGAATTAACAGGCCTTGGTTACTGATAAGGCATAAGGGAGAAGAAAGAATCAAAGATAATCAGTCTTTCAAAAAGCATTTAGTAAACCCTTGCTATGGCCAAGCACTGTACTAAGTGCTGTGGACACAAAAAAAGGCAAAAACAGCTTCTGCCGCCATTTTAATGGGGGAGACAATGTATAAATAAATAGGTACACATAAAGAATAGATGAAAGATAAATTTAGAGGGGAAGATTCTAGCCATTGAAGGGATAGAGAAATGATGGGTTCTGAAGGAACCCAGGCTAGGAGGCTAGGAGTTCTAAGGACAGATAGGTGACCCAGTGGCTGGAGTGCTGGGCCCAGAAATCCAACCTCAGATTTCAAGCTCAGTTTGAGCTTCCTCCAAGTCAAGTTTGAAATGTATAGTTGGCAATAAGAAACTAGAGCTCAAAAAAGAGTTGGGGGTATGTGTATATGTGTGTGTGATCTGTGTAAAGGTAATAACTGAGAAGATGGCCTAGGATAGAGCCTTGACGGGCAAAAACATTTAGTGGGTATGACATAAATGAAGATCTAGGAAAGAATCCTGAGAAGGAGCAGTCAGACATGTATGAGAAGAACCAGGAGTGAGCAGTATCACAAAAACCCAGAGGGGAGAAGGCACTCAGCATCCTGAGGTCAACAGTGGCAAATACTACAGAGAATGAGATCTGAGAACAGGCCATTCAATATAGCAGTTAAGAGATTATTTGTAACTTTGGAAAGGAGTTTCAGTTGAATGGTGAGATCAGAAGTCAAATTGCAGAGGGTTTAGAAGAAAGTGAGATGAAAGGAAACTGGAGGCACCAAGTATAGATGTATTTCTCAATGAATTTAGCCACAAAAGAGAGGAGAGACATAAGGCAATAGTTAGCAGGGATGACAGGATCAAGAGGGATTTTAAAGGGAGAAGGCATGCTAATGTTGCAGGGAACAAAGAAGGAGCAAACAGAAATGGAGTGCTCAATATTAGAGAGATAATGGGGATAATACTAGGGCTTTCTGCTAGAGACATAGGAAGGAATAGAAGCAAAGGTACATACAATGGAAATGGCTTTGGCAAAAATCTGTTGAAGTAAAGACAGAAATCATTGGGTGGTGATGCTATGGAGATGTGAAAGGAAGAAAAAAGACAAAGGGAGACAAAGGAGATTCTTAGTGAATAGCTTCAATTTTAAAAACATAAAATTTTGTGTGTGTGTGTAGGCAAAATTCTTATACATTTGATGTTATAAGCTATAGTGATTAGAACAGTTAAGGCACAATTAGCAAAACAGAGAGCATAATTTAGCAGAAAAAAATGATGTTGAAAACTAGAAATATGTATTAACTATAATTATATAAATAACAATTATAGCAAGAAAATAGAGAAAATGCATAGAAATTTTTATTTCAACCCAAATAATATGGTTTTTCAAATTAATCTCTATGTTTAAATAATTGTTGAGTTCATAATGAAAAATAATTCATTCAACAAGCTTTTATAATTGCCTTGTATGAACAGCAAAATGTGCCAGGATTTCAAAGATGAAAAAGAGGGTTTACCTCCAAAAAGCTTACATCCAGCATGTATACAAACAAAACAAGTTAGAATGTGATCAGAACATAGGGAAGATCTAAAGGAGAAGAATGAGAGAGAGAGTGGGATGGCAGGGATCGTTTCAAATCATATTGAGGAAAGGGATCCATTTCAGCCATATGTAAAAAAAATCTGTAAATATATAATAAGGAAGAAATAGACTGCAGAAAAACCGGTAGTCCAGTTTTGGTGGGAAACAGGTTGTAAAAGACAAAAGATTTAACAGAAGAGTAATCATCAAGTTAAGCTGGAAGACCTGAGCTGAATAGAAAATTTGACTTTCAAATACTAGACTCAAGATAGCCATAAAAAGATAAACAGGAAAAAGAAATCATTAAGGATTCAATAAGATTAAACTGTTTATATTCCTCCTTGGGAAGATACTTGTAACTCCTAAGAACTTTCTTATTATTAGGGCAGGTTAAACAAGTATACATAGACAGAGGGCACAGGTGTAAATTGGCTATGATAGGATGATATCTAAACATAATAATAATAAGGGATGAGCAAGAGGAATGTACTGTTGGAAAAGGAAGAGATAGAATGGGATAAATTATTTCACAATAAAGAAGTATGAGAGAGCTTTTACAAGAGAGAAAAAAAGAAGTCAAACATTCTCATCAGAATTGGCTCAAAGGGGAAATGACATACACATTCAGTTAAATGTAGACATCTATCTTACTCTACAGAAAAGTAGGAAAGGAGGGAATAAGAGAATGGGAGGTGTTGATAGCAGGGAAAGCAGATTGGGGAAGCAGTAATCAAAAGTAAACACTTTTGAAGATGGACAAGCTGAAAGGAAAGAAAAAAAAGGAAAAATAGAACGAAAGAAAATATACAGCAATCATAATTGAAAAAAAAATTTACAGCAAGTTTCCCTAATAAAGGCCTCATTTCTCAAATATATAGAGAACTGAGTCAAAATTATAAAAATAAGAGCCATTCCTCAATTAAAAGACATGAACAGAAAGTTTTTAGACAAAATAATCAAAGATATCTAGTCATTTGAAAAAAATGCTTTAAGTTGCTATTGATTAGAGAAATGAAAATTTAAACAAGTGAGGTACCCACTATCAGATAAGTTAATAGGACAAAAAAGAAAAATGACAAATGTTGAAGGGAATATGGGGAAATTGAGACACTAATTCATTATTGGTGGAGTTGTGAGTTGATTCAACCATTCTAGAGAATAATCTGGTACTAAGGTAAAAGGGTTTGACCCAACAATACAACTACAAGGTCTGTATCCCAAAAAGATTTTTAAAAAAGGAACAAGGGAGAAGTCTGCCAAAAAAAATTAAATATATATATGTGTGTGTGCATATTATATATGTATGTATGTATGTACGTGTGTGTGTATCTATGTGTGTGTATAATCTCAGCTCTTTTTATGATAGCAAAGAATGGAAATTATGGGGATGCCCATATGCTGGGAAACAAACAAGTTATAGTATATGATTGTGATGGAATACTATTATACTATAAAAAAAAGATAGAATGCTCAGAAAAACCTGGAAAGACTTACATAAACTGATACAAAGTGAGTAAGCAAAACCAGGAAACATTATGCACAATAATAATAATATGGTGTGATGATCAATTATCAGTGACTTAGACATTCTCAGCAATACAATGATCCAAGACAGTTTTGATATTCTTACAAAATATGCTATAAATCTCCAAAAAAAGAATTGATGTAGTTTGAATGCAAATTAAAACATACTTTTTTTTAACTTCATTTTTTGGGGGGAGGAGGAGAAAGGGGAGTCTGTCTTTTTTTCACAATATGACTAACATGGAAACATGTTTTATATGACTGCACATGTATACAGTTTATATCAAAATATGTGCTTTCTCAATGGAATGGGGAGGGAAAGAAGGAAGGGAGGGAATTTGGAACTCAAAATTTTAAAAAAACAAACGTTAAAAATGTAATTGTATGCATGTAATTTGTAAAATATCTACCTGAGGAAAAGTAAAAGAGTAAATAATTTTTAAAAATTAAGCTGAAGCCAGATTTGGAGGTCAGCAAAGTAGTACAGTGGATGGGTACTGGACCTGAAGTCAAGAAGATATCTTCCTGAGTTCAAATAGAGCCTCAGACACTTACTAGCTGTATGACCCTGGGCAAGTCACTTAACCCCGCTTGCCTCAGTTTCCTCTCCTGTAAAATGAGTCGGGGAAGGAAATTGGTATCTGTACCCTAAATGGGATCATGAAGAGTCAGACATGACTGAAAAGTGGCTGAACAACAGCAGACCAGGAGGGTTAGAAGTGGGGATTTTGAATGTGAGGGTAAGGAGTTTCAAATTATTCTGTGGGAAATGAGGAGCCAGCTGGCAATCTTTCCCCAGTAGACTACAATAAGAAAGGAAAGAAAGAAAAAAGGAGGGAAGGGAGAAAGGAAGGAAGAAAAGAAGGAAACAAATATTTAACCACTAGCAGGCAATTTACAAAGATCTCCTTTGGTCATCTCAACAACTCCTACGTACCATCACGATCCCCATTGAAAGTGAGGAAATTGAGGCAAACGGAGGCCACGTGACCTGCCCAGCTAGTGGATCGCGCGGCCAGTAGGGTCTGAAGGCAAATTTGAACTCGCGGGTTCCTGACTCCGGGTGCAGGGTTCTGTACACGATGGCGCCACCTACAGTCAAAGTTAGAATCACTTTGATAACAAAAATAAGAAAAGGAAAAAAATAATATACAAAGAAATCAGTTCAGAGGCTCTGACACAAAGTCAGGTGAAGGGGACGGATGCGACAGATATAATAAAGAACGGAATTTGGTGATTGACCGTAGTTCATTTTTTAGTCAGTGAATTTGAAATAAGTCGTCTGGGTGAAAATGTCCATTAGACAATTAAAAACCTTATGAAACTCAGTTCAAAAGTCAAGGTTAAGAGTAGAGACCAGAGTGATTAACTATCGAATTACAGAAGTGGAAGCCACCCAGGGAGGTCCCCACCCCCAGGTTTAAGGAATTAGAGTGTTTTCCCCTGAAGGTCATTAAAAGGAGCAAATTTAGATTTTAGACTTCACTGGAGGCTTTCAAAGCTGAGGCTGGATGGTGACTTGTTGGGTGTACAAGAAGAGTACCTCTCTTCAGCCTTTAATGGATCTTGAGTTCTCTTCACAATCAGAAACTTCTTAGCCTTTGCGACATTACAGCTTCCCATTCTCTGGCTTCATTTCCACATCTTGCCCCATTAACCAAGATTCCCTCCAAGTCTCTGGTTCTTGGGCGTTTATTTCTTTTCTCTCTTGGTGATGTCCTCCACTAAATTGAAAATGTCAACTGTGTCAAATGCTATAGAAAGGCCCAGGAGAATGAGGGCTGGAAAAAGACACTGCCCTAGTGATTACAGGGTCACTTAACCTTGGAGAAAGTATAGTGGGACAGAAGTTAGATTGTGGGAGGCTAAGAAAGAATGAGGAAATAGAAGTATTAAACATAGTCTGCACAGTTGGAAAGTTTGGAAGTAAGAAGGGGAAGAAAAGGAAATGGAATAATAGTTGGAGAATATGGTAAGACTGAAGGAAGATTTCAGAGGTGTTTAAAGTAAGGAGGAAGGGATCTGAAGAAGCCCAAAGGCATGAAACTAGATTTTTATGCTGTGGATACAAAAGGCTCTAGAAAAGGGCAGTAAAGCATCAAATGATTTTTTATACATGTAACTGGAATTTAAGTTTATTGGGCAAAATGAGAATAAGGATATAAAAGAACTATTAATCTTTTTGTTTACAAACTAGATGATAATTAAACATCATTTTTGCTGTCCTGTGTATTTAGGATTTTGGAAAACTATTATATTTTTAAAGCCCTTGAAATTGCAACTGATTAATTTTATTTTATACTATTACTATTACCAATCTAAGATCTCATAAATGAGCAGACATTTAGTCTTAATATATAAATCATGTTTTTTTAAATATCAATTCATGATACATAAATGCTATTAAAGCCTTGGACTATTTTAAAAATACAAAAAGACAAATTACCCTGGCAGCCTTTAATAAAATTTCCCTTTCTTGTTCATCTTTTCTTTGTTTCACCAAACATTCCAATTGTTCAAAAAATTTTAACTGACTGGATATCTGTTGTCTGCTCATGCCATTCATTATCCTGGGAAATTAAGAGCATATTTCCCAAAATGTATATAAATTTGGGAAAATTGTACACATTTTAAAAATATAATTCATGCCTTTACATTATTTTTTCTTCAAATTTTTAACAAAACAAAATTCTACCTCAGAATCTCATGGCCCACCTATCAGATACTGATTAATATTAATAGTCAATTTTGAATGAAACTATTGATAAATAAGGCTAAGTACCAATCACCGAAAAAGTCATGATATCTATCTTATGCACAGTTAAAATTAAGTGACACTATTAAGCTGTATTCTAAAAGTAAAGTATGCATAATTATTCATAGGATTATTGTAATTTAAGAAAAAAAGTTTTAACCTCATGATTCTAATCTAATCTAAGGTATTTTATCAAAAGGTAGAACTAGTTGCCCAAAATAACTATAATTATTAAAGTTATCTAGAGGTCTTTTTAAGGGGTCAATGTGTATTCTTTTTCTCTCAAACACATCAGTTCTTTAAAGATAAAGACTGTCTTAATACTTATTGACCAGTTATAATTGAGGGAGGAAAATGAGGGATTTAATAATTATAAAATGAGATTAAAAATAATGTTTGGTCAAAAATCTTCAGTCTTTTAGCTTGTTATATTTGAAAAAGAAATTAGCAAAGCTGGATAAGAATTCTATTTCTTAGGGAAGAAAAAGAATTGCTCTTATTTCGTGGATAAAATATATTCCAGAAGAATTTATAGCACCCCCAAAAAATAAATAAATAAAATAAAGTAAAAAAAACAAAATCCTATTGTGCAATGAATGACATTTTCTTTGTCATAATAAAATTGTTCTCTAAATATAATAAAATAATACTTAAAGATGAACCTTTAAAAATCACAATTGAAGGAAAAATTACTTTCTGATAAAAGATCATAAATATTTAGACCATCAATTAAGTATAATTAAGATATTTTTTCACCAATTTCTATATAAAACATAGTACTTCTAACTTTACACAAGATAATTTTAAAAATTTTTATTTACTATGTATATTTGTCTAGTATTGCCTGAACCATTTGTTACAGAAAATTTGGATAGGAGTTAACTTGCCATTAAAAACAGCACTCCATTAAAAAACAGCACTCATATTGGTAATGCCTGGCACAATGCCTTACCCAGAGTGGATATTTAATGATTTCTTTTTATTTGATTGGCTACCTAATGGACATCTGCATCAATGTCTACAAGACCATAATCTATCTACTGATATAATAGACATAATCATCTACTGATGATGTTAGTCAAAGTCATCAGTGTTTACAAAGTAAATATTTAAGATTATCAATAATTCTAGAACATGTCAAAACCAGAAAAAAAAGGCATATCTTTGCATTCCTAAATGTAAATTCTTTACATTTAGAAGCCATTTCCTAAATTGGAAGCATACTTAATTTAATAAATAGTAAAAAACAGAAATTCTATTCAATGAATTCCCATAAGAAATGAGATTTTGATTGCTTATAGGTTTTACCTTGATATTTACTTTTTTTAAGTCAACAAATTCAATTTGATTTGACAAATTTTTATTAGGTTCCTATTGTGTATAAGACATGGTTAGACATAGGATAAAGAGACAAAAAGTAAACAATGCTTGTCCTCAGAGAGCTAACGTACTCAGAGTATATACCATGTTCACAAGAAAATATCTATAAAGTAATTTCAGAAAAGGAGCTAAAAACTAAGGTTATCAGAAAAGATCTTGTATGGGAGATGACGCCTAAGCCAAGCTCTGAAGGAAGCTGGAAATTCTACAAAGTGGAGATGCCATAGTGTCTTCCAAAGATGAAGAACCAATTGTACAGTCACAGAGGCAGAACATAGAATGTCATTGAGAGGAAATAGTTATCAGGCCAATTTTATTGAAAAAGAGAGAAAATAAAGGAAACTCATATGAAATAAGATAGAAAGGAATGTGGGAATTTGATTGTGGAGGACTTTGAAGGCCAAGTTGAGGATTCTGTACTTTAGTGTAGGTTTAACAGGAAAATATTAAAAAAATGTTAAGAGGGAGGAGATGTTAACATGGTATTTCTGAGTAGGTTAGGGGACATTAGCATATCTATGTTTTAGAATCATGAATTTGATAGCTCCATAGAATTGGAGAGAGAAAAGACTAGAAGTGGGGCAACTAGAAAGCAACTGCAATAAACTGTGGGAGAGCTATTCATTTCAATGTGCTTCCATGGAAATTTAAAAAATTAAGTATTTAGTAGAGACACCCAAAAGTCTAGAGCATACAAAAGTTAGGAAGCTGTTGTTTTAGTCGTGTCCAACTCTTCATGACCCCATTTGGGGTTCTCTTGGCAAAGATACTGGAGTGGTTGGCCATGTCCTTATCCAATTCATTTTATAGATGAGGAACTAAGGCAAACAGGGGGAAGTGATTTGCTTAGGTCACACAGCTAGTAAGTGTGCAAGGCAGATCTGAATTCAGGAAGATGAGTCTTCTTGACTCCAAGCCCAGTATTCTATCTATTGTACCACTGTCAGGAAAGGAATCATATTAAAACCATGAACTCAGATATTAAACACAAAATAACAAAGCATGACTAATTAGCAAGTTGAACTAGCCACCCTAATGGAGGCAAATTTGACCTCCTGGGCATCACTAAGGCTTGATGGGATAACACTAAAGGTGATCTGGTGGTTCAAGTCTGGGAATGGAATAAAATAAGACTACCATAGATTACAAAACATTTAACAAAGAAAGTTTACTAAGCAATAGCAAAGGACGACTATTCAACAAAGACTCAGTATTGATTCAACTGTGTCAAACTCCTCTCATTTCAGTATTTGCTATGGTGGTAAACCTGGTAAGAGTTAATTGACTCATGACAGTGGGACATCCATCAAATCTGAGCAGCCTTGACTAATCAACTTTTTATGTCATAGATGAATAGGAAGTTTCAATGGTCTGAGCTCCTGGATCAATTAAGCCACAAAGGGGAAGTGTGTATGTGTGCTTGTACATATGTAGACATATCCATATATACATATGTATGTATATAAGTGGACCCACATACATGAATATGCATATATGATGGGATGTGTATGTTTTCACTCGTGCATATATATCTAAATAGGCAGACATAAACACATGTATCTACACCCATAATATGGTCATGTGAGAATCTGGGAATGCTGGAGAAGTCAAAAGACAAATACTGGAAAGCATCTGGATGAAGTTCAATGAATCACAAATGGAAATGGAAATGGATACTACAGAACATTTGGATAGAAAGAAGAAATGGATGATGATCAGAGAAACAGATTGCCATCTGGTACATAGGCAAAATATAGTATTTATGCTACAGTTCAGTTGTTTTAGTCATGTCCAACTTTTTTTGTGATCCCATTTGGTTTTAGTTTTTGTTTTGTTTTTAAGCAAAGATACTGGAATGGTTTGCTATTTCTTTCTCCAACTCATTTTACAGATGAGAAAACTGAGGTAAATAGGGTCCCAGAATCACATAGCTACTGTCTGAGGCTGGATTTGAACCCAGGGAAATGAGTCTTCCTAAATTCAGGCCCAGCACTTTATCCACTGTACTACCTTTCTGTCTTTTTCTTAGCCTTTACCTCTACCCAGAATCCCTTTGATTCTGAATTTCTGGAGTCAGGAAGACCTGAGTTCAAATTCAGCATCAGACATACTCACTAGCACCTAGTTCCCAGGGTTTCTGTGAGAATAAAATGAGATGATGTTTGTAAAATGCTTTGTAAACCTTAAAGCACTTTATAAATTAGTTATTATTAAAGTTCTGGGTCTGGAATCAGGATGAGTTGGGTTCAAATCCTGTATCAGATATTTAGTAGTTATGTGACTCTGGGCAAATCACTTAACACCTATTTAGTTGCCTCAGCAGTAAACCTCCTTGGCTGTTATGATGATTAAATGAAATAGTATTTGTAAAGCACACAGCACAGTGCCACATTAAGTGCTTAATAAATGCTTGTTTCTTTCCTTCCTGCCATTTTGGTCCTTATATAAAGGCAGTAGAATAATAATCCCCCAATAAAATGTAAACTACTTGAAAGCAAGTTATATTTCATTTTTTTTGTCTGTTCCTCTAGCACCTAGCAGAGTGCCTAGCCCATAGCAGTCATTCAAGAAATGATTGCTGAGGTATATAGTGAATGAAGAAAAGTCTGAATTATTTTAGAATGCTTTATTTTAAAAAGGGAAGTCTGTAAAAATATTTTATAATGATTTCCATCAAAAATGGTTAAATTTGTTTTAAAGTGGTAGTTTCATTCCCCAATATTTCTACATCAATGAAGCATTACAATCTATGAAATACAAACACATTCTGGATCCATCATTAGATCTTTTCATAAAGTGCCTTTTCATTGTTGTTGTTCAAGAAAAGCAAACATTTGGAAAATACTAAATATTTTTCTTTAAACATTCCCAAGATTGTTATTTTTAGGAAAGATGACAGACACTAAAAATGGATTTTTCAAAATACATTTGCTTGAGATTTGGATTCTGTTCTGTCTTATTCTTTTTAAATAAATAGTTGTAAACCAAACCCTTTTTGACCATCTGCAATCCTCCTTTTAACAACATGATTTCTTTTCCATAATGTAGCTCTGAAACAACAAACTGCAAGTCTGGTATGGTGACAAGTCTGAAATTAAACAACTAAGCAGCTTCACAGCAAACAATGATCCCCTGGTATTTTAAATTTAGCAGCTGCTCAAAGAAATCTTGATAAATGAACCACAGCATACTTTTACAAACTCGTTCTGCAGTTCATCTCCAGTCAAACCTTTTGAAAAGCCAATAAAAGGAATAGCTCTATGCATTACTGGTACAGAGAGAGAAGTAGGTAAAGAGGATAAAAAGGCAAAAGGAAGGGTGAAGGAAGAAAGGGAAGGTGGGGTTGTCCAAATGTGTTTACCAAATATAATATCTTTTAAGAGTTTTCACCAGATTTAGCCTCTTTGAGCTCTACTTACTTTGTATGACTCCATTCAGTGCTGTATTATTATTGTGACTGTTAAAATAACTGTTCTTAATCTAGTCTGTGATGCTTGAGAAATAAAGGTCACCATCTCAGCTGGTATATCTATCTAT
Source organism: Myrmecobius fasciatus (assembly GCA_023553655.1). Classification (NCBI taxonomy): domain Eukaryota; kingdom Metazoa; phylum Chordata; class Mammalia; order Dasyuromorphia; family Myrmecobiidae; genus Myrmecobius; species Myrmecobius fasciatus. The sequence goes on along the minus strand of JAJPUD010003299.1, from coordinate 17,966 downwards.
AATTCCTGATTCTCTTGCTGAAGCAGAAAATAGAAGAAAATAAAATATTTGTAAATTTTACAAATGCCATAATTGGGCTATAATTTAGTAACTCCAAAATACTTAGGTCATTTTAAAAAACATAAATTGATCTACTAAGCTCAAATATTTAGTTATCACATAAAATCAAAAACAAGGTGCTCTATTATTATAACCTTATAGTAGCCCTTAGAGAAAATGTGGATGAAAAGCTATAATATGCCAAAAGACTGACAAGTGAGAAACATTTCAGAGCAAAGCTTATTTGAATTTGATATAAATCTAGGAGGATATGTGATAAGTTGATGAATTATTGACTGACCTTTGAAAATAATGTGAATTTCATAAATGTTACCAATTTTATTGGTCAAGAAAAGCTTAACTTCTCCACATTAATCAGCTAATATTTGTAAAGAGCTTTAAGATGTAAAGTACTAAACATAGGTTGGATTCTCAAATTCTTGGAATTTCATCTAAAATGTCTTCCCTTTTTCAAGATGAGGTTTCTCTGAATGAGCAATTTATCCAAATAAAAATCCAACTATTTTACATAAATGAGATCTATGTGTGAGTTATTTTAAATGCCACATCAGAAACTAAGTATCACACAAGTTAAAGGCTACTTAAAAGAGAAATATTTCACAAGGCCAGGCCAAAGGAATAGTCATTTTAAATGCACCCCCAGAGTTAACTGCTTAGAACACTTAATAAACTTCAGTGAATAACAGTAGGTTTGGTGGAAAGAAATAGGAAATAGGGAAGAAAGGAGGGATCACTTTCTTTTCTTAATCTTTGTGCTTTTTTCATTCTGTTAGTTTCTCTGATCTCTTCCTTTCCACCTTGTTAATTTTCACACATAAAACCTAATATATAAATTGAGTAAAAGTTTATAGTCTAACATATGATTAAATCAACAGAAAACTTTTCACATTCCATTGACAAACATTACTTTTGGTTACATGAACTATGAGAGAGTTCCTAGCCAGTTGACACGCCATTAAAATTCTAGTAAGATGATTTAACACTTTATTTTAAGATAAAACTGAAAAACCTATACTGACAGTTAACTAAGATAATATTTTACATATTCATGTATGGAACTTTAAGAATGACAAAGGTAATAGGTCTACATCATAGACCAATATGTCAAATCTATTGTTATATTTGCATTTTATTCTGAACATGTTTGTCATATTAAACATTTTTCATTTCTATAGGTACAAGACTTTGGTCACATGGGCAGCATATCTTCTCCCATCTTCTCTTTGGTAGGTGGCAATAACATTCTCAAAGGAATAAGGAAGGATACACTGTTAATAGGCTCCCTGGGGTTTGGCATCTTGCTATTGCATTTTCGGTGATTACATTATGGTTTAGGCAAATTCAAATAGCATTGTTTATTCCCAAATGCATGGCACAGCAAATGTTCCTCAGTGAACATCCTTAATCCTGCCTTTTTATTCTTTAAAGAGAAAATGCTTTCACATATTATCTCAGCAGAAAGTGAGTTAAAAATCAGGATACTTCCAGGCATTTTTATCATTGGTATAGCAAATTCTACAATGTTTTAGATTATCCTAAGGTGAGACTGGCTACTTTGAGGAACTTAGGCTTTCTTTTTCTGCCTTAGCTTTCATTCTTCTCAAGCCCATTTTTGAGAAGAATTGCAACTATGACAAATTTCTCAGTTCAACTTTCTACTTAGAATCTCATCTTTTCTTTCCATCTGGGCACATACCTATATTCAATCTTCCCCTTAAGACTTCCACTATATTTTCTACATGAACTTATTTGACTTATTTCTGACAACCCTAACAGGTCAACCAGACTAAGGAAGAAAAGGAGAGGGAGGAAGGAAAGAAACTGAAAGTTTCAGGGATACATAATCCTAGAAGTGGCAGTAGAAAGCAGAGCAGGAGGCAACCATGAAGTCAGGCAAGTCACTTTTTTTCTGCACTCGAATTTCTTCATCTATAAAATAAGGGTCCCTAGATCCTATGATTGTGCCTTCAGCTTTGCTCTGAGTGAGATGCAGAAATGCTGAGCGTGAGAGGCAGGAGTAAGTGCTTATACAAGGGAAATACTTGAGAGAGATGCTACGAGATACCACTAGTCCAAAGTATAGTTGGCTTAGGGGCTGACCAGAGTCATTGCTGGCAGCCTCTAGACCTTTGAGATTTCTTGTGGGGTCCTAACAGGGTAACCCAACTGTATTAAGAATGTTGTCCAAAATAAATTTAATCATCAGATTTATCAAATTTGTGTTTTAATGGAAATGTTTTTGGCTATAGGGCCAGGAACTTGGTCTATTAAAATCTAATATCAAACTTTCTAAACTGTAGGAAAGATTGATTTGAAAGTTTTCAAATTGAATTTAAACTAAATTAATTTATTAGCTTGCAACTGTTACATGACTTAAAATGGGCCTTTAAAAAAACAATAGTAATTTGAAATAAACCCAATGGTTCAAAGAATTTTGCATTAGTTAGAACAGCTTTTTACAAATATCTATACTCTGGAATTTCACCACTCTCTAGTGAAATTCTTTATTTATTTTGTTTCAGGTCCTCTAGACAATAAATACAAAAACAATAGTTAAAACCTAGCATCCATTTCTTTAGAAATATAGCTTACATAGTGACTTCAGAAGTACCGTCTCACTTGAACCTTGCAACAGTACCTTGGAGGGAGAAGCAGGATGAAGATTATTCTCTACCCTCTATACATTAGGAAACTGAGATCAACTTAAGTGAATGGTCCTTGTGATAGTTTATCCCTGGGTTCTGTCTGGCCCTCTTCTCTTTTCTCTCTATCCTCTATTCTTTCATGATCTTATCTATTGCTTTTAGATTCAACTATCACCTCTTAGTATTTAATTCCCAAATCTATATTTCCAGTCCTAATTAATCACCTGAACTCTAGTCCTACATCTCTAGTTGCCTGCTGTGTATTTCCTTAATATCTCCTTCTCTCTTTTTTATTTTTTTTTCCTGAGGCAGTTGGGGTTAAGTGACTTGCCCAGGGTCACACAGCTAGGAAGTGTTAAGTGTCTGAGACCAGATTTGAACTCAAATTGCCCTGACTTCAGGGCTGGTGCTCTGTCCATTGCGCCACCTAGCTGCCCCTATCCCATTAATATCTCAAACGCCACATGTCCCAAAATGAACACATTGTATTTCCTAAATTCCCTATCTTTGAGTAGGATGCCACCATACTTCCAGATATCCAGGTTTACAACATCAGCATTATCTTTGCTCTCCCTCATCCCATACAGCTAATCTGGTCAGGTCTCCCATTAAACATCTCTTGCTTTCTCTATTCCTTTCTCTATTCTCCCATGATCATCACCCTACTATGGACCTTTCATCAACTCTGGTCTGTATAATTATAATATCTCCTACTGGACCTGCCTCCATTACTCTCTTGCCAGAGCTACCAAATCAATGCTCAAAAAGAACAGCCAGACCATGTGACTGCCCTGAACAAGAAGCAGGGATAAAGGCCTTTACAACCTGACTCCACCCTAGATTCCACCACCTTTACCCTCCAAGACACTCCAGCCAAGTCTGCTTATTGCTATTCCCCATAGACAGCATTCAGTCACTGCCTCTGGGCCCTTGTACAAACTGTTCCAAGCCTAGAATGTTTCCCTTTTCACCACCACTTCTTAGAATCAAATCTCTATTACCTCCAGCACAAGGTGATTTTTTTTTTTACTGACCCTTCTAGTTCTTAAAATTCTCATTCATTCCCAAAATTACTTTGGATTAACTATTTATACATCATCTCATAAAATGGCAGCAGATCAGACCAGTTTAAAGAAAGCATAGCAAGGAAACCAACTAATCAGTGATCCAAGGATATTTAAAGATTGAAATGGAAGGGTGGTAAGAAGAAAAAGAGCTGTAAAGATTTTTTATGATAAACTTTTTTGTTTGTTTGCCATCAAGGATAGCAAAGTTCCCATACCTAGTCTACAACAATATAATCCTGAATGAGATATAGAGATATGAATAGCAGTAAAAGAGAACAAACATAGGAAAAGCAGTTAGATTTGACAAAGTATACAGAGAGGAGAGTTGGGCTGGGTGACATAATTGTGAGAGCATCAACAGATTGCTTCATAAGGTATCTGAAGGAAGGGAAGACACCAAAGATATGGGGAAAAAATCTTAAACTTTATTAATACTGAAAAAAGGTGACCAAAGGAACATCATAACCTGCCAATTTATACTCCTAGTTTCCTGTCTACATAAAATTTTAATAGAATAATTTATACATGCTTTTTGGGCATGTTTAATAAGGGTATAAGAAGGGAATGGGCAGGCTTTCATAAAAGATATTTTATATTAGACCATATCTTTACTATCACACAATTAATTGAAAGTTATAGACAATACAAGATCCCAGTATGTTTATTTGTTGATAATAGTTAATCAACAAGCATTTATTAAGTGCTTACTAAGTGCTAGAGAAAAAAAAAAAGAGGAAAACATCAAGATAGTCCCTGCCCTCAAGGAATTTACATTCTAATGTGGAAGACATGTACATAAATAGACACTCTATATAGATTATTTGGAAAATAACCTTAGTAGGGAAGTCCCTTGATCTGGTAGAATGCAATAGTTTCTTAAAGACTCTCCTCCAATAGAATTGTCTCCCATCCACACATCACAACTACTCAAAATTATTTGAAAAATATAACTAGAGAGATAAATTTATTCAATGACCTCACAATTATATCAGCCAAGGAATTAAAAACAGGAAAATATTTTTGCCAAAGGTGATTTCCACTCTCCTGGAATAAATCCAAAGTGCACATTTAATTCTTTTTGGATGTGAAGTCTTCAATGTATTCCTTCTAACATGCTGATTTCATCAAACCAGAACACTACAAAGCCTTTTAGAAAAGATTCTTAATCACCTGAAAGAATTTGACCTCATCATCTGTGATCAAAAAAAAAATGAGCTTATCATAAAATAAAAGCAAGGGATAAACAATAGAGAGCCCAGGTATTTTACTGGTATGCTCAAAATGTTAGGAGAGAGCAAAGAACATACTCCCCTTCACTATGTAGGAAGAAGGATCACTCAACTAAACTTACCAATGATGTCTTTGATTTTTTGTTTTTTTGTTTTGTTTTGTTTTTCTTTTTGCTAAGGCAATTGAAGTTAAGTGACTTGCCCAAGGTCACACAGCTAGGGAATGTTAAGTGTCTGAGATTAGATTTGAATTCAGGTCCTCCTGACTTCAGGGATGGTGCTCTATCCACTGCACCACCTAGCTGCCCCGACCAATGATTTCTTAATTGCCAAATCTAATAGCTTTTTCTCTATCCTTATCCTTCTTGTTTATCTGAAATCTCTGACACTATTAGTCACCTTCTTGTCCTAGATATTCTCTATTCTCTAGGTTCTTATAATACTGTTATATCCTGTTCTCTAGCTATCTATATGATCCCTCTTTTATTTCTTTTATTATTTTTTCTATTTTTTTTAATTCAATGACCCTTCTTTCTTAAGTCTCCCTTGTTTCTTTTAACTCATACTCATGAACTATGAGTGTTCCCCAAAGATTTGTCCTGGGTTCAATTTTTCTCTTCCTCTACTATCCTAATTTGTTTATCTCATTTCTCCCACAGGTTCAATTGTCACCTCTAGGTATAGGATTCTCAGACATATTTTCACAGACCTAACTTCTCTCCTGACCTCCAATCTTGCATTATCAATTGTCTACTGGACATCTCAAACTGGTTGTCCCAAAGCTATTTTAACATGTTCAGAACAGAAACCAGTATCTATTCATTAAGATCAACATCAGTATCCATAATCAGTATCTAAAAGCCTTTCATCTTTTGAAATTCCCTATTACTCTCAAGGGAATCATTCAGTTATTCCATGCAGCAACCTTGATGTCATCTTGGGTGATTTATTTGCACTTCACATATTCAATTTATTACCGGTTTTTGTTATTTCTATCTCCACAACATCTCTTGTATAAATCCCTTTTCCACTTATAGCTACCACCTGGTGCATCAGGCCCTCATCATTTCACATAAATAATCAATAATTTCAATAATACTTCAATAATTATTGCAATAAACTATTGCAATAGTCAGCAGCCTCGTCTCCATGCCTCAAGCCTCTTCCCATTCTTTGTGCTGAAGTAATCTTTCTAAAGCACAAATATGACCGTGTCACCCCACCTCACTCTTATTTATTAATTCTAGTGGCTCCCTATTATCTTCTGTATCAAAAATAAAATCATTTGGTTGGCTTTTATAACCCCTCACAACCTGGACCCTTCCAGTCTTCTCATTAGTTGTCACCATATTTGTAATGCCCTCTCTCCTTACCTCTACTACTTGGCTTTTTTTTTTTTTTTTTTTTTTTTTGCTTTTTGCTGAAGCAATTGTGGTTAAGTGACTTGCCCAGGGTCACACAGCTAGGGAATGTTTAAGTGTCTGAGCTCAGATTTGAACTAGGTCCTCCTGACTTCAGGGCTGGTGCTCTGTCCACTGCGCCACCTAGCTGCCCCTACTTGGCTTTTATCAAGACTCAGCTCACTTTCTGAAAGAGTTCTTTCCAAGTGTCTCCAACTAATAATGCCTTCTCATTAAGATTGCCTCCCATTTACATTGTATGCATCCTGCCTATACTTAGCTGTTTATATACTACCTTATCTGTTAGAATATAAGATCTTTGAAAGGACGCACAATTTGTTTTTATTTTTGCTTTTTTTGCCTACCTTTGTATCCCCAGTTCTCAGCACAATGGCTAGCACATATTGAAAGCTTAATAAATATTTATCAATTTATTGGTTGAACTTCTGGGAGAGCATTAACAAGAATTGCCTGAGATGGGCAGGCATGGATGGGCTGCAATTTGCAATATTGTAAGAAAATCAACATCCATTAGAACACAAATCCATTAGAAAATGTAAGAATTTCAGCATATCTTACACTTATTTATCTGCGTATATGTTCTTTCCTCAGTATGCTGAAAGTTCCTTGAATGAAAGGACAATTTCATTATTGCTTTCATATTCTTCAAACCAAACCCAATGTCTGGTGCATTATAGGTACAGGGCTACCATGCAACTGTCTGGGTGATGAGAGGAGCCCAAAAGACTGTCACTGTGGGGTACCCTTCCTCTTTTTGTTTCCCCCTTATCCTCTTCACTGGTCCATTCAGGATAGTCCTAGGGTTCCCACCACCACCAGGGACATATTGTCTCCTTTACTTCCCCCTTTCACTGATTTCTCACATGAGACATTCAGAACTCACCTGGGCCATCTGACTGCTCACATGGCTTAGATGAGATGCTCTATTCCTTCCTATAACATAGAGGACTTACCACCTGCCTTGACTTTACAATCTTCTGACCCCCTGTGCTGTCATCTGACTATTAACATAGCTTAAGGACTCCTGGGTCTTGCCATACATACTACTTTTGGACCCTCTGGATTCCCAGACTTTTCCAAGCCCTCATAGCTAAGTTTTCTTCTATGTGTTTTCTCTCTCCCTTTTTTGTGTGCTTTGGGTGAAAGGAGTCTCTCACTTCCACTTGTATCTCCAGCCCTAAAATAGTGCTTGACTGGGATCTAGTTCTTTCCTACTTGTGCAAATCATGTCAATAATTCAACAAATATTTAAGTGAAGGAATGAATGAAAAAAAAGAGCTAGTTCTTGATAAATTCTTTTTTTTTCATTCATTCCTTCACTTAATAAATATTTGTTGAATTATTGACATGATTTGCACAAGTAGGAAAGAACTAGATCCCAGTTCTCCTGACTCCTAGACCAGTATTAGCACTGCTAAACTTTATATTGAAAGCTATAATCTGTTTATGATTTTATACTTGAGACAATATATAATACAATATATTTTAACAATTGTTAAAAATATAATTTCATATTTATCCAAAGTTTATCATCTAGGGGAGATTGTGTCATTATCAACCAGGGACATATGTATAGTAACAAGATGTTAAGAGAATATGCAGCTTTATTTATTTAGTATCCTATAATGACACTAATAAGCCACTTAATGTTTAAAAAAGAAAAAATAAAGGAGAAATGGAAACTAGGAGGAAAAAAGAGATTAGCAAATAGGGAAAAAGGGTTAAATGATTTATTTTTGATGCATAAACCTCAATAGCACTAAGTGTTTAAATAACATCTAATGAACAAAAGCAACAATTGGAAAAAACAATCAAGGTCTCTCTATAGTAACCAGTAGCCTCTGATTTCTCACCCAGGAATAAAAAAGAAACATAGAGAAGTTTTAGGTCAATGGCAAATCCTGTCTGCCTGGCTGGGAAATGCAAATCCTAATTAATGTGATGTAGCTCTAAATTAGAGGCTGCCAAAAAGACACTCTGCTGCTATAGGTTCACCTTAGCTGAAGACAAAGCAATGCATCCCTTCTGATATATTAACATAATTAAATGGATAACTGTTCACTAACATGTTCACCATCACCACTGGCCAAAAGCAAAATACCAAAACACTCATCTAGTCCTTTGAATTTGCTTTCTTTACGGCTTATAGGAAATCTGCCAAGAGGACCCTTTCATTTAAACAATTACACTCAAGCATCTGATTCATACCACAGTGAAGATGCAAGTGAATGGACCTTTTTATTTTAAAACAGACATATCTTTCAAATACATTTTCAATGTATACAACCCTGAAGCCTTTGCTACATAAATCCCTTCTCTGAAGCTTATGTTTGGACTTGGCTTTCCTCTTGGGAAAGAATGAGGACCTAGAGAAGAGGAGGAGAATGGGTTAATCAAAGGAAACAAGATGGAGGCAGAAGCACTGAAACGACTTTTATTCCCATTTTTGCAGCCAAACCCAACTACAGTAAACCCTCGTGTCTAAAAAATGTAGGAAAATCAGTGAGAAGTTCGTTTTGTATTGAAATATCCTTCTGTTATTTTAATGATCTGATCTAAAATGAAGTGGCAGGGTCCCGCATCACCCTTGGCTTGATGTCAGCAAGAGACTCGGTCCACTCAATCACTGCCACGGTGACAACCCTGAGCTGCCAGTCACCAGCAGGGGGCACTACAGCGGCTTCTTTCTCTAGGCACTGCCATTCGAAGTCTGACCAATACCAAAGAATAAAAAATAAAGTAAGAAGCAGCAGCCTATTTCTAGAGACTGAAAAGAAATCGGTCCTCCCTGCAGACACATAACTATCCTGCCGTGAAACTACTCCGGCGACTTTTTCACCTGTGCCTCAGTTACCTAGACATGGAATAGCTGGGCTCCTTCCCAAACCTCAAAAATGAATCAAATCATTTGCCACCAGCTCCTTCCGAATTCATCCAAAGCACTGTGACCTCATAAATTAAACCCAGCCATTGTTTCGTGGAGCATTCATTAGCTGACATTCACTTACAATTATAATTCTAGGGAGCCCCTTCAATTCAGCAATATTTGCTAAATTCTGATTGTGCTCTGTTTAAGGGGTACAAAAATAGAAATGATACTGTTTTAGGTACAAAGATACTGTTTTAGATACAAAAATAGAAATGATACTGTTTTAGATACAAAAATAGAAATGATACTGTTTGAGAGGTACAAAGATAATGTTTTAGATACAAAAATAGGAATGATACTGTTTTAGATACAAAAATAGGAATGATACTGTTTGAGAGGTACAAAGATACTGTTTTAGATACAAAAATAGGAATGATACTGTTTGAGGGGTACAAAGATAGAAATGATACTGTTTGAGGGGTACAAAGATACTGTTTTAGGTAAAAAAACAGAAATGATACTGCTTGAGGAGTGCAGAAATAGAAATGATATAGTTTTAGGAGTGTAGAGTTACTGTTTTAGGGTACAAAATAGAAATGATATTGTTTTAAGGTTGCAAAGATACTGTTTAGGGTACAAAAATAGAAATGATAATGTTTTAGGGGTACAAAGATATTGTTTTAGGGTACAAAATAGAAATGATACTGTTTGAGGGGTGCAAAAATAGAAATGAAAACATCCTTGTCCTCAGAGAGCTTATATTCTATGATTTGAGAAAACATTTAGAAAAATCAGCAAATGCAAAATGTAATGGAACCAGTGGGGAAGAAGCCAAGTCAACAATTATTTATTAATCACTGACAATGTGCCAGGCACTATCCTAAGCCTGGGAATACAAAGAAAAGGCAGAAAGTCTCTTCTCTCAAAGATCTCATAGTTTAATGGGGAAAAAAAAACATATAAACAAGATATATACAGAAAAAGTGGACATAATCAAGAGAGAAGGTGGGATTTCAGCTGGGACTGAAGGAAACCAGGAAACAGATGAGGAAGAGAGTTGCAGGCAATGGAGACAGACAATGAAAATACCTGAAGTGGAGAGATAAGAGTGTCCTGTGACAGGGTCACTGGATCACCAAGTTAGTGGAAGACATAGAAAAGGGACAGACTGTAAAAGACCTTAAAAATCAAATAGGATTTTTTTATTTGGTACTGGAGCTAATAGGGACCTACTGGAATTTACTGAATGGAGAGGGAATAGAGGGCATAGTCAGACTTGTAATGTAGGAAGATTAATTTGACAGCTGCGTGGAGAATGGACTAGAGTAAGGCAGGGAGATCTATTGGCAGGCTCCTGCAACAATCCAGGTATGAGGTGATGAGGGTCTGAACCAATGTCAAAGGAGAGAAGGGGGCAAATGCACAAAATGTGATCAGAGGCAAAACTTGGCAATATATATTGGGGGATAAACAGTACAAGATTAGAAAAGATCACAGAGGTGGCACCTGAAGATATGAGTTATATCAAGAGGCAAGGGATCATTCCAGGAACAGGGAAAATCCTTTGTAAAGTAACAAAGACAGGAGACAAAGTGTACTATAAGGGAATAAAAAGTTGGCTAATATAATAGGACCTTTCATGACATGCTGCTACACTTGATTTTCCTTTCAATTACTTCAAATCATAACTTGGCTAATTCACAACCTTCATTTTCAAGGCAGATCTCCAAATATTACTATTTAAAACACATTCAAGAATATCAGTGACCTGACATTCCAACTTAGTGTTTTTTTGGTTTTGGGGTCTCTATCAAATATTATAAGTCTTCATCTATAAAATTAAAGGGTTGGATCAGGTGGTGTCTGAGGTCAGTTCTAGAGCTATGATCCTACATTTACCAAATGACTCTATGAATATAATTCCTCTCCCCTCCCCTGCTTAAAAAGAAAAAAAAATTGAAGATACTAAAAAAATTTCTATGATCATCTCATCCAATACCATTCTTTTATAGATGAAGGAACTGAGGCACAGAAAGGGAAATTGAATGTGACTTGCAATATTTCAAAGACACAATGGAAAAACAAGGATGTAGATTTTATTTAACAGCAAGTATTTAATGAATTGCTATTGCTGTCTGAAGAGACTGATTATTAACCATTGCCTGAAGTAAAAAGTAATTTGTTAAAAATTAAACATTTTGCTCTAACACTGAAATTATAACTATTTTAGTTTATCACATAAATTAAGTAAAATAAAACATTTAACAAGATATATGAGTATGTATATCTTTATATGTATATATAATATACGTATGTGTATTATATGTACGCATATATATATATATATATTATATACACACATATTAAAGAAATAACTCCATTAAAGTCCTGCACTTTGATGGTTTACTACAGCAAGGAACAGACTCTGGATTATTGAAAGATGTAATTATAGACTTCAAGTTCCAGCAGGTTGTATCCAGCTGAAAAGGCTTCAAGTAAAAGAAATAGCTTAACCAAATCCAGAAAAACTTATCACTAGGTTGGCTGTAAGGGAATGAATTTTTTGGCCACAGCATTGACTCTCAGTAACCATTGATTTAAATGTAGAAACATTTGGAGACTGTGTCAATGGAAGAAATCTCCTTCCTAAAAAAAAAAAATCATAAATCATTAATTTTTAAAGGAATATTGAGAGACTAATGAAGATCAAGGAATAGGAGGAAATAGTATAGTCCAGTTCCTCCAACACCAAAGTTTCAGAGAAAGTTCTAACAACAGAACTTTCAGTTTAAGTTTGGTGATGGTATAAAAGGAGACACTTATGAGTCACTGAACAATCAACAAGAGGTTTAATATTTCATTCATTATACAGCAATATAAATATACAATATAGGTATATATTGTATATACATATACAATATAGGTATATATTGTATATACATATACAATATGCAACAAGTCTACAGACTCTTAACTTCTCTGAACAGTCCACATCATATTCATAGGGAAACATGTTTGTTATCAGAACAGAATACAGTAAAGAACTCTCATAGTCTTTAAAATTCCACCAAGGTCCAAGGGTCCTAAGAGTTGGGACTTTTGTGCCCTTATATGACTAGGAAGCTTTATCTGGGAAGCTAGAGTCAATCACTAGGTGAGAAGAAAGAAGCTGTGTCAGGAGAACACTAGTCCTATCACACTAAGAAGACTCTGGGCAGAATAGAGATTGGAAAATTGAAGGAAGAACAATAGCGGGTCAAGTTTCCAGACCACAAATTTGGCCAGGGGAGAAGCTGTGGAATAAAGCTAGGCTAGGATCAAAAACTCATTTCCCAGAACCCTAAGCTGTGCCAGCAGCAAGAGAAGGCTCAGAACTAATATTGGATTTATTTCCCATCCTAGGACTACAGCGTGGGATCTCTGAGAGGTACCAAAAAAAGGCTCAGCACCAAGACCCTTGAGCCCAGAGTCATCCAAAATAGATTGTAATCACAGTCCCCATACTGGACAACAATGGATTGGGGAACCTCCTAGAAAGGCCAGGATCTCAGTCCTTAGAGTTCCTAATTTGGCCAGAGGAAATTACTGGAGAAAAAATGACTTCAAAAAAATAAGATAAAAATGTTATTATTATGAAGCTAGGGATGACCAAGACATAAACCCACACTTACAAACAAAGCTTCAAGGAAAATCACAGCTTGTTCTTAAGATCAATTAGAAATGCTAGAAGAAATTACTCAAGAACTAAAAAAAAAAACTGAGTTTAAAATTATATTATAAATAGAAAGAGAGCAATAGAGGAATGAATTAGAAAAGAAACAATAGCTATGAGAGACTTAGACAGTCTTACCTTACCCACATAAGTGAGACTCTCTTAAAATTAGAAAATCAAAAGACTGGAAAAAAAAGGAAACAAGTGAGGTATATTTCATATTTTAAAAAAGAACAATGAAATTAAAAGCTAAATGTAAACAAGCAATGAGAAAAGATTTACAAAGATCAAGTGTTTATATTCTAATGGGACAAACCCTAGGAACAGTAATGTCAGCAGGATTCATAAAGGGAAACAAATAAGACACAGGCCCTGGAAGTGAATTTTGTAATGTTTTAGTGATCTTAAAAGAAGAAGAAAAAAAAAGGAGGAGCAAAAGGAAGCTTTATGGGAGAAAAAAAGTAGGAAGAGGGAGACCTTTTATAGAACTGGATGGGGAAGCAGAACAAGTAGAAAATTAGAATATTCTAACAATGAAAATGGGCTGACGTCTTAAGCCACACTTTGAACTGATGCACAATGAAATGATGAGAATAGGGCAGAGCCAAGATGGCGAACTGCAGACAGCGTCCTCTGTGAGCTCCTTAGACCTTCCCTCAGACCCAGACAAATTGAGCCTCCGAATTGGTTCTGGAGTGAGGCCTCCACCAAACACTTGGACTACAACGCACTTCTATCAAATATCTACTTTGAAAGAACTTCTGAGGTCAGTTTTAGATGGGCAGGGGATCGAGTACTCCCAGCGCTCAGACGCCAGTGCGCAGCTGGGGTGCAAGTCCGGGGCTGGGAAGGACCAGAAGATTTTAGGCTGCCAGGAATCCCTGGGAGATGCTTGGGCCACTTTGCTCTGCTTGCGGGCAGGTGCTTTGGCAGGTCTACCTTTGATAAAGGGTGGATTGAGAGCAGCTGAAAGTGTGGTCCTAGTGCGGATCTAGCCAGATCAGCCCCAGACCGGAAGTCAACTCGGCAAATAGCCCCGGGGCAAATTGAAATTGCTGCTGCTGCTGCAGAATTCCCTGCTGGTGACTGACACCTCAGCTAAACATCATGAGCAAGAAGAAGAAAGCTTTCACCATAGACAGCTTTTACGGAGAGAAACTAGAGAAGTCCCCAGATCCTGAGATTCTGAAAACAATCCCAGATAAAGCCACAAAGGTGGACTTAAGCTGGTCTCCCTTTCAGAAGGCTTACCTGGAAGATTGCATAAAGAATCTCAAAAGAGAGCTAGCAGAAGATTGGGGAAATAAACTGAGAGCAGTGCAAGAAGGAAATATCGCCCTGCAAGAGAGATGTGAAAAACTGGAAAATAAGTCTGGTGAATTGGAAAAAGACAAAAATTCACTGAAAAACAAAATTAGTGAATTGGAAAAAGACAAAAATTCACTGAAAAACAAAATTGGTGAATTGGAAAAAATCGCCAACTCACTGGAAAATAAAAATAGTGAATTGGTAAAAGACAACAATTTACTGAAAAACAAAATTAGTGAATTGGAAAAAGACAACAATTCACTGAAAAACAAAATTGGTGAATTGGAAAAAGGCACCAAATCACAAGAAAATAAAAATGGTGAATTGGTAAAAGACAACAATTCACTGAAAAACAAAATTGGTGAATTGGAAAAAGTCACCAACTCACGAGAAAATAAAAATAATGAATTGGAAAAAGATAGTTCACTGAAAAACAAAATTAGTGAATTGCAAAAAGACAACAATTCACTAAAAAATAAAATTGGCAAAATGGAAAAAGAATGCAATGAACCAAAAAATTCAATTGGCCAGTTACAAAAGGAGCTAAAAAAGATAGCTGAAGGAAATAATACCTTAAAAGTTAAAATTGAACAAATTGAAATGAATGACTCAATAAGACTTCAAGAATCAAGCAAAAACAAAAAAAATGGAAAAAATAGAAGAAAATATGAAATATCTCCTAGGAAAAACAACTGACTTGGAAAACAGATCCAGGAGAGACAATCTAAGGATTATTGGACTCCCTGAAAGTCACGATGAAAAAAAGAACCTTGATGCTATCTTCTAGGAAATCATGAAAGAGAATTGCCCTGATGTTTTAGAATCAGAAGGCAAAATTGGCATTGAAAGAATTCACCGATCACCTCCTGAAAGAGACCCCAAAATGAAAACCCCAAGGAATATCGTGGCCAAATTTCAAGACTATCGCACCAAGGAAAAGATATTACAAATTGCTAGAAAAAAACAGTTCAAATACCGAGGAACTGTCATTAGAATTACACAGGATCTGTCAGCTTCCACATTGAAGGATCAAAGGGCCTGGAATCAGATATTCCGAAAGGCAAAAGAACTTGGATTACAGCCAAGAATAAGCTATCCAGCTAGAATGAGCATCATGTTCCAGGGAAGAAGATGGTCATTCAATGATACAAGAGAATTTCACCTATTTCTAATGAAAAGACCAGATCTGAACAAAAAATTTGACCTCCAAACAGAACTCTAGAGAAGCATAAAAAGGTAAAAAGGAAAGAATTCTCGAGAACTATATCTCTACAAGGGGTATCCTTAAAGAATGGGGGTATAAGTTGATTTTACTTTGATAATAATCGAAAAGAAATTAGAGGTGGAAGGTATATCATACTGTAAAAAAAAGGGGGGGAGGGGAAAGGAGGTAAAATAAAGTAAAAATAAAAAGGAGATAAAATAAGGCAAAGTCTCATGAAGAGACATAGAAAATCTAATATAATTGAGGGAAAGAAGGGAGGGTGATGAGTATTCTTACTCTCATTAGATTGGGCTCTAAAAGAGTATATCAGACACATTTGATTTCAGGGAAAAACTTGGCCCTCTGTATAGGGAAGTAGGAGGGAAAGGAGGAAAAGAAAGGGATAAATTAATAGAAGGATTAGGGGAAAGGTGTAAAAAAGGGGGAGGGTTCTAAAGGGAGGAGGACTGTTAGAGGGAGGTGGTCATCAAAAACAAAATACTGGGGAGGGGGAAGGGAGTAAGGGGAAAGGGAAGAGAAAAATATAACTTTGGGTAAATAAGATGGCAGGAAATATAGATATAGTCATTTTAACTGTGAATGTGAATGGGATGAACTCTCCCATAAAACGGAAACGGATAGCAGACTGGATTAAAAGCCAGAATCCTACAATATGCTGTTTACAAGAAACACATCTAAAACATAGAGATACATACAGAGTGAAGGTAAAGGGCTGGAGCAGAATCTTTTATGCTTCAAGTGAACCAAAAAAAAGCAGGGGTAGCAATCCTTATCTCAGATCAAGTAAAAGCAAAAATAGATCTAATTAAAAGAGATAAGGAAGGAAACTATATTTTACTAAAGGGTACCATAGACAATGAAGCGGTATCAATACTAAACATATATGCACCAAGTGGTATAGCATCCAAATTCCCAGAGGAGAAACTAACAGAGATGCAAGGAGAAATAGACAGTACAACTATACTAGTGGGGGATCTCAACCTTGCTCTCTCAGAATTAGATAAATCAAACCACAAAATAAATAAGAAATAAGTTAGGGAGGTAAACAAAATGTTAGAAAAGTTAGGTATGACAGATCTCTGGAGGAAATTGAATGGTGATAGAAGGGAGTATACTTTTTTTCTCAGGGGTTCATGGAACTTATATGAAAATTGATCATGTGTTAGGGCATAAAAACTTCAAAATCAAATGCAGAAAAGCAGAAATAGTAAATGTATCCTTTTCAGATCATGATGCAATAAAACTCACATGTAATATAAGGCCAGGAGAAAACAGACCAAAAGTTAATTGGAAATTAAATAATCTAATCCTGAAGAATGAATGGGTGAAAGAGCAAATTATAGACACAATTGATAATTTCATCCAGGAGAATGACAATAATGAGACAACATACCAAAATTTGTGGGATACAGCCAAAGCGGTTATAAGGGGTAACTTTATATCCCTAGATGCTTATTTGAATAAAATACAGAAAGAGAAGATCAATGAATTAGGGTTACAATTAAAAAAACTAGAAAAAGAGCAAATTAAAAACCCTCAATTAAATACCAAATTGGAATTTCTGAAAATAAAAGGTGAGATTAATAAAATTGAAAATAAGAAAACTATTGAATTAATAAATAAAACTAAGAGTTGCTTTTATGAAAAAACCAACAAAATTGATAAGACTTTAGTTAATTTGATCAGAAAAAGGAAAGAGGAAAATCAAATTGTTAGTCTCAAAAATGATAAGGGAGAACTTTCCTCCAATGAAGAGGAAATTACAGTAATAATTAGGAGTTTCTTTGCCCAACTTTATGCTAATAAATTTGATAATCTAAATGAAATGGAGGAATATCTACAAAAATATAGATTGCCCAGGTTAACAGAAGAGGAAATAAATTATTTAAATAGCCCCATTTTAGAAAAAGAAATAGAACAACTATTAATCAACTCCCTAAGAAAAAATCTCCAGGGCCAGATGGTTTTACATGTGAATTCTACCAAACATTCAAAGAACAATTAATTCCAATACTATACAAACTATTTGAAAAAATAGGGACAGAAGGTATACTACCAAATTCCTTCTATGATACAGATATTGTGCTGATAGCTAAACCAGGTAGGGTGAAAACAGAGAAAGAAAACTATAGACCCATTTCCCTAATGAATATTGATGCAAAAATTTTAAATAAGATTTTAGCAACAAGATTACAGAAAGTTATCTCCAGGATAATACATCTTGACCAAGTAGGATTTATACCAGGAATGCAGGGCTGGTTCAATATTAGGAAAACTATCAGCATAATTATATTAATAACCAAACTAACAAAAACCATATGATTATCTCAATAGATGCAGAAAAAGCATTTGATAAAATCCAACACCCATTCCTATTAAAAACACTAGAGAGTATAGGAATAAATGGGCTTTTCCTTAAAATGATTAGTA
>JAJPUD010003298.1:240119-254703 GCA_023553655.1 Myrmecobius fasciatus | reverse complement strand
ACCAAACTAACAAAAATCATATGATTATCTCAATAGATGCAGAAAAATCATTGAATAAAATCCAACACCCTTTCCTATTAAAAACACTAGAGAGGATAGGAATAAATGGGCTTTTCCTTGAAATGAGCAGTAGCATCTTTTAAAACCATCAGCAAGCATCATATGTAATGGGGACAAACTAGACCCATTCCCAATAAGATCAGGAATGAAACAAGTCTGCCCACTGTCACCATTATTATTTAATATTGTATTAGAAATGTTAACTTTGGCAGTAAGAGAAGAAAAAGAGATTAAAGGAATTAGAGTAGGTCATGAGGAAACCAAATTATCACTCTTTGCAGATGACATGATGGTATACTTAGAGAACCCTAGAGACTCAACTAAAAAACTTCTACAAACAATTCACAACTTTAGCAAAGTTGCAGGATTCAAAATTAATCCACATAAATCATAAGCATTTTTATATATTACCAACAAAGTTCAACAGCAAGAGATACAAAAAGAAATTCCATTCAAATAATTGTCGATAGTATAAAATATTTGGGAATCTATTTGCCAAGAACAGTCATGAACTATATGAACTGAACTACAAATCACTTTCCACACAAATAAAGTCAGACCTAATCAGTTGGAAAAACATCAAGTGCTCATGAGTAGGCCGAGCAAATATAATAAAAAATGACAGTACTATCCAAACTAATTTACTTATTTAGTGCCATACCAATCAAACTCCCAAGAAATTATTTTACAGATCTAGAAAAAATAGTAGTAAAGTTCATTTGGAAAAACAAAAGGTGAAGAATTTCAAGGGAATTAATGAAAAAAAAAAAGGCTGATGAGGGTGGCCTTGCCGTACCAGATCGAAAACTATATTATAAAGCAGCGGTCATCAAAACCATTTGGTACTGGCTAAGAAATAGAGTAGTCGATCAGTGAAATAGGATAGGATCACAGGACAAACTAGGCAATAACTATAGCAGTCTAGTGTTTGATAAACCCAAAGACCCCAGCTTCTGGGATAGGAATTCACTATTTGACAAAAACTGCTGGGAAAACTGGAAACTAGTATGGAAGAAATTAGGATGACCCACATCTAACACCACATACCAAGATAAGATCTAAATGGGTTAATGATTTAGATATAAAGAGTGATATTATAAGCAAATTGGAGGAACATAGGATAGTTTACCTCTCAGACCTGCGGAGAAGGAAGGAATTTGTGTCCAAAGAAGAACTGGAACTCTTAATTGAACACCAGATAAATAATTTTGATTACATTAAGTTAAAAAGTTTTTGTACAAACAAACCTCATGCAGACAAGATTAGGAGGGAAGCAACAAATTGGGAAATCATCTTTACATTTAAGGATTCTGATAAAGGCCTTATTTCCAAAATATGTAGAGAATTGTCTTATATTTATAAGAATTCAAGCCACTCTCCAATCAATAAATGGTCAAAGGATATGAACAATTTTCAGATGATGAAATTAAAACTATTTCTAGTCATATGAAAAGTTGCTCCAAATCACTATTGATCAGAGAAATGCAAATTAAGACAAGTCTGAGGTACCACTACACATCTGTCAGATTGGCTAAAATGACAGGAAAAGATGGTGATGAATGCTGGAGGGGATGTGGGAAAACTGGGACACTGATGCATTGTTGGTGGAACTGTGAACGGATCCAACCATTCTGGAGAGCAATTGGAACTACGCTCAAAAAATTATCAAACTGTGCATATCCTTTGACCCAGCAGTGTTTCTATTGGGCTTATATACCAAAGAGATCTTTTTTTTTATTAAAGTTTTTTATTTGCATAACATATGTATAGGTAGTTTTTCAACATTGACCATTACAAAGCTTTCCATTACAAATTTTCCCCCATTCTCCTCCCCTCCCCTAGATGTCAGGAAGTCCACTACATGTTAATTATATTAAAATATTTGACAAGTCGAACATATGTATACATGTTTTCATAGTTATCTTGCTGTGCTAGAACAATCGTATCTACATGAACAAAAAAAGATCTGATAAAGGAAACCCAATGCAAGCAATCATCAATATAGAGCATGAAAATGACATGTTTCTCATCTATCTCACGTCTTTCTCTCTGGGTGTATATGGCCTTCTTTACTGAACAATTTCAACTGGTTTGAAACATTTCATTGATGAAGACAACCATGTCCATCAAAATAGATCATCATATAGTCTTGTTGTTGCTGTGTATAATGATCTCCTGGTTCTGCTTGTTTCGCTCAGCCTCAGTTCATGCAACTCTCTCTAGGCCTCTCTGAAATCGTCCTGCTGGTCGTTTCTTACAGAACAATAATGTTCCATGACATCCATATACCATAATTTATTGAGCCACTCTCCAATTGATGGGCATCCATTCAGTTTCCAGTTCCTTGACACTACAAAAAGGGCTGCCACATTCTTGCACATGTGGGGCCCTTTCCTGATCTTTACATGATGGCCAAGTTCTCTGGGCTATCTGGGTCAACATAACTGATTGCTTATTATCTCAGGGAGATGGGAGAGGTAAGAGGAAGGAAGAGATAGAATTTGGAACTCAAAATTTTAAATTAAAAATGTTCAAAATTTAGAAAAAAAATAGGGGCAGCTATGTGGTGCAGTGGATAGAGCAGCAGCCCTGAAGTCAAGAGGATCTGAGTTCAAATCTGAACTCAGACATTTAACACTTCCTAGCTGTCTGACAATGGGCACATTACATAACCCCAATTGCCTCAATAAAAAAAAAAAAAAAAAAAAAGGATTTGGATAAGAAGTTTCTTTAAAAAAAAAAAAGAAAGAAAAAGAAATCCAAGTTATAAAAACCATTGAAAATACTCCAAATTACTAATAACTAGAAAAACACACATTAATATAACTTTCAAGTTAGACTGGCAAAGTTGAGAGGAAAAAAAGAAAATGAAAAGCTTTGATGAGGTTATAGAAAAATTAAGTACACTGATGTACTATTGGTGGAACTGTGAGTTAATATAGCAATTTTATTTTATATTTTAATTTTTTCCCAATTACATTAAAAACATTTGTTTTAAAAATATTTTTGAATTCCAGATTCTTTCCCTCCCTCCCTTCCCTTATTGAGAAGGTAAGCAATTTTGATCATAGGCAGTTGTGCAGAATATGTTTCCATGTTAGTCATGTTGTAAAAGAAAACAGACAGAAAAAAAAAACAAGAAAAATAAAGAAAAAGTATGCTTCAATCTGCCTTCAGACTTCATCAGCTCTTTTTGTGGAGATGGATAGCATTTTTTCATCATAAATCCTTCAAAATTATTTTAGATCACTATACAGCCATTTTAGAAAGAAATATACAACCAACTCTCAAAGTTACTAACCTGCATAAGTCCTTTGACTCAGTGATATCACTATTAAGCTACCTCAAAGATATCAAAAAAGAAGATGAAGAACCCATGTATACAAAAATTTTGATTGCAGCTTTTTTGTAGTAGCAAGGAACTGGAAGTTAAGGGCATGCTCATCTATTTGGAAATGACTGAACAAATGATGGAATATAAATGTAGTGCAGTATTATTGTGCTATAAGAAATGAGGAAGGGAGTCATTTCAAAGAAATCTGGGAAAACTTGCATGAACTGATGTAGAATAAAGTGATTAGAACTAGGATTACAATTTATACAACATTGTAAAGATAACCAACTTTGAAGGACTTGAGAATTCTAATCAACACAATGACCAAGCTTGGTTCCAGAGGACTGATGATGAAGCATGTACCTCCAGAGTGGTGATGGGCTCAAGAGTTAAACAATACATGCTGATTTTGGGGACAGAGCTAATGTGGAAGTTTCTTTTACCTAGCTATATATATTTGATTTGTGGTTTGGGTTTTTGTTGGGTTTTTTTGTTTTGTATTTTTGGTTTGGTTTTCAGTTTTTTGGAGGCAAATAAGATTAAATGTCTTGCCTGGAATCACACAGTTAATATGGATCTGAAGTCATATTTGAACTCAGGTCCTCCAGACTCTTGACTCCTGATTCCTTATGAATATTGGTTACAAGGTTTGAGTTTGAGTTTTCTCCCCAATAAAGGGAAGAGAAATAGAGAAAGTGTATTTTTGTTCATTGAAAAAAAATGAGAAAAAAATTCTCTCAGAAGTTCAGGTGCAAAATAATCACTAACCGATAGACTTCTGGCATATTGTTTGCTTGGACATTTCTCACCTCCACAGTAACACAGAGTTTTAACTCTTTTTCTTTGTCTTTCTGCATTTCTCTATTTTGAAGGTCTTCTATACCTTTTTGTTCTTCCTGGATCTATGTTTAAAAGATTCATCTCATGCTTTTGATACACATCTTTCATATAACTTTCTAGTTGTTTTTTTAAGAATCTTTCATGTTTTTCTCAACTTGTGCGCTTTGTGGATTTTTTTCCATTTCATATAAAGACTTCCATTCTGAACATAATTAATCTCTAAGGTGCCAGATGGGGCAAAATGTGAAGGATTTTTCTCTTTCTCCTTTGAAACATTGGGGGTTTTATGAAAAGTTGCTCCAAATCACTATTGATCAGAGAAATGCAAATTAAGACAACTCTGAGGTACCACTACACACCTGTCAGATTGGCTAAAATGACAGGAAAAGATAACGATGAATGTTGGAGGGGATGTGGGAAAACTGGGTCACTAATACATTGTTGGTGGAACTGTGAATGGATCCAACCATTCTGGACAGCAATTTGGAGCTATGCTCAAAAAGTTATGAAACTGTGCATACCCTTTGACCCAGCAGCGTTTCTACTGGGCCTATATCCCAAAGAGATCTTAGAGGAAGGAAAGGGCCCCACATGTGCAAAAATGTTTGTGGCAGCCCTTTTTGTAGTGGCTAGAAACTGGAAACTGAATGGATGCCCATGAATTGGAGAGTGGCTGAATAAATTATGGTATGTAAATGTTATAGAATATTATTGCTCTGTAAGAAACGACCAGCAGGACGATTTCAGAGAGGCCTGGAGAGACTTGCATGAACTGATGCTGAATGAAACAAGCAGAACCAGGAGATCATTATACACAGCAACAACAGTATTACATGATGATCAATTCTGATGGACATGGCTCTCTGCCACAAAGAATTGTCTCAAACCAGTTCCAATTGTTCATTGAAGAAAACCATATACACCCAGAGAGAGGGATATGAAATATGGACCACAACATAACATTTTCATGCTCTCTATTGATGTTTTCTTGCATTGTGTTGCCTTTCTCTGATTTTCTTTTTTTTTTTTTTTTCTTGTCGATAGGATTTTTCTTGCACAACTTGCCAAGTAATTCAACATTATTAGCATGTCATGGACTTCCTTCCATCTAGGGGAGGGGAGGGGACTGGGGGTAAAATTTGTAATGGAAAGCTTTGTAAAGATCAATGCTGGGGAACTACCCATACATATGTTATACAAATAAAAAGCTTTAATAAAAAAATTTTAAAAAAAGAAACATTGGGGGTTTTATGCAAAAGTTTCCCTCTCCATCATATAATTTTTACAAGAATTGTCAGCAACAATAAAATCTTCTTCACCACATCATCATTCAAGGACTTTTCTTACCTCTAACACTGAAGAAAATCTAACAATGTCTTTCTTTGTCATTAACAATTACAATCTTTTTGGCTAAAATGACAGGAAAAGATAATGATGAATGTTGGAGGGGATGTGGGAAAACTGGGACACTAATACATTGTTGGTGGAACTGTGAACGGATCCAACCATTCTGGAGAGCAATTTGGAACTATGCTCAAAAAGTTGTCAAACTGTGCATACCCTTTGACCCAGCAGTGTTTCTACTGGGCCTATATCCCAAAGAGATCTTAGAGGAGGGAAAGGGACCCACCTGTGCAAGAATGTTTGTGGCAGCCCTTTTTGTAGTGTCTAGAAACTGGAAACTGAAGGGATGCCCATCAATTGGAGAGTGGCTGAATAAATTATGGTATATGAATGTTATGGAATATTATTGCTCTGTAAGAAACGACCAGCAGGACGATTTCAGAGAGGCCTGGAGGGACTTGCATGAACTGATGCTGAGTGAAACGAGCAGAACCAGGAGATCATCATACACAGCAACATCAGTATTACATGATGATCAATTCTGATGGACAAGGCTCTCTGCAACAAAGAATTGTCTCAAACCAGTTCCAATTGTTCACTGAAGAAAACCATATACACCCAGAGAGAGGGAAATGAAATATGGACCACAACGTAACATTTTCATGATCTCTATTGACATTTGCTTGCATTGTGTTGCCTTTCTCTGATTCTTTTTTTTTTCTTGTAGATAGGATTTTTCTTGCATAACTTCTCAAGCATTTCAACATTATTAACATGTAGTGGACTTCCTGCCATCTAGGGGAGGGGAGGGGACTGGGGGTAAAATTTGTAATGGAAAGCTTTGTAAAGATCAATGTTGGGGAACTACTCATACATATGTTATACAAATAAAAAGATTTAATAAAAAAAACAAAACAAAAACACAATTACAATCTTTTCAATAAATCCAAATTTGTTGATTCAAGTAATTCAGTGGAAAGGGAGGTCAAAAGAGAAGGGAGCAGTTTGTGTCTCCCTCTGCTGGAAGAATCAAGTTCTTTCTCTGCAAGTTAAATTAGCTCAGATTCAAGTTTAATTAATCAGAATCCATTGTTCTGGTTGATACAGATCACTGCAAAGTGTCCATATTTAGCAAATAATCTTTTCCTATCTTTATCAATAAATATAGGTTGGCCTTTTCTGTTACCCTCAATTGTTAGCAAAAACCCTCAACAATTAATTTGTATTTGTTTTGTATTTAATTAGCTGTATACATATTATTTTCCTCCTGTAGAAAGTAAGCTCTTTGAAGATAAGAACTATTTAGAGTGGGATGGGGTGGGAAGATGGCATCTTTATATCAGCAGCACCTTATGTGTGTGTGTGTCTGTGTGTCTATGTCTGTCTGTGTGTGTATTTGTATAAATGTGCATATGTTTTATATAAAATACAAATATGTATGCATGGGCACTGTATATATGTATACATAAATGCATATATGCAGAGACAGAGGAAACTTTACAAATAAATGTTTGTTTAATTGAATTGATAGGTTTGCAACAATAAAAGTCTAATAAGTCTAATATGTTTTCTTACTGGATCTCTTCAAAAGAGACAGATTGAGTGTAAGGCTCTTGTAATTTGAGTTCTCCTCCTTGTGGGCTGGACCTCTGCCAAGCCAGAACTCCTTTTGCTAAGAAGGCTGATTCTGAGAGCAGAGGGAAGGTGATGCTGATTACTTTATGTGCCTTTCAGGTACAGTAAGTATAGTAAGGCAGTGTTTGGGGATCCCAGGCATCTTGCTATCATTGGTTAGGAGCTGAAGGGCTCCATTTCCTGGAGAAGCAGGGACAGCTATAGCACAGAATGCCACAAAGTGTCAAACTGCTGGCAACAGGGATTACTAGTATCAGTGAGCCCCTGAAGTTCACAACTGGGTCTTCATCCTGACTTTTTAATTTTCTGTAAGCTTTTCTTTTATCTGGTGTTGTAGTTTTCTTACCTGTATTAATTCTTAATTTCCTTGAATGTTTCTTTCATCCACTTGCTGTTGTCTTTCAGTGTGTCTTACATTGTTTCTTTTGGCATCAGCTTTGCTTCTGGCACTTTAGGTGTTACAGTTGCTCTGTGATATTTTTGGTAGTATCACTAATTTTTTTACACCATTTATTTTCTTATTTTAGTAAAAAAAACTTATTTTAAAAATTTTGTCATTTTCCCTGTATTTTTAAAAGATGTTTTTCTTCTCTTTTGGGGTTTCTTCTTTGCTGTTGTTCCAATTGAGCCTGCAATGGGGAAGTTCAAACTACTACTCATAACAAATGATATGAGACATGCCCTGCTGGAGGATAACTTAAATTTAGGAGGACTGAATTTTGTGCTATTAAATACTTTTTAAAAACTTAATAATTCACAAATAAAAAAATTGCTAGATATTGTATTTCCCATGCCTAGCAATCAGAAGTAAAAATCCACAAAAATAAAAATCATTAGCTATTGTACTCCTTATATCCATCATCAATTGTATATGCACTATATAAAAATGTCCACAAAAGTCTGCTTAATCCTTTCTCATTTTGTCTTTAAGATTTTATAGAAATGAAAATAATAGAAATATGGGGCCAGGAATTGTTGATGTTGCTTTTAATAATACAACAGACACCAAAGAATTAAAAATTACTATGACACTGAGGCCAAAGGAGCAGTAGGTATAGAATAGATATGAGTAGGCTGCAACATAATGAGAAACTCCAGAGGAGATTAAGAGCAAAGGATGTCCATCACAGAACTGCATGATAGAAAGATAAGACAGACTGTTCCTCATAAGAATGAGGAAATATAAGTGGTCAGTACAAGTGTTCTAGTCATTAGTCCTATTGTTATTTAACCCAATGTCCATAAAATGCAATTCTTCTTCTCCAAGAAAGCCCTTCCAACCTCAGGACACCTATGTTTGCTGTTTTCCTTCTTTTCCCCAGGCTAAATATTCCTAGTTCCTTCAATATGCAGTCATATTACATAATCTGAAAACCATTTCCTATACTGATTTCCCACCTTATGATCCTCTCTAATTAGTTAGGTCCTTCCAAAACATAGTGGCTAGAATGAATACCATGCTCCAGGTGTGGTCTAGTGAGGGAAAAGAGGGCTCTTACCTCAAGAGCATCATGACTTAATTTAGTTTATCATTGCATTCTATTTTTTGGCTACCATATCCCACTGCTGACTCAGAAGTTGTAGTCCATTCAGATTCCAAAATCTTTTTTTCAAATAAACTGCTAGGTAGTCACATCTTACCTCTCTTATATTTATAGAATTGATTTTAACTCAATTAAATTTTATCCCTGCTAAATTTCACTCTATTAAACAGCCTAATATTCTGCATAATGGAGATCTTTTGGGATTTGACTGTCCTTTAATGTGTTAGCTATAACTCCTAATTTTATGTCATATATAAATTTGATTAAAGTATCATTTATAACCTTATCTATGGCATTGATTTTTTTTAATGTTAGCTCAAAATAAAGAATGGATCTCTGATGTCCCCCAAATGTAGATTTTCCAAAGTAGCATTGAATCATTTATGGTTGATCTTTGGATCTAGTCATTCAACTAACTCCCCACCTAATTGTATTCTCTTTGAGTCTACAACTCTACTTGTCCACAAGAACAACATGACAGACTTTTATCAAGAGCTTTGCTAAATACATAGGTAAATTATATAAGGGAATACATTTTTCCTGATCTACCAATGCCATTTAAAATTTTTAGCTAAAAAATTATTTTAAAATTTTTGTTATTTTCTTTGTATGTTTTTTAAACTCTATGGATCCCTTTTCAGAATAATGTTTTTAAATGCATAAAACAAAATACATATGATTAAAAAGAAAACCAAATAAAATAAAATTCATCAAGTTCATGGAACCCAAATTAAGACCCCTCTATAGAATTGTGCCAAAGTCAGAATTATATTGACCTCTAGTGTACCACATTCTCCTGTTTTGTTTTGCTGACAGTGGGATATAGGCCCCTTTTCAATACTATAACATCTTTTCCTTTTTAATGTTTTTTTGAAGGTCACTCATAGTGACCTTTGCAATCACAAGTACCAGTTCTTACAATAGCCTGGGATGTAGCTCATTTGGGCTTGGTGACTTGAATTCTTCTAGATCATTTAGATGTCCCTTACTATTCCCCTATTTATGGTGGATTTAAAATTCTTATTAGGTATTTTTTATTCCATCTTTTCCAGGCCAAAGAAAAAGCAGAGACAAAGTAAGAGTTGAATATCTCTGTTTTCTCAATATTCCTTCACTGTTGTTCATCTTTCCCCCCACTATATACTGGACCAGCTGACTGGGAGTAAGAATGTTGTGAACTAGGAGTTAGAAGACCTTATTTCAGGTCACAGTTCTGCTACTAATGAAGCTATCTAATCTTGGATAAGTCATTTGACCTATGTGAACCTCAATTCCACATTGAAAATAAAAGTTAGAACAAGAATAAGAATTAAAATAAGAGGGATATATATTTTGAATCTATAACTCAGCAAATAATTCCTAAACTGAAGCTGCTCTGGAGGAATTACTTAGACTTTACTTTTTCATATCAAATTGTATACTATGTGACCAGATTGTCTGAAATAAAGGATATCAGACTCCACAACTCTCAAAATGACACAGTTAAAGTTAATCATAATATCACAGAATTACATCTGGAGAGGTCTTCAGAGATAATCTTTTCCAGCTGTCTCATCTTATAACAAGTAAATTGAGGATCAGAGAGGACTTTCTTGAGAATCTTACAGGTCATCAATAGGAGGTGTGTATTTAAGGAGTATTAAGAAGGAAGTGAACAAAGCACTTATTAAACTCTGTTATGTTCTGGGCACTAAATTAAGCATTATATAACTGTTGTCCCCTTTTATCCTTAAAACATTTCTGGAAAATAAGTACTATTATTTTCCCTATTTTATAGCTGAGAAAACTGAGGCAGGCAAAAGGTTAAGTTACTTGCCCAAAGTCACACAGCTAATAAGTATCTGAGACTAGTTTTGTATTCAGATATTCTTAACTTCAATTCTAGTGCTCTAACCATTGTAGTATCTAGACACTTCTATGTATTTACTGTGTATCCAGAATTATGATGGGCACTATGGGGATAGGCCCTCAGAACTTTTGTCCTTTACTCTCCATCTAGGTGACTCAATGAATAGACTATTTCACAAAGAATTCACACAGGGCCAAGTGCTCACAAGGTAGTCAGATTCTAATCCAATCCCTGTATTTTAAAGATGAAAAAACTGGCCTAGAAAGGGAAAATTGCTTATCGTAGGCCAAACATCTTATCACAATGAATTATTTTTATCCTTCTAGGAGAGGCTGTAGTTTCAACAGTGCATTATCATTTACAGATATCTGTCTCCTCAAACTTATTTTCTTCTTTCCTAAAAGCCATAATGCTGGGGAAGCATGGAAGAAAAAAAAATCTCTATTTCCTATTAAAGAATCAAATCCTGTTCTTCCACAGGATAATCAGGCATAGCCACCAGTCCTATTTCCTCTCCTTGGAGGGGAGTAAATGGGGGGGTCTGATCACCCCCATTACAATGGCACTCAAAGATCAGCTAGCAGGAAGCAAATGGTCACAGAAACTGGATTATATTCTTATTCAAAATGTACACCTAGGCTTTGAGGGGCCATAGTGAAGAAACACCTGGAGGAGAATTTTAATCCACCAGCAAAAGAAGAGGGCTGCAACTTATAGCTTTTTTTTTAAAACTTACGATAAATTAAGCTAAAGAGACATCATGGTATAGCATGTAGAAGGCCACTCAAAGTCAGGGACGAAAAGGAGGAGAAAATAAGCATTTATTAAATGGCAGGCATTGTGCTAAGCAGTTTAAAATTATTATCTCATTTTATCCTTACTATATCCCTGGAAGGTAAATGCTATTATTATCCCCATTTTACAGTTTAGTAAACTGAGGCCAGAAGAAATTGGGTGATTTACCCAGAATCATATAGCTTTTAAGTTTCTGAGGCTAAATCTTTTTGAATTCAGGATCCAGCACTCTAGTATCTATAACACCTTCCTACCAGGAATATCTGGGTTCAAGATCTACCTAGTTTCCTTTGGACTCAATCCAAATGTTACCTTCTTCATGCTTCCTTTATGAATCTGTTAGTGCCTTCTCCCACCCCCAAGTTGACCTATTAGTTTGTATAAACCTGCTTCCTGTATAATTCAGATATATATATAAATAGGTCTCCTCTGATAGAATTGCAGCTCCATAAGGGCAGAAAAGATTTCATTATCACAGTGCTTCCTACATGGTAGGATCTTAAGAAATGTTTAATTAGGGGCAGCTAGGTGACACAATGGATAGAATACCAGCCCTGAAGTCAGGAGGACCTGAGTTCAAATCTGACTTAAGACACTTAATACTTCCTAGCTATGTGACCCTGGGCAAGTCACTTAACACCAATTACCTCACAAAAAAAAAAAAAAAAAAAAAAAAAAACAAGGAAAATACAAGCTCCCAGAGCTCTAAACAACTATCTAAGATAGACAGGACTCATCTGCACCCATGGAGGGAGATCCCACCTATTAAATCATAGATTCAGACCTTTTCCTCCCCCAATTTGATCTAATATCTGTTCTTTATAAAGCAGAGAAGGTGAAATACCCACTTGTTAGCTCTGATGCTTTAGAGAAAAATGCTCTGATGTGCTTTTTTAAAACAGGCTTTAAAGACCCAGGCATGTAAGAGACATTTAGTAAATGTTTACTGATCAAATGATTAAAATGTGTTGGAAATTAGTTGAATACTAGAACCTTAATGCAAGCAATAGAGTCTCTCCTTATGGGGACTTTTCGTAAAAAGTTGAACCCTATCAAACAAGATTGAGTGACTGAAATTCCAGAATGAACTCATTATAAGAAGATTCCAAGGCATACAGGAACATTATGATGAACCTCTACTATAATTAGAATAGATGGCCCTCCCACAGTGAAAAACAGGAAGGGCTCAGGATATAGTCTTCATGAAATGAGTCAGATTAATTGCCAAAGGAGTTATTTATTTTTCTGTGAATAACTCAACTTTCCAAAACTTCATAATTAAGCCTGAAACTATGCTGCTCACATCTGATAACAACAAATGTTTGAATGTAGACACTGGATTCTTGACCTTGGAGATAACAGCCAGATGTACACCTACAATTCTATCATACTTTGATTATTTCAGGCTCAGCTATTTTTAAATCTACATGATATTGGCAGGGAGTGCTCCTTTTTTTTTTTCCTTTTTACTACAATTATCTGAAAAGATTACTATCTTTTCTTAAGGCTGTAGTTAAAGCAGGCAGATGGGGGAAGACCTCTAAGATGGCAGAAGAGGAAGCAGTACAGCCCAGATCTCCCCCACAGCTACTCCCCAAAAGATATTGTAAAAGCCACAGACTGAGTAATAATCAGGAAATCTAGGGGGGAACCACAGTAAATCGTTTTTCCAGCCTAGGTCATCATAAGGAAACAAACGGAGGTTGTAGGCACTGGAGACTCCATCCAGGATAGTAGAGCCTTCCAGAATGAGGACTTTATTGGGGTCTGCATAATGGGACAAGGAATTGTGCCACTCTGACCTCAGAGCCAGTTTGATGATACAGTGTAGATCAAGGGGATGCAGGGCAGGTCTTCCCTGTGTTCTGGGACAAGCAGTGGTTATAGACCAAGAAAGGACTGTGCAGGAACAGGAACCAGACAGCAGCTATTATGCAGCTTTGACCCCAGAGGATTATAACTTCAGGATAGACTTAGGACAGGACCTGTAACTAGGCGCCCTGCTAAATTGTGATTGCTGCAAAGTTAAAGATCCAGCTCAGACCTTGCCTAGGCTGTATATAGACAAAGTACAGAAACAGAAGAGAGCAATAATAGTTAAATCAATAAACATTTATTAAGCACCTACTATGTACTAGACAGGGGGGCAGCTAAGTGATTCAGTGAAAAAAGTGACTGGTGTGGAGGCAGGAAGACCTGATTTCAAATCTGTTTTCATACACTAGTTGTGTGACTATGAAGTCACTTAATCCTGTTGGCCTCAGTTTCCTCATCTGTAAAATGAGTATCTGTCAAGAAAACTCCAAATACTCTGTAAGAAACGACCAGCAGGATGATTCCAGAGAGACCTGGAGAGACTTGCATGAACTGATGCTGAGTGAAATGAGCAGAACCAGGAGATCATTATATACGGCAACAACAATACTATATGAGAATCAGTTCTAATGGACATGGCTCTCTTCAACAATGAAATGCTTCAAACCAGTTCCAATTGTTCGGTGAAGAGAGCCATATACACCCAGAGAGAGGGATATGAAATATGGACCACAACATAACATTTTCATGTTCTCTATTGAGGTTTGCTTGCATTGTATTTCCTTTATCAGATTATTCTTTCTTGTAAATATGATTTCTCCTGCACAAAAAATGATGCAATAACTATACATATATTCGATTTCTTAAGTATTCTAACATAATTATCATGTAGTGGATATCCTGCCATCTAGGGGAGGGGTGGAGAGTAGGGGGCAAAAATTTGTAACAGAAAGCTTTGTAAGGGTTAATGTTTAGGAATTACCCATACATATATGTTTCGCAAATAAAAAGTATTAATAAAAAAAAAAAAAGAAACGACCAGCAGGACGATTTCAGAGAGACCTGGAGAGACTTGCATGAACTGATACTGAGTGAAACAAGCAGAACCAGGAGATCATTATACACGGCAACAACAATATTATGTGATGATCAATTCTGATGGACATGACTCTCTGCAACAAAGAATTGTCTCAAACCAGTTCCAATTGTTCACTGAAGAAAGTCATATACACCCAGAGAGAGGGATATGAAATATGGACCACAACGTAACATTTTCATGCTCTCTATTGATGTTTTCTTGCATTGTGTTGCCTTTCTCTGATTTTTTTTTTTTCTTGTCGATAGGATTTTTCTTGCACAACTTGTCAA
>JAJPUD010003298.1:178087-235119 GCA_023553655.1 Myrmecobius fasciatus | reverse complement strand
TCAGTCTAGAGGCTTCATATGTTGTTGGTTTGAGGGGAGGTTAGAGGAGGTTACAGAGACTCCTGTCTGATCTCCACCACCATGGCTCCCCTCTGAGATTCTTTCAATCCTGAGACTATATGATGCTACTAAATCTTTAAGTTCTCATCATTTAGCTATACTAGAGACGCCTCAGTCCAACCAAATCATTGACATTCTTGATTGGCATTGCTTTAAATCTTTTGCTAATGTTTTCATTCTGCTGTACTCTAATTGCATGTAGCCTGCAGTCCATCAAGAGCTGAGAGTCAGAGAACTTGGAATTTCCCCTTCCACATACTGACTCAATTACCAGGAAAAGCCTTTTGAGCTAAAATTATTAATTACCTTTTTTCTCCTCCCAGGAAAGGTGTGAATTAGTTATAGAAAACTTAAAAGAAAGGATATCTCAGCTTAATAGTAATAAAAATAATATTCAGGAGAAGATAATGACAAATGTTGGAGGGGATGTTGGAAAACTGAGACACTAATACATTATTGGTAGAATTGTGAACAGATCCAGCCATTCTGGAGAGCAATTTGGAACTCTATCAAATTGTGCATATCCTTTGACTCAGCAGTATTTCTCCTGGGATTATATCCCAAAGAGATCATAAAGGAGGGAAAGGGACCCACATGTGCAAAAATGTTTGTGGCAGCCCTTTTTATAGTGGCAAGAAACTGGAAAGTGAGTGGAAGCCCATCAGTTGGAGAATAGCTGAATAAGTTATGATATATGAATGTTATGGATTGTTCTATAAGAA
The DNA here is from genome assembly GCA_023553655.1 of Myrmecobius fasciatus. Lineage (NCBI taxonomy): Eukaryota > Metazoa > Chordata > Mammalia > Dasyuromorphia > Myrmecobiidae > Myrmecobius > Myrmecobius fasciatus. The sequence goes on along the minus strand of JAJPUD010003298.1, from coordinate 234,337 downwards.
ATGATCAGCAGAATGATTTTAGAGAGGCCTGGGGAGACTTGCATGAACTGATACTAAGTGAAATGAACAGAACTAGGAGATCATTGTACACGGTAACAAGATTATACGATGATCAATTCTGATGGACGTGGCTCTTTCCAACAATGAGACAATTCAGATCAGTTCCAATAATCTTGTGATGAAGAGTCATCCACACCCAGAGAGAAGACTGTGGGAAGTGAGTGTGGACCTCCACATAGCATTTTCACTCTTTCTGTTGTTGTTTGCTTGCATTTTGTTTTCTTTCTCAGTTTTTTTTTTCCTTCTTGATCCAATTTTTCTTGTGCAGCAAGATAACTGTATAAATATGTATGCATATATATATATATTGGATTTAACATATATTTGAACACATTTAAATGTATTGTATTACTTGCCATCTAGGGGAGGGGGTAGGAGAAATGAGGGGAAAATTTGGAACACAAGGTTTTGCAATTTTGTTGATCAGTGTTGAAAATTACCCATATGTATGACTCTAAGATTTGCAAAACCCTTTGCATGCATTATTTCTTTTGATCTTCACAATAATCTTGTTGTGTAAGTGGTATTATTCTGATTTTACAACTGAAGAAATTGAGGCAGAGACGGTAAGTGGTTTGTCTAGGATTCCACAAGTAGTTAATGTCAAGTATTGGTCCATTTTCCAACTCTTCTTGAATAAGTCAGTCCTAGACAAAATTATGAAGCAAGTAAAATTTGTCTTTAGCTTCTTCAGCTTCCCTACTCTACACATTTTCCCCAGCATTATGGTCATACTTTCAGATGCCTAGGTGTCCTTATGCATGTTTTCCCAGAGATATACAAATTTCAATCACAATTTTCACTTTGAGTGACAACCTGCTTCAAGGTGTTTTCCTAAAGATCAAATGAATTCATGTATATGAAAATACTTTATAACTGAAAAGCACTATATAAATGAAAAAACTTCTTATTAGCATAATAATAAATCACTATATTGCCTCTTCTGGAATCATTTCCATTTTAAATCTAATTTCTAATAGAAGTTTTGTCCTTGTTAGAGAAATTTCAGGCATTTGTGCACAAATAGAAGAGGCATTGAGTGGGTAAGGGTTGGGATAAAACAGGAAAACTTTTCCAATTCTTTTAAAATCACATTTTGTCCCCTCCACTCATGAGTCTATTGCTCCTAAAAATGATTTTGTAAGGGTGACTTCATTATTTAAAATACTGTGACTTTCTAAATCAGATATATACATGACTTTTAAAAATCATCTATTATATGATTTATGTAATATTCACTTAATCTTGATTGCTTCCCATCTACAAAAGATTGTAGCCTCCATCATTCCCCCATCTCTCTTGAATCTTCAATCTTTCTCTATCAATTCCTTTCCCACTGTCTCCAATATGCCCAAACCTTCCCTATTCTTAAAAAAAAAGCATCTTTACTGATTCTATCATTCCCTCAAGCTATTGTTTTATATCTCTTCTATTTTCCTCAGAAGAGTTTGAAAAAGTTATCTACACCAGTTGTCTTCAAATCCTCTCATCTCAATCATGTATCAAACTTTTGCAATCTGGCTTTTGATCTCATCATTCAAATGAAATTGTTCTCTCCAGAGTTACCAGTGATCTCTTATTTGCCAAATCTAATGGTCTTTTCTCAGTCTTAATCCTACCTGAACACTCCATAACATGTGACACTATTGATTATCCTCTTCTCTGGGTTTTTGTGATACTACTCTCTCCTGCTCTTCTGTTTGTTTGATTACTCCTCATTTTGCTTTGCTGGCTCATTATCCACATCAACCTAAAGTTCTATCCTAGACCCTCTTCTCATCTCCCTCTCTAATCTCTTTCTTGGTAAAATCAAGAGCTCCTTTGATATTAGTTATCATATTTAGTCAGATGACTCTAAAACCTATATGATATCTAAATCCTATCTCTCCTCCAAGCTTCAGTACTATATCACCAGTTATCTAGTGGACACCTCAGACTGGAAGTGCTAGAGACATCTTAAATTCAAAATGTCTAAAACTGAATTTATTATTCTCCTCCATCCCTTAAATTCTCCCCACTTCCAAATTTCCCTACTTCTGTCTGGCAAAGACATTACCATCCTTCCATTGTCTCAGGTTCAAAATCTTGGTATTATTCATTACTCCTCATTCTTTCTCAATTCACATGTAGCTAATCATTTGCCAAATCTTGCCATTTCTAACTTATTACATATTTCAAATCCAGCATCTTCTCTCTACTCACACAGCAATCACCTTAATGCAAATCTTCATCATCTCTCAAAGAGAATATTGCAACATCCTCCTAATTGACTTTCCTTTTTCAAATCTCTCCATCATTTCACTTCATTCTATACACTACTGTCAAAATTTTCCTTAAACACAGAACTGACCATGTGATCCATAGTCTCCTACCTTTACCCCCAATCCACTAGTGTGGCTACTTATTGCCTTTAGAATAAAATATAAAGTCTTCACTTCAGCTTTTAAAGTCCTACATTATCTGACCAAACATACCTTTTGATTCTCATTAGATATTATTTCCCCTCCTGCACTGTTTGGTCTAGCCAAGCTAGCTGAAAGAGAGATAGTGAAATATTATAATCCTGAGCTCATCAAGGTCATATTTGTCTGAAGAAGAATTTGAAAATGAGTCTTCCTAACTCCAAAGCCAACTATTGTGCCATGTCATTTATATTGTCACAAGCTGTTATGAAATCCTCTGAAACTCCATATGCTCATTTCATAAAATATAAGGTTCATTATTATTTACTATCTACATCACAGGGTTGTTAATGAGGAAAGTGATTTGTAAATGAAATGTTTAGTACAAATGTCACTCAAATATACATGGTTCTATGGATACACTATTATAAACTATCCAGGTGAAGGCCCCCAACACCCTCAGTCAAACTTAAGTAAAAAAACATAGACAAGAATTACAGGAAATAAAAGGGACCAAATTTTCAATATATATTTGACAAGTCTATAATGGTTACTTCCTATTCTATATACTTCATCATGATAAAAATAAGAATGGAGAAAAGGGTGTGTGTCTATGATGTAATTATAACATAAGGACACATTCTCATCCTAAAAATCCCACTCAGTGACTCAGATACCAGCTGCATGTTTTTACCAAAACCAAATGCAAAGGGATTTAGGATTTAACTAGCCTATTGGTTACTGGATTATTTGAAAATAATTCTATTTGCATAGGTATTTTCTGTTCCTAGTCTCTTATCTTTTTTTAATGCCATTTATCTTTGGAGCTGTACTAAACACAGTAAACATCATTAATAAAAAAAAAAAATTAAGGAGCTAATTGACAATTGGGGAAATGATTTATAACTCCAAATAGAATCTCAACAGATATGAGAAAATGGTTGTGAAGGAAACATCCTTCTTTCACTTGGAATAGTATGGGGCATTGTCAGGTCTTACTTTAAATCTGCAAAGGAAATTATTTTTGTCATTTAGTATATCCCACCTAACTCAGCTTTTCAAAAAACATTCCAAGAATGTCATTATATTAAACGAACATTAAAAACTTATTCAGAAAAGAAAATTTTGCTTCATTTTTAGAAGGGCCAGTATAACAGTAATGTATCCTCCAGGACCAAAGTCGTTTTTTTTTTTTTTTTTTGATAATATATTATAAATGGAGAGGTGATATGATTTAAGAGGCAGTTGGTCAGGAAACAGGTATTGGCTCTCATCTCCTCTTGATAACTGTGGAAAACATAAGAGCTGGGGGGAGGAAAGAAAGAAGGAAATGCTCAAGATCACTCTACTGGAAGATTTATATCCTAAAAGAGTCAGGATTTGTTTAGGAAACATTTTTCTTAGTAAGATTTCTGAAAAGCTTAATTCATTTTTAAGGTTGTAAAATACAGACCTTGCTGTGCCATTTGGAAAACATCCAGACAAAATCTTCATCCAAGAAACTTAGGTGCATAATTTTTTCAACAATGTATGTGGCTGACCAATAACATTACCATCATGCTCACCCTGTCTTGAAATTTGTCCATGGATTGAATGGATGCATGAACAGACTACTAGGTTAAGACAAAGCATTTAATGGTCAAATCCAAAGACTTTTTTAAGGTCATTGCCCTTTTTCCCTAAGCAGTCTTTGACATTGTGGATGAAGTTCTCTTTCATGCTCTCTCCTTCTTTGCCTTTCATGATGGTGCCCTTTATGAGGTGCTTACCCTCTTGATATTTTACTTTCTATTTATTTCAATAGATCCTCTTCTTTCCATTTCCTAAATATGGACATCAACCAAAGCTGTATCCTTGATGTGTTTTTTAATTTCTAAACTCTTTCCCTGGATAATTTCATACATTCTCCAAGTTTTAATACAACTAACTCCTAAATCAGTGTCTTTAGCCCTAATCTCTCTTTTGAGAGATTTGCTGTACAATCTCACTTGAATGGCCTGCCTAGCATTTCAAAAATAACTTATCTAAAACTGAATTTATCATCTTCTCCCAAACTTATGTGTTTCTCACCCCATAATTTCCTTTTTTTTCTGTTGATAGCCTTATCACAAAGCTAGAAATCTGAGTCACTTTTTGCTGTCTTTCAACCACTCTATCCAATCAGATCAATGTCTTATTGATTCTATCTACACAATAGCTTTATATTCACCCTCTCTTTAACTTCCTTCTGTTACTACATTAACATCCTCATTGCCTCTCCCTTAGACTACTGTAATAGCTTCCTTACTTCTCTCCCTGTCTCTAGTCTTTCCCTTCCTATCTATCTTAAAATTATTTTATTATAAATTTAATAACCATAAGAAGAGCAAATAATCCAGTATACAAAATAAAGCATAAAATTTTACACAAAGTCTTTGAGCAAAGTAAAACCAAATGAGTTAACATACAAAATAAAAGAAAGTACAAAAGCAAATGTCTTTGTTCTTTGCCTCTTTCCAGGTTTAAGTCTCAAGTTCAGGTACCTCTATTTTTGTTTTCTTTCAAAGCAGTTTGCTTTGCCCAAGTATGATCAAATGTCTTTAGTGGTTCTGGACTGCCTACCAAATAAAATATAAACTTATTGGCCAGACATTCAAGGACCTCAAAAATCTCATTCCTACTTTTCCAATTCATTCTACTCCCCCCTTTACACATTCTACATTTCAGCCAAATAAAACTATGTGGAATATTTCAATCTTTTCCTGCCCTTTTCCTCCTTCTTCATACATGGAGTGATCTCCTTTCATATTTCCACCTATTTTAGGAATAAAAATACCTATAATACTTATGTCATGAAATTGTGGTAATGATAAAATGAAATAACTCATGTAAATTACTTTGCAATATCAGTTGTTATTGTTGTTTTGTTACTGCTGTAGTGGAAAAAATATCTAACAGAGTACCCTTCCAAGTGAGTAAGCCTAATTGTTTCCTTAAAAGATACTGAAACTGCCCTAGAGAATTAACTGGCTCAAGGAACTAAAGATTCTGTCTGATGACCTCACTGGTAGTTGTCTGAGTGCAGAGAGCCAAAGGAAGCATCCCAATGTTTGTCCTACAAAATTACCTTAGCTTAAAAAGGCCATGATCTACCATTGCATCTGAGGCCCATCTCTAGTCATCCTAATCTATATCTGGCCATTAGACTCAGATGACTCTGGACAAGAGAATAAAGCCTCACTTAAATCCAATTCACTTAAAAGTCAAGACATCACCCTCCTGATGTCATTGGTCCTATTTGAGAACTAAGGATGAACTCAACACCAACACCAACACCAACACCAGGCACCACAGAGCCTGAACTCAGCTGAATTAATACTATATCTTCAATCAATGTCCTTGTTGAATATTCCTGCTCTATTATGTCCAAGTAAATTTCTTTTGTTTAACTGTCCGGTCACTGAAGAGTATTGCATTGCATTCCAATAATGAACCTAAACTACTTGGATATAGCCTGACATCACCAACCTGTGTCAGAGCTTTCCTAAAACCACTGTTATTGGATTTTCTCTGATGGCATCTCGAGTTAGTTTATGTTGGAAAGAGGAAAGACTCAATGAGAATGGAGAACCTTTTCCTATAACTATTCCCTTGATTACTGGATGTCCCATTTCTAATATTTATGTGTTTAATAAATGTTTTATATTCAAATATTTACTAAGAGTTTATTGCTTACACAAGAGGACACTCTTTGGGGTGAACTAGAAATGAGCCAAATCCAAATTTCCCAAATGAAGTTTTAGGTAAGGACAAACACAAGCTATATTAATATAAACCTGTTCCTAATCCCACTTTGGATAAATATACTAATATAACCTAACATTTCCAATACACTTTAAAGTTTTCAAAGTACCATCACATATATTATCATTTGCTCATCATAACAGTCCTCTGAGGTAGGGAAGGCAGATATTATCAAACCCATTTTATAGAAAACTGAGATTCAGAGAGTACTTGCTATAGCTAGTTAACCATGAGAGTTGGAACATAAACTCAGGTTTTCAAAGAATCATTCTGGTATTATCAGTCAGAATTTAAATAATTTTTCTATTCTATTTCTATTTTTCCCTCATTTCTCTTGCAGAGTTCTATCAGCCTTTTTGTCAATAGCAAAGTTGAAACAAATAAAAAAAATCAATCAGAAGCAAGTACAGCCTGGGAAAGTTTCTAGTCCTGTTTTTGTTCTGTTATTATTATTTATAGGGGGGGATTCAATTCATTATGAATAGATGTAACAATGATTAGGAATAATAATTCCTTCCCCCCACTTAACAGCATTTAAATTTTCCAATTATATATAAAGATAATTTTCAACATTTTATAAGATTTTGAATTCCAAATTTTTTCTCCCTCCATCCCCAAGATGGCAAACAATCTGATATATATTATACATGTACAATCACATTAAACATATTTCTACATTAGTCATGTTATGAAAGAAGAATTAGAACAAAAGGAGAAAACTATGTGAGAGAAAAACAACAAAAGTGAAAAGAGTATGCTTAAATTTTCATTGACTATCAGTTCTTTCTCTGGATATAAATAGCATTTTCCATCATGAGTCTTTTGGAATTGTCTTAGATCACTGAAATGCCTGGAAGAGCTAAGTCTATTGTAGTTGATCATCGCAAAAATGTTGTTACTGTGTACAATGTTCTCTTGGTTCTGCTCACTTCCCTCAGTTTCAGTTCATGTAAGACTTTCCAAGTTTTTTCTGCAATCTACTTGTTCATTATTTTTTTATATCACAATAGTATCCATTATGTGAAATAATGGATATGTTCAGCAAGGAATGATTATTTCTAAGAAAGAAATTGTCTTCTAAACCTGTTTTGATTAAGAGCAATGTTAGCAGACTACTCAACCGAACAACTACTTAAAATTCAATTTTCAATTCTTGGTCAGTTTGAAAGAACAACAAAAAAGACTTTAAACAAAACACAACCTTTATAGATCTCAGTTTTCATATCTTTAAAATAAGACTAAATGATCACTAAATAGTCTCCTGCAACTCAAAACTCTATGATTCTATGAAGATTGACCTATAAAGTCAGGACATTAGCTTAATTTGTGAAGTACAATGCTTTTTATTCTTTGCAAATAAATTCTAAACAATTCATTAGAGTTAATTGTGTTAGAAAATTGTTTTGGTCAGGGTTAAACCTTTAAGCCATTTTGAGATTTCTGGGCATTCTGGGAATCAATAAGAAAACTTTCTAACCTTCTACTTAGTGACTCCCATACCACATAATAGTATCACTGGGCAACTGTGCCTGTAACAATCCAATAACCACTGCCCAAAATTGGAATTATATTGAAGGTATTTTTATTTTCAATAAAAGATACTTATGTTGAAGATATGTTGAAGCCAATTGCAAGACATTTTGAAGTGCAGCATAATGAGTTCTGATCTTTACTTTGTCAAGCTAAGCCCATCTCTTCATTTTTACCTTAATTCTTCATCTAAGGGACAAATTTTAATCCTGGATTCTCATCAGAACAGTGAGTGGAGAAAAAGAAGAACACTGTTTTCTTTAAAAAAAATATTCACCTTTATCTATTTGGGTCAAACAAAATTATACAGTTGAATTTAAGTCATCTGCAAGGAAAAACTCAATTTTATTTCCATTTATTAGCATTTTTTTTATATTTCCCAAGAGTAATTAACATTGGCTTAGGAGCAAAGTTGAGTATTTCAAGAATGTTAGAGTTGTGAACCAACATAATGTTCCTTCTGTAACCATGACCTGATAGTCTTATCAGTACAATTTTTTAAAGCTATTCATTCTGTTTGGGAATGGGCAGCTTTATTATTTCACTCTGTAACCTTTCAGATAAACATTTGCTGGGTGTTCTGGGATTGGCTTAACCAATTGTAAATTCCTTTGTGATAACTTTGTAACATTGCTCTAGTAGCTACATTGTAATTTTAAATTGCTTTACAATAGTTGTTATTGAATGTGCTCCCTAATGTTCTGTCTCTGCAGTTTGAGTAACTTTTAGAAGCAAACACAATATTTTCCTCAATAAAATTTATACTTAAATTATAGGATTCCAGATAAGGTCAATGCTGAATCAGCTTGAAAATTTTTACCTTTATGTAGATTAACTCCCAAATCATGGCCTCCCTGATTTTAGCAAAAGTCCCATCTTCTCCAAGTATTGCATGTTGTGTCCCCTCATAAGAGTAGAAATTGTCTTTTGCCTTTCTTTATGTCCCTACCACTTATCATAGTCCCTTGTCTCCAATAAGTCCTTAATAACTGCTTATTGGCTGAATTGACTATATCCCTTCTCCCAGCTTTTTCCCAGAGGTCTAGTTGTGAGGTAAGGGAGGGGTTTGGATGATTTGCTGTAAATTGGGAAACTATAAAGACCCTGATAAAGAGAATCCAGCATTTCATTTTCCTTGTATGTTTCTCTTTACCTACATCTAGGATAACTCTGTTCCTTGGGTATCTAATATTGCAAGTAAGATGTGGCCCTGGTAGAAACTGAGGGGGAGACACACTAGAGACCTGTGGGAAAAGATGTAAGTACCTGTCAACCTTCCCTGTAGCAGCTGGTTAAGGTGTCTAGTGGCAAATTCATCTAGTTGTTAGCTAAGAGTTAAGAACAGTTACTAAGACCTGAAATAGAAAACTATCACCAGGTCTGCCAGGTAGGACCCATATAATAGATTAAATTTTGAAAGTGTGATGGTGAAAAGTGATTCCCTAAGTTATTTGAATACACCTAAAAAAAAAAAAACCTAACCAGAAAACTGGGTGGAGGAAAGTTAAGATTTCATATTTTAGCAGCAATGTTTAATGTTAAAGCCAATGTTGTTTGTTTCATTTCCCCTATAGTAAAGAGCTTTTCTGATTTTTCCCAAAAGCAAATCTCTGAATTTTAAACCTCATACTTTGTTTATTTTGATTTTATTTTAATTATATATACATATATGTATTATAGATAATTATACTATATATATATATGTCAATCTTTTTGAGTCATAAGAAATTGAGGAGTTTAGAAGTTACATAAAGTAGAAACTGAGTGATTCTGTGAAATTTTGTGAAAATCTTCATGCTCATATGCTAACCTAAACTGAAACTGGGCTGAGGTCACTATATGACTATTGATTTGGCACAGAGTTCAAATCTCAGCTCTATCACTGAATATCTGATGTTTGATCTTAGTAAGACTTCTCTGGATCTCAGTTTCTGTCTTTTATTAGTTTTATTGAAATGTTTTATTTTTACATCACAATTACAGATTACTCCCCTTTCATGTGGAATCAATAGTAACAAAATGAATCAGTTAAATCAAACCAATAATACAGAAAACTCATCTGAAAATAAATACAGCCCCATCTATAGCAACTTCCTCTCCACCCCTTTATTAAAAAATAATAGAAATCTATTTTTTCTTTCTCCAACTCCACTGGAAAATAAAAAAGAATCAAATTTATTGTAATAAATGTGCATAATGAAATAAAACAAATTCCTTCTCTAGCTGTATGGACAAATATATATCTGTCTTATTCTACAACCTTAATCAATTCCTTTTTTATAACAGCATATTTCATCTTGGGTTCTCTAGAATCAAGAAAGGTCATTGTATTGATCAGAGTTCCTAGTTGTTTGTCTTTTCACTGTTGTAGCTTAAATTGTTCTAATTTTTCATCAGTTCTCTGTATTAGTTCATATAAGTTGTTCCATAGCCCTTCATCATCTATTTCCCTGTTTCTTAAAACAAAATATTATTATTCTATTGCATTTATATACCACAAGGTATTCAGTCATTTGTTGACTGACAGATTTTATAAAATGAGGTTATATAATCTTTAAATTCCTCTTTCCCTCTAATTTTAGGGTCTAATGTTCCACTAATAAGACTAAGAGCTGCAGGATACAGATTAGTGCCATTTGTACCTGTGAATGGATGGGAGCATACACCATCTTGTGGTGTATATATGGATTGCAATCTTGAAAGTTACTCCAACGCTCTTTCCCTTTGGGAGGCACATGAAGCACTTAGATGCCTTTGTTTGATGACTTATATGATATGTCTGACCTTTAATTATTGGCCTTTATGTTTCTTAGCATCACCATATGAGTAGAAGGGCAGTTTAATGGCACCATAGTGTACATAGCACTAATCTTGGAGTCAGGAAACTCATCTTCCTGAGTTCAGCTATAGCTTCAGACACTTACTAGTGGGGAAAGTCGCTTAACTTTGCTTGCTTCAGTTTCCTCATCTGTAAGATCTGTAAGAAGGAAGTAACAAACCATCTCAATATCTTTGCCAAGAAAACCTCAAATAAGGTCATGAAGAATCAGTCAGAACTGGACAACTGGCTGTGTTCATGCAAATATTTTATTGGCAAAGATAATGAAGTGGTTTTTACCATTTCCTTCTTCAGTGAATTAAGACAATTAAGGTTAAGTGACTTGCCCAGTATATAAGATACAGTATAAAAGACTATATCCTAACTCCAGATATTAACATTCTATCCACTGAACCATCTAACTGCCCCAGATATAACATATATTTAAATATACATACACATAGAAAGTGTTCCAAGTCTTAGTGCAGCATTAAGTTACTAAAGTTTATATATACTCTAATATATGCATATATACATATGTGTACACATATTTAAAATTAGTGCTTCATAATTTCTCTAAGTACTTTCATCGTATGCCATTCAGTCCTCACAACTTTATGAAATAGACAGGGAATGCATTAATATATTAAAATGGGACATCATTGGCTCCATTTTAAAGACAAGGAAACTAAGGATCAAAAATTAAATAATATCTGCAAAGTTATACAACTAGTAAGTAGCAAAACTGAAATTCAAATCCATATCTTCTGAGGTCTTAGAACCCTGTATACTTGAAAGATATAGCCCATAATTATTTTTAATTGCTTGCTCCCAGATTCTTACAAAGACACTTAGTAATAGGGATTTTTATTTCAATTGTATTTTTTCCAAATACATGTAAAGATAGTCTTCAACATTCATTTTTTGAAAACTTTGTGTTCCAAATTTTTCTTCCCCCTCTCTTTTATCTCCTCCTTCCCCAAGACAACAAGCAATTTGATATAGGTTAAAAATGTGCAATTCTTTTAAATATATTTCCACATTTGTCATGTTGTACAAGAAAAATCAGATCAAAAGGGGAAGAAACAAGCAAACAAACAACAACAAAAGGTGAAAATACTATACTTCCATCCACACTCAGTTTCCATAGTTCTCTTTCTAGATGCTGATAGCACTTTCCATCACAAGTCTATTGGAATTGGCTTGAATCATTGCATTGTTGACCATCACAGTTGATTATCACATAATCTTGTTATTCTGTACAATGTTCTCTTGGTTCTGCTCACTTCAGTCAGCATCAGTTCATGTAAGTCTTTCCAGGCTTTTCTGAAATCAACCTGCTCATCATTTCTTATAGAACAATAATATTCCAAGTAATGGAGGTATTGAATAACATCCTTATTACTTATGAAAAAGAACATTCCCTAAGCCCTTCAGCATAAATTTAACTAAAAAACATTATTGATGAAATTGAATTTTTTTAGATTCATCTGAAAAGACACAACCTCCCTCAGAGAAACCTATGGAATATAATGAACATTATTTTTACTAGCTCACTATTGAATTTCTTCATCAATCCTGACTGGGCCACCAGCTTCTATCATCTATCTAAACTACTCCCAACTCCTTGAATAGATAAGTAAATCTTTTTTTTAATTTTATTAAAACTTTTTATTTATGAAACATATGCATGGATAATTTTTCTTTCCTTTTTTTAAAGAGTTTTTATTTGCAAAAAATATGCATGGGTAATTTTTCAACATTGACCTGTTACAAATTTTTTCCCTCTACCCCCTACCTCCTCCCCTAGATGGCAAAAAGTCCAAAACATGTTAACCATGTCAAAATACTTGACAAATCAAATGTGTATACATATTTATACAGTCATCTTGTTGCACAAGAAAAATTGGATCTACAAGAAAAAAATCTGAGAAGGGAAACATAATGCAAGCAAACATCAATAGAGAGCATGAAAATGTTATGTTGTGGTCCACATTTTATATCCCTCTCTCTGAGTGTACATGGCTTTCTTCATCACTGAACAATTGGAGCTGGTTTGAAACATCTCATTGTTGAAGAGAACCATGTCCATCAGAATTGATCACCATATAGTCTTATTGTTGTATATAATGATCTCCAGGTTCTGCTCATTTCATTTAGCATCAGTTCATGCAGGTCTCTCCAGGCCTCACTGAAATCATCCTGCTAGTCATTTTTACAGAACAATAATATTCCATAACATTCATATACCGTAATTTATTCAGCCATTCTCCAATTGATGGGCATCCATTCAATTTCCAGTTTCTAGCCACTACAAAAAGGGCTGCCACAAACATTCTTGCACATGTGGGTCTCTTTCCCTCCTTTAAGATCTCTTTGGGATATAGGCCCAATAGAAACACTGCTGGGTCAAATGGTATGCACAGTTTGATAACTTTTTGAGCATAGTTCCAAATTGCTCTCCAGAATGGTTGGTTCCATTCATAGTTTCACCAACAATGTATCAATGTCCCAGTTTTCCCACATCCCCTCCAACATTCGTCATTATCTTTTCCTGTCATCTTAGCCAATCTGACAGGTGTGTAGTGGTGTCTCAGAGTTGTCTTAATTTGCATTTCTCTGATCAATAGTGATTTGCAGCATCTTTTTATATGAATAGAAATAGTTTCAATTTCTTCATCTGAAAATTGTCTGTTCATATCCTTTGACCATTTATCAATTGGAGGATGGCTTGAATTCTTATAAATTTGAGTCAATTTTCTCTATATTTTAGAAATGAGGCCTTTGTCAAAACCTTTGAATGTAAAAATGTTTTCCCAGTTTATTGCTTTCCTTCTAATGCATTCACTTTGTACAAAAACTTTTTAACTTAACATAATCAAAATTATCTATTTTGTGATTAATAATGATCTCTCAGTTCTTCTTTGGTGACAAATTCCTTCCTCCTCCACAGATCTGGGAGATAAATTATCCTATGTTCTTCTAATTTGTTTATAATATCATTCTTTATTAGACAATTAAATCTATTTTACATATTCATCAAAAGAAACTTTCTAACTTGGTATTTCTTTTGTGTGAATTTTTTCTCAGTGTCACCACTTGAAACTAAGTAAAGAATTATGCTGGATTTCCTTAGTTGAAATTTCTCTATCTGAGGCATCAAGGCAAGGTAAGTGGCTCAGTGAATAGAGTACTGGGCCTGGACTCAGGAAAACTTGGTTTAAATCCAGTCTCAGACACTTACTAGCTGTGGGACCCTGGGCTTAATGTTTGCCTTAATGCCCTGAAGAAGGAAATGATAAACCACTCTAATGATTTGACAAGAAACCCTTAAAGACAATATTGGTGGGCTGTGATCCACAGGGTCACAGAGTCAAAAACAAAAACAATTCATCTATCAAAATAGTCAAGAGGAAAGGATTGGTTCTTTGTGTTGTTTCCTGGGTGACTTTTTCTGATCATTCTGTTAAAAAAGCTGTATTTTCACTGGTTTGCTTCCCAGACAGAACACTATTGCCAAAGCTAACTTTTATGATTATAAGATATTTAATTATAATTAAATATTAATTAATTATTCAAACTCAGATCTTACTCTTGCCTGAATTAGCCTGGTGAAGCTCTTGGCTTTGTTCAGTATTTTCTAGCTAATTAATTATTTAGCTTCCTTTTTTCTCACTATAATTAGATTATTCAATGAGAACAAAAAAGGTATGTTATCAATAAATTGATAAATATTTATTAAGTATCAAAATAATAGTAATGTTTTAGACACATAGTAATATGTCAGGCACTTCATTAAGAGTTAGCAATAAAAGCATGAAAAATGAAACAATTCCTGTTTGCAAGGAACCAATATAGTAAATATTACCAAAGTACATTCCACTCGGCATAGTCTTCTTCCTATACACAGAAGATTCTCCTGCTTAAGATGGACCTGCGAAAGATGATGACATTGTTAGGAAAATGATGTTATTTTAATACAACTGGTCCCTCCTTGGTCTAACTTCTTATCCAAGGATTCTTTCCCCTCCCATGCCTGTCAGGAACTACAATTATCCCTTCTACATCACAACTTTCCCCATGGTGGTTTTGCTATAATTGGAGTTCGGCATAAGAAATTAAATGGAAATTTGGGGGGAATATTATGGAAAAACATGAAAAGGCCAGAAGACAATACAAAAGTCTAGAAACTCAGAAATGCATAAAATGTAAATACAGTGTTGTATAATATTAATGTACTTTGTCTTTTAATACTATAAATTGCACAACTTTTTTAAGTTAAAATAAGTAAAAAGCTAAAATTTTCAAAAAAAAAAAACAAGCAGAAACATGAAGCAGATAACATAAAAGGTTAGAAATGTAATATTTTTAAAAGCTTATTAACTCATAAATGTATAAACTATATGTACTGTTATGTAAAATGTTACCTATACAATATATATTTTACTATTTAATAACATGAATGAACAGTTACATAGTGGGGTTTTTTCCCTTAAAAATAAATTTGTAGTAAAAGAACTATAATTCTATACTCTAGTTTGAAGATGCCACACATGTTTACAGCAATCTCTCAAGTGACATCTTAACAATGATCACACAGTGATCATTGCATCTTGAGTTTTTCATATCTTGTGTACATTCAATACTTAAATCACCTAGGACAGTCTTGTTTCACCTTGAAAATCTCCAAAGATAGCATTTCCACAATATTTCTCTGTAGTCAATTTCAGTTATTAACAAAATCTTGACCAATACAAAGTCATTAAGATCAAAGGATCAGGGATTTAAATTTGGAAGAAATTTTAGGGTCATATTGAGTCCAAACCTCTCATCTTTTCACAGTAGTGAAAACTAAAAGGTCAAATGATTTGAACAGGGTCATACAGTGAGTAAGTGTCTAAGGTAGGATTTAAACCCAAGTTTTCATAGTAATAATAGATATGATAATTTATATAGTTTTAAGATTTGTAAAGCACTTTACATGTTATTCCATTTGATCTCACAATAAGCTAGTAAAACAAGTGCTAATTTTTTTTAGTTTATACATGTACATTCATTTTTTATATATTTCCATATGAGTCATATGGGGGAAAACATAAGAAAAAATGCAGAAGAAAAAAGGTGAAAAATAGTATTCTTTGATTGGCATTCAGTCTCCATAGTTCTTTGGATGCAAATGGCATTTTCCATCCAAAGTCTATTGGAACTACCTTCCATTACTGTATTGCTGAGAAGAGTCAAGTCTATCATAGTTGACCATCACCAATCTTGCTGTTGCTATGTACGATGTTTTCCTGATTTTCCTCACTTCACTCAGTGAAGTCTTTCCATGATTTCCAGGATTTTCTGAAATCAGCATGTTCACCATTTATCATGGAACACAATATTCCATTACTTTATATGCTATAACTTATTCAGCCATTCCCCAATTGATAGGCATATGTGGGTCCTTTCCCCTCTTTTATGATTTCTTTGGGATACAGATTCAGTAGTGGCATTGCTGGATCAAAGGGTATAAACAGTTTTATACTCCTTTGGGCACAATTCCAAATTGTTCTCCAGAATGGTTGGATCATTTTATAACTCTATTGGCATGCATTAATGTCCCAGTTCTCCCACATCTCCTTTAACATTTATCATTATATTTTCCTGTCATCTTAGTCAATCTGAAAAGTGGGAGATGGTATCTCAGAGTTGTTTTAATTTACATTTCTCTAATCAATAGTGATTTAGAGCATTTTTTTAATGTCTATAGATGGCTTTAATTTCTTCATCTGAAAATTGTCTGTTCATATCCTTTGACCATTTATCAATTGGGGAATGACTTGTAATTTGATTCAGTTCTCTATTTATTTTAGAAATGAGGCCTTTATCAGAAACATTGGCTGTAAAAATTGTTTCCCAGTTTTCTATTTCCCTTCTAATCTTGATTGCATTGGTTTTGTTTGAGCAAAATCCTTTTTAATTTAATGTAATCAAAATTGTTCATTTTGCATTTCATAATGTTCTCTATTTTTTTGTTTGTTCATAAATTCCTTCCTTTTCCAAAGATGTGACAGGTAAACTATCCTTTGCTCTCCTAATTTGTTTATAGTATTACATTTTATGAATAGGTGCTAATATTAACCTCATTTTGTGATAAATGTTGGAAAGGATGTGAGAAAATTAAATATTAATGCACTATTTGGACCAAATGGCTACAAAACTCTATATATCCTTTAACTTAACTGCCTCACTTTTCCTTTTTCCAAACTTCAAATTCTGTACTTTCTCACTACTTTCTCACTTTTGCCTTCACTTAAATTGATTTTTTTTTCATTCATCCTTCAATTCATTCCTTTCATTTCCCTGTAGAGAAAGAATAAGTATTCCATATCTAATCTTTCAGGGGCAACTAGGTAGCACAATTAATAGAATTCCAGACTTGGAAAAAAAAAAAAAGATTCATATTCTTACTAGCTGTTTGATCCTGGGCAAATCACTTAACCTTGTTGGCTTCAATTTGTAAAAGGAGCTAGAAAAGGAAATGGCAAACCAATCCAGTGTCTTTGCTAAACAAAACAAAACAAAACAAAAAAACCCCTCAAATGGGGTCACAAAAAAGTTAGACATTACTAGAATGACTGAATAGCAGCAGCAACTATTTCTTTTACTTGGGAGAATAATTATATTATTCCTTAAATCTTTTTTCTCTAGGCTAAAAAACAAAAGACAAACTTCTGGTTATTCTAGTTAGACCAGAGGATTTACTTTCAGTCTTATCAGTTCTTCCAAAGAGTCCTGAGAAAAACTAGTCACAGTACATATAATTAGATTTATCATGATAATTATTTAGACATGATTATAAAGAATTTTCTTTTTTCCTGTTTTCATAATTTCTTCATAGGATACAACTCCTGAACTTAATGGAGTAGAGACCTACCCTAGCTGACAAAAGCTTCCGCCTTTTCATAATCATCATCACTCTGTGAGAATAGGAAGCAAGGGAATTGAAAATGCTACCTTTACCTTGGTTACTATGGAAATAAGCATCAATATGAGGAAAGAAATAACCAATTCTGTTGCTGGGTCACTTACTTTTAAACTAGGATTGGGTCAAAAAAAATAAGTCTGGTCAAGTGCTTGCCCCTTTAACAGGGGGATGTAGATAAGTATTAATGAAGATGTTATAGATATATGGTTTAAGTGAGAGATTTGTGTCTCACTCAAGCAATTTTTAATAATGATCATAATGGAAGACAACACGAATAATTTGGCTCCACAGATGATAGATAGCATCATAGAGCTAGAGTTGGAAGGGACCACAGAAGCTTTCTAGTCCAACATATTCATTTTACAAATGAGGAAACTAAACCCCAGAGAGATCAAGCAATTTGTCAAAGATCATAAAATAGTAAATAATCCTGAAAGCTCATTTTAACCAACAATTTAAACTTCCTTTCTAACCAAACTTTGAACCAACCTATTGAAAAGAAGCAAAATGGAATGATTTGAATTTTATCTTTTTCATTTTCCCCATAGCTAAATAGTGGTGCTAATGAGCAGTCGAAAAATTCTAAAAAGCAAAGGAGGGGAAAATCCAATTGTTGGACTACCATCTCTAGGATGAACAAAAATTAGTTTATGTGCCTGCTCATTTCCAAGATCTCTCCCTTTCCAGCTATGTGTTTTTGTCTCTTGCCCATATCAACCAATATCCCAACAAACTAATTTGCTTTTAAAACCATTTATGCATGGGGCAGCTAGGTGATATAGTGGTTAGAATACTAGCCCTGAAATCAGAAGGACCTGAATTCAAAGCTAGCCTCAGACACTTAACACTTCCTAGCTGTGTGTCCCTGGGCAAGTTACTTAACCCCAATTACCTCAGCAAAGAAACAAAAACAAAAACAAAACAAAACAAAAAAAAAACAACCAAAACGATTATGTATTTCTTATGTCATTCTGAAACTCCATATAGGCAATCCCCAAAGTTTTTAGTAAACTTAAAACTTTACTAAAACTTTGGGGACACCTATATTTTGAGTATGTGATGCATTGATTTTTAGTTCTATATTTTAAAATCTAAGATCACTTAAAGCAAAATACATATATTTTGTGCCCAAATTAATGGAGTCCTTAGAATTATTTTTTAAAAATCTGACTGCCCTAAATTTAGATTCTGTTACTTTCCAAATTTCTTAAAAACACAAATCTTTAAAAACCAATGATGGAAAGGCTTTATTTTTCCAAAACATTTGTAATAAGAAATTCAGAGACTTAACATAGAGTAGGTTGGAAAAATTATTTCTGTAATTTAAAAACCAATACCCAAAACTTTAAAGATTCATGAAATCAATTATGTTCTCAGTCAATAAGATATTTTCCTATTAACTCTGAAGAAAATCATCTGTGGACCATGTAAACCTAACTATATGATGGGGGGGGAAGCGATAGATGTTTGCTAAGACACAAAATGGATTTTTGAGTATATTTATTTTGGGAAAAAAACTATATCAGATGGCATGTGAAATTATGCCCTCTGATTTAAGTCCATCATTGTGTTGGATTATCCTGCCTTTTGTGTAAAATGAAACTGCTAACCCACAATTGTCAAAGTTTAGGCTTTGAATTGTTTTTTCAGGAATGGAGATGCATTTACACAGACCCACAAATGGTTTCACATAGTTGCTCTTGTAGAATCACACGTTTGTATTTATATCTGTAAGAATTTAACAACTGGCTCCTGAAGTTGTATGTGGCCAAGGGATAGTAGCCCAGCCATATGAGAAATGATTACATAATATAATGAACACATAATGCTGTCCTTGAAAATGGTGTTATACTTCAATACCCAATCAACTTCATGAAATCTGACCCTTAAAATCCCAGTTCACAAAATCCTTTCTGTCTCAAAAATGACTGAACTCCTATGAAGCACTAATTTGGCACATAATTATTTTCTGTCTTTTATTGTAGCAGCAGCATGACTCAGGGTAGTGGGCAGAGTAAATCCTCCCTCTCACCCTTACTATCTGTGTGACCATAGGCAATTCAGCAAGTCAACAAATTTTTATTGAATACTTATTCTGTTTCAGGTACTATATCAAGCCACAAAGATATTTAAAAAAAAAAAAAAGCATTGATGTGCTTTCTGGGGCTTATACTTTTAAAGTCTGCATTTATTTACATCTCAGAAATAGGCAAACATTCCAAATCAGTGCTTGATTTATTGTTTTGTTAATTTCCTAAACTTAAAAGTGATGGATAAAATGTTATTTATTTTTGTGGTTGTTCAGTTTAGTAGGGTCTGACTTTACGACCCTATTTATGGTTTGCTATTTCCTCCTCTACTCATTTTACAAGTGAGGAAACTGAGGCAAAGTTAAGTGACTTGACCAGGGTCACATAGCTAGTAAGTGTCTGAGGCCAGATGAATCTTCCTACCTTCAGGCTGAACAACCTTATACATTGCACTAACAACTTGATGTAAAAGATGCAAGCTACATTTTAAAATGTAATAACTGTAATGTAATTACATTACATAATGTAATAAATGTAAAAAATGTAATAAAATGTAAAAAATAATTGATGTGATTAATTAGATACATAGAAGACATGTACAGAGTAGATGAAAGTAAGTTTATTCATTTAATGCCCTTTTCATAAGGAGTAATTGATGAAAAAGGGAGAAAAAGCATTTTTGCATAAAGGAAAAATTTTATAGATTGTTAAATTATGTGGGATAGTGCCCCTTTTATGGATTAAATGTTTTGATGCCTAATATTGATGAGGTCCTGGGTAACTAGGTGGGGTTGACAGAAAAAGCCTGAAGTAAGATTATAATAATTATAATACTCACCAAGGCAAGCAGGGAAGAACACAGATGTCAATCTTACAGTCACACCCCCTGTAAGATCTTGGGAAACCCCACCTAATTCTATCCAGTCAGAAGGTGAAGTTATGATGTCACCCTCTCCAAGGTCAAATTTCCCCTATAACCTATCCATGGCATACATCATCTTTGCTGAATCCTTGCTGAGGTTAGCTCACCATAGCACCCTGCTCCTCTGTCACCCCATCCATGACTCAGCATGGCTTTCTCCTTGTTATAGCTAATTCTTTTAGGATGCTTAACTCTTCTATGGATTTAGTCTACCATTTAATGGCACACTCCCACTTCATTCCCTTTCTCCTGGTGAATTGTGAGTTCCACTAGGGAACTTGTCTTTTCCATCATTGATCAATAAAAATCCTTTCCTTGCTATATGCTTTCCCAAATTTATTTCATATTTACCACTTCTTGTGTCCATTTTACCTGTTCATTTTGTCAATAACCTCATCTCATAAATAAAGGTACCTTTTGGCAAGGAGAAAGTCACTGTGAATTCTTCACATGTGAATCGCTACCAAAACCCATCACCTAGTGCCAAACTTTATCATTTGGTGCTGGACTCCAAACTCAGTGTGAGTAGAAAAATAATTTTAATATAATCTATGTTTTAGACAAAATTTTAGATAATTCTGGAGAGAAAATTATCTAAAGTAGATATGGGGACTTGAGGTTAATTATGTGGAGTTGAATGAAGTGAATTGTAAAAGCTGTCTCACGAGATGGAGAGTGTTCTAAAGACTAAGTGAAGGTTGACTGTGCCCCAGGGCCAGGTCTCTTTCTCCAGAAATCATGTGGTTTACAAGGAGCGGGATCTTTTCTTTGTGAGACTAAACTGGGGCAACCTTGGCACTGAAACTCCCATATAAGGTAATTTAGTAATCCTAAAGATGTGGTTGGCTTGAAAGTTTTTCCTCATTTATGACTTAGAATGTGAGTATTAGCCCAAGCCCCTATATAATTCTTGTCTGCTAACTGGGCCTTGCCTCAACTTGCCTAACTGCTTGTGGGGAGGGAGACACTCTTTCTCGAGAGATTATAATAAAATTCCTTTTTGCTTTTTTTTTGCTTGAGAAATCTCCTTAATTTATTTGAGTCAGTGGTCTTGTCTCACACAGAGTGACATTTCTCTTGTATGGCAAAAGAACATTCTAAAGAAGCAATCTTCTTAAGATCTTTTAAAAACTAGATGAATGTGACTAATGAAAATTTCTTTTAAAATATTCTATAAACATTTATTTTCTCTCTGTCTCTCTCTCTCTTTCTTCCTCCCCCCCCCCCCATTTCCCATTCCCCAACAAAACCCTTACAATAAACATGTGTAGCATAGCCAGGCAAATTCCTGCATTGGCCATGTTTGAAAATGTATGTGTGGTTCTGGATTTTAAATCCATTATCTCTCTTGTTGTTTGTCCTTCGTTCCTAAAGACAACCATGATATCAGAGAGGTAATGCCATGATATGTAAGTGACTTAGGTGTAAGTGTGGAAGGGCTGTGCAAAGTAACAAGTCTTACTTTCTCCTCCAAAGCCATTTGGGTCCAGTGGCCAGATATAAATGAGGAAAACTGAAAATGGCCCTGAATGCAGCAGGAGACCTTGGCCTTTTTAAGCTAATAGTCCTCAATTTGACTAAGGCAACACCCAATCAGTGATTAAAGGCTAGGTAAGAAATGAAGCAGAGAATGATCTCTTTTTACCTAGTTTAAAAAAAAAAAAAATCAAACTTTCAATGTTTCTGGCCAAAACAATTGCTATTAACATTCACTCTGAATCAATCAAGACCCAAACAATGACCAAGTAGGGCTAGATCTGAAACCTATAGTTAGCCAATCTATAAGAGTTATAGTAATTTGGGTATAGTAAAGAAAGATAAACTGCTCTCCATTTTCTTTCCTTTTAGCTGAGATAAATTCTAATGACCCTTTACCATAATTATGGAGAAAATACTGAACAAACAAAATCAATTATAATTCTGCAGCTTGAAAAAAGTAACTTAGTTTCACTAAAGTATGTAAGGTGAAATACTGAAAACAGCTGAGGATTTTTATTTCTCCTACTTTTATTGATGGCTTTTGTTTTGCCAACATAGGTGTTTCCAAACACGTCTTCTTTCTCTCTCCAGTGAATTATTCCTTGTAAAAAAGACTTTAAAAAGAAAAAATAATCAACTAACCAACAAATGACTATACTGAGAGTACATGCATTATTCCATATTCATAGTTGTCCTTTTCAAAGAAGGGATGGAGATACATTGTTTCAATTCTTCTTTAGGGACAAGTTTGGTCATATTTATACAGAATTCAGTTTCAATGTTGTCCTTTCCTCAAATACAAAATTGTGTGTATTATTTTTTTGAGTCTGCATACTTTTTTTGAATCATTTCATTCAGTTTTTCCCATGATTGTCTGAATTAGCATATTCTCTTTCTTATCTTGCAGTAATGGATCATTACATTCATGTGTCACAATTTCTTTGGCCATTCCCCAAGTAATGGGCATCTTCTTGGTTTCTAATTCTTTCCTAATAACAAAAGCAAACATTCTTAATATTTTGGTGCATATGGGTCCATTTTGTTTTTAACCTCTTTCAAGTTTATGACTACTAGTAGTATCTCTGGGCCAAAGATTATGGACTTTTTAATTTTAATTTTATTTTATTTTTGCTTTTTGCTGGGGCAATTGGGGTTCAGTGACTTGCCCAGGGTCACACAGCTAGGGAATGTTAAGTGTCTGAGACCAGATTTGAACTCAGGTCCTCCTGACTTCAGGGCTGGTGCTGTAACCACTGCGCCACCTAGCTGCCCCATTATGGACTTTTTAAATCACTGTTTCTGCATAATTCTAAACAGCTTTCCAGAATAGTTGGAATAAACAATTCACAACTTCATCTACAATGTGCCAGTCTTTCTGTTCCCATAAGGTAAAATTTTAGAAGTCTTTTGCATTTCTCTTCTTATTAGTAATTTTGAACAATTTTTCATATTATTGCTAATAATTTATAATCCTTTTGAAAATATCCATTGAGGAATGACTCTCATTTATATATTTGTCCATTCTCCAAGTGTTGTGTGTGTGTGTGCTTACACACATATATAATTCTTATCAGAGACATTTGACATAATCAAGGTTTTCCATTCTTATACTTGTGAAGATTTTTCATTTTCTTGTTAATGAAATTATGTCTTATTTTTTGTCATAATCTTTAGCTTTTGTTTAGTCACAAACTAAATTCTTTCCCCTAACCATACTATGAGCAGTACTGATGTAAACTGTGTTCTTGATTGTGAGTCCCCTGATTGTGGTGGGGAGGGCTGGAGAGATAGGAGGGGCCCCACCCACCTATTCATAGGCAAACTTGCAATTCAATCAGAAATATTGGCCTAGGGCATAATCACCACCCTTTATAGAAACTAACCCTTAATCTCCCCAGCCTGAAGCCTTAGAAAGCAAAATAAAAGAATGTCTGAACCCCAAGTATTTGCTTATTGCTGTACCAGGAAAAGCTTACTGAGTCCCTGCTTAGTGTAAACCCAGCTTTGTTGATTCCTACAAGGGGAAAGGCCTGCTGAGCCACTGCTCAGTGTAAACCCATCTTGCTAATAACCCACCTTTACTTCTCCCCTTTCAGATCTTGCTAAGAAAGCTGCTTCTCTGCTATAATAAACCCATTTTGCCATAAACCTCTTGCCTCATTCCTTGGAGTTCATGGATTCCTCCTCCAGACTGGCCAAAGGGGGTCCCATCACCCCTTTTCTCATACCTCATCAGTAACTTATCTGATATGCTTCTAATTTTTAATGATGTATTTCAGGTCATTCATTTTGAATCTACAGTAGTATGTAGTGAAAGAAGCTAGTCAAATCTTAATTTCTGTCAAATTACTTTTCAATTTTTCCAACAGTTCTTTTCAAACACAGAGTTCTTCTCTATGTAATATATGCTCTGAGGTCTAGTAACAAATACTGGGTTAATAAGTTTGATCATTTCTGTTTTTTCTTATTGAATGGGGCAGACTAGATGAAGAATTTCTCAGTATTGATACTGGGCCTGGGTCACATGATCCCTATACCTAGAGCGGGAAGGTGAGGTCTTGGGGCTCAGGTTTCAGCAAGTCACATGATTCCCTATTTCCAGTCTTAGACCCTAGATTACAGGTAGTCCAGTGGTGTAAAGGTCAGGCCCTCAAGTCAGGCCCATGGGAAGTGACATGATCCACAGGCAGCAGACAACACTGGTGACCACTGATCAAGGAGGATTACTTCCTTTTAGTCTATCCAATGAAAAGGCTCCAGTCTTTTACTTTTAAACCTTGGGCAAGGAAGAAGCAGGCAGGTTCCAGGAGCACATGGCTGGAGTTGGGATGGCTCCCAGCTGTGTGTCTGGACCTCTCCCTGCAGGGATTAAATAAATACTTTCTCTTTGTATCTGAAGATGTCTCTGATTAGTTAATTTGGGAAAGAGGGTCTTGTACCCATCCCACTCATTATCTAATAAATATCTCAGGGCCGACTTTTCTTTTACCACTATATTTGGTAGGGTTTTTTTGTTTGTTTTTGTCTTTTTTTTTTTTCCCTGAGGCAATTGGGATTGTGTTGGATTCCACATTTGAATTCAGGTCCTCCTGATTTCAGGGCTGGTTCTCTAACCACTATAGCTCCCCCTACCAAATAGTTTTTAATGATTATTGATTCAAAATAATTTATATTCCCTTCATTCTTACTTTTTCCAATTTTCTATTGAGATTCTAGACTTTTTGTTACACCACATTAATTTTGTTATTTTATCTAATTCTATAAATTCTATAAAGTGTTATCTTAGGGGAGGGGGTGGGGGGGAAAGAGAGAAAAATTTGGAACAGAAAGCTTTGCAAGGGTCAATATTTAAAAATTACCTATGCAAAATAAAAAGCTTTAATAAAAAAAAAGTTAAAGTATTATCTTGACATAGCACCAAATCTATAAATTTTAGGTAATACGATTTTTTAAATCACAGATATGACTAAATTACGGGTAACATCCTTTAAATTGCTTAAATATTTATTTAAAGAGTGTTTTATAACTGCATTTATGCAAGTAACTAGACTATCTACTCAGCCCGTATTAGCATCTCAAACCTCTTACCAGAGCATTTGGACACCTATTTACTCTCTCCACTGGCTCATTCACCCCAACCAGCTCTTCATATAGCAGGTCTAGGGTTCCCAGAGAAAGACCATTACCACCAGTTTATACTTAAATTCTCTCGAAGTCTTAGAGGTAACCTTTGAGAAAGAATATATTCTCCCTATTAAGCACTCTAACTCTTAAACCCCTACAGATATCTATTTGTAAATGTTAGACATACAAAATAATTTAGAGCTTAAATGCGACCATTAACCTTAACAATAAGGCAAAATAGTAATAATACCTCAGGTACTTAAATATAAAGAAAGTGCATGATAAATGTAGAAATGTTTAGAAGAATTGCACATGTTTAACCTTATATTGGATTACTTGCTGCCTAGGGGAGGGAGTGGGGGAAAGGGAGAAAAATTTGGAACAAAAGGTTTTACAAAGGTGAATGGTAAAAGCTATCTTTGCATGTATTTTTAAAGTAAAAAAACTATTATTTTAAAAAGTGCACTTACAATAAAATGCATCACAATCTATATATGAGACATACTATACTCCCCATCAACTTGCTCAATGAGGAATTTGGCAAAGAAGCACACAAGGGAGAAAAACCCATGTGCTCAATGTAGCTCCCAATTTTGAATTGTAGACTCTCAAAAATACCTGTACCATAGGAAACTGTTGGATTTGCCTGCTTAGCTCACCAGTGTCATCTGCTGGCTACAGAAGAAATATAATAAACTTGGAAAAGAGTGTTATACTATGGTGAACTACTTTATACAGTAAATATTTCTATTATCTTTATAGAGTGGAAAGCTGGAAAATTTCCAATTTTTTTCTAAATTAGTGCTTCTCAGAGTGACTCCATTTTAAAAAAAATATTGTTTAGCTGTGTGATTCTGGGCAAATCACCCTTGTTTGCCTCAATTTGTCATCTGTAAAAGGAACTACAGAGGAGCTAGCAAGCCACATTATCTTTGCCAAGAAAATCCCAAATGGGATCATGAACAATCAAACACAATTGAACAAGAATGCTCATTTTATCCTCACAGTGAAGATGCTATTATTAAAATTTTACAGATAAGGAGCTTGAAGCACACAAAGGATAACTGACTAGCCTGAATGTCTGAGACAGGATTCAAACTCAGATCTTACTTTAAGTCCAGCATTCTAACTACTGTAACATTTATTCTATGTGGTGCTTAGAAATAAAGATATTCTTCAAACCCAAGACAATTCCAAAAAACTCATGATGGAAAATCAGAGAAAGAATTGTTGAAATATTGATACAGATTGAAGCATTCTTTCACTTTATTTTCTTTGCAGTTTTTTTTTGTGTTCTATTCTTATACAACATAATATGGAAAAGACATTCTTTAATATTCCCATTCAGAAAATGTAACAATTACTACAGATATAGCTTCTCCAGAAGTTTGTTCATTTCTTTTTGTTAGATTTGCAGTTCTGAGAAAACAGCATTAAAATGTCATGATTACCATGTGACTTGATATTTTCTGATGCAGTTAATATTTACTTTAGATATATAGAGGGTACACTGCCAGCTATCAGATGTTTAGTACTGATAATGGTTCACAGTCCAGATTTCCTCTAAACATAAGTTTCCCTGTTTATCTCTCAATTATTTTTGCCTTGATAGCATAATTGTAGCTCCTGTTTTTTTAGAACCATATGTATGGCAAATTTTGTTCCAGCCTTTCTTTGTTTAGTGTGCAATAATCTATTTTTTCCCTCTAAAGATGTATTCTTTGTATATTTCAAATTTGGGGATTTGGGTTTTTGGTGTTTTTTTCCCCAACATCTTGTCATTCATTTCACTGAAATATTTGATCCATTCCCATTTAAATTAGTGTTAAGCTTATATTTTCTTCCATTTTCTGGTAAGTCAACACTATTCCTATGAATAATTTTATATGTTGATGCTAGTATATCCCTGTAGGTTGTTTTGTGCTATGAAGTTTCTTTTTATTTAAATGGTTCATCTCTCATTAACTCTTCTTCTGACACTAATCTACTCATGAGTAGTCTAAAATCTCTCCCCTCTAAACTTTTCAGTTAACATTTTTTTTTTTGCTACACTCTTTCCCAACTTTTCCTTTATTTTATACTCATTTTTTCTCTTATTCAGAAATTTGAACTCCCATTTTTTTGATACATAACTGTTAAAATCTACTTGATTTCATTGGATAAAATTCATAGTGAGGATATTCCTTTTTATTAATATAGACCAACATTTGTTAAGCAACTTAAAGAGAGTTACCTCCAATATTGAGACTGACATTCACCTAGAGTCAAACAACCACTTGGGGTCACAAGCAAGATTAGCATCAAGGTCATTTATGACTCCAGGTCTGATAACTTACCATTATTTCACATTTATCATTCATTGCATAATGGATACTTTATTATGTTCTTTGAAATAGATGGATCTAATACACATAATATAAGCATTGTAAACTATTACATTAAAATGGAAGTTAACTCCATCTCAAGTCACAAGGACTGGCCCTACCCCTTGCCTTTATCATGATGAATCTCCATTCCTCATGTCATGTTATTGTATTATTTCCCTGATCAAGCCTCTGGGTAGTAGAGTTCTTGGAACTCATATATTTTCCTCTTGGGAGGGTGGGAGGATTAAGTTCTAGTCTCTAGCACTTTGTTAGAAAATGTCTCAAATTTTCCCCCCACAAAATCCTTTATAAGATCCCAAGAATGTTATCTCCTTTCCCAATGGGAATGTTTAATGGCATATTTCCTTTATCCTTCTGAGCCAAAAACCTTCAACTCTATCAATCTCTCCTATCCATTTCTTTTTGTCTTATTCTTCCATAGGCCCTACCTTTGGCTGAAGCTACCAATGTGTGATGGACTACACCATTTATTTCCTATCTCTTACATTCCCTATCACCATCTGCCCAACTTTCTCCCATTATATGGGCCAACATACAATACTGATTGTTTTAAGAGGTTAAGGACTACTCCATGGAGTATTAATACATCTTTTCTTCCTTCCCATCTCTCAATTAAGTTCTCCTTGAGATGTCCCTTCAGGGACTACTTTTGTCCCACAGTTCAATGTCTTTTTTAAATAGCCTATATAGATAACATTTTTTATTAGTTTTATCTTACTCAATTTGTTTGAGTGCTGGGGTATTTAAAATAAAATTATCTGCTCACCTCTGGGATTTGAGGTTTTTTAGGAATGCCTTAAATTCTTTTCACTGAAGTACCTTTTTCCCTTGATGATTAGGTTCAACTTTGCAAGATTAATTTGGGTTACCAACTGAGGTTCTTTGCTCTCGGTGATACCTTTCTTTCATACCTGAAACCTGAAAGTCCTTCACAATGCTTATAAAATTTGTTACTGAAAATGTGGCATTTAACCATCAAATATCTTAGAATTTGAAGTGTGGATCTATAGATCACAGTGATCTATAGAACTGCTTAATCAATTCTTTGCTGTCTCTCAGTGATATGCCTTTCTTTTTAAATTTTCTACAGAACTGTATTCAGAGTTTTTTTAATCCTGCTCTTCTAGATCTATATCTCAGTGAAGTTATCTTTGTGCACCTTTTCAAGGTTAATCATTTTGGCTTCCATAAAATTCATGCTCTTGTAAATTTTGCTTATATTCTTCCAAATTTACCTCCTCTTTGAAATTTGTGTTCCAAATCTGACATTCTCTAAGACTTTCTCCTTTGGAGTAATTCTCCATGATGTTTGCAAATTTAATCAAATTTTGAAACAAAATCTGTAGTTCTTATTTGTAGTAGAAGTATCATATGAGGAGACAAAAAACCATGGAGTAAAATAACAGGAGTATAGAATTGTTTAATGAGGGTTTTTTTTTTTGGGGGGGGTACCTCTAGATTTGATAAACATTATCCCATATACTATTATACTATTTTCTCTATATCAGTTCCTAAAATCTAACTACACTTAATCCCTTGCTAAATCATACCAATAGGGTTGTCAATGGTACTGTGGGGCCAGGTAGTTTCCCAGTATCTTCCACTCCTCCTGTGTTTTAATTATCATATCTTAGGACGTATGACCAGGGGAGTGAACAGGAGTAAAAATTCCTCAAGGTTAACAGAAAAAAAAAATCATATTTCCCACAAACCTAAAATTCCAATCCAATCCAACAAGCATTTATTAAGCGCCTATGTGCAAGGCAATGAGGATACAAAGACAAAAGTAAAAAATTCCTGCCCACAAAGAGCTTACATTCTAATGGAGGAATATGATATATAATATTGTACACTGCTGTTGCTCCTTTATAGTCTTCTATTTCTAATATAACAATAAAAATTTAAAAGTTTTCCAAAACATATAAAATAAAAAAATCCAATTAGTAGTTTAGAAATGGTTCAAGACTTACAAATAATGCTGATTTACGTTCTGCAGTATTAAATTCCCAAATTTCAAAATGACATATCTGTGAAAAAACAATTAAAACAAAAAACATATTCAAATGATTTAAGAAATAAAACTGCTTTTGAAGGAAAAAAAGATAGCTGGGGCATCTTCCCTAACAACTCATTATTATGAATGATAATTTATAAACACTGTCATTATCAAGCCTTCTAAATTTTTTAAAGGATTTTTTTTTTGGTCCAGACTTGTGATTTTATGAGGCAAAGATACTTGCCCTACCAAAGCAGACCAGCAACTCTTCTACAATTTAATCTCATTGTTGCCTGGAGGTACAACATTGGGAGGCTGCTATGACTTACCCAGGATCACAATACCAGAATGTGTAAAAATGTGGGATTAGAACATCTTCCTGACTCCAAGGCCAGCTCTCTACCCACTCATAGTATGCCTCTCAATTTGAACTTAGTTTCACAAAAAAGATAAATTCACTGCATATCTAAGAATATGTGTAAAAGTTCTAATTAAATGGAATGTATATAGCTTTCAAGATGTATTTATACAGAGAAGAAATTCAACCCATCTAGAATATCCAGTATGAATTTATTGAATTATAAGATAGGCACATGAACAGATACTCTAAAAATCCTGAAAAGTTTCTTTTCTATACTACTACTGACACAAACTAAACATCATACAACCTTTTCAACTCTTTACTTCTACTTATTCAAACTAAACTACATAACTGGCTAAAACAGCAACACTTTCAAGGGATATTTTTAATAGACAAATTTTTGAATATAATACATAATTTTCAAAATTAGGTTTGCTCTTCAGGTGGAGGGGGAGGGGGAGGTGGTGGGGGAGGAGGTGGTGGGGGAGGAGGGGGAGGAGGCTCAATAGTTTCCATAAGCTTCTTATTAGCTTCTTCATTGTGGCGGTTTTGACAATGGGTTAAATGTTTCTTAAAGCCTCTTGGGAAATTTGATTCAAAATTACACCTCGGACACTTAAGTAAACTTTGCCCATGAGCTGCAACATGATTTTTAAGGAGAGATTCCAAAAGAAAAGCCTTTCCACATATTGTGCATTTATATGGGCTATGAACATTATGCTTGTTAACTAAATGATGCAAAACGGCACCTTTTTTCATAGCACGACAGCAACAGATCTTGCAAAAATATTTTCCTTTTCCTCGTTTCATATATTTTGCTATCTCTTCTTCAGAGATAAAAGCTTCCTTCTCATCTGTAAACTGCAGGATGCTTTTTGGCTGATCAGTAGCATCCATTTTTTCCTTAGTAAAATCAACTGATTCCACATCAACTTGCTCTTGATCACTGTTGGATTCCTGTCCCTTTAGATCTAGGAAATCTAAATCTGCTTTTCCACATTCACTACTACTAAGTTCTGTGTCAGAGTTGTCTTGGTTATCTTTCTTGAGCTTCTTTTGACAAGGATAGAATGCATCTTCCTGAGTCAAAATATCATCTTTTTGATCTTCCATGGTCTCTGTCTGGATATCATACTCACTAGACTCAACTAATTTCTGAGATTCAGGGTAAATAGCAACAGATTTAGTAAGCTCAGGAAAAGGGGTATGTTTCCTTGATTCTGGGAAGAGAGCCCGTTTCCGGGACTCAGATGATGTGGTTTTGGGGGACTCAGAGAAAAAGGCAGATTTTCGGAGGTCAACATCACTAGACATGGTAGGTTTTCGGGTCTCTGAAGCCAATTTAAGAGATTCAGATGAACCAAGTTTCCGGGATTCAGGGAAGACAGGTTTCTGAGGTTCAAGAAAAAAGGAAGACTTCCAGACATCTGGAGACCCAGGAGTTACAGTTTTCTGAGATTCTGTAAAATCATTAGAAGCAGGTTTCCAAGACTCTCCAGAAATAGAAGGTTTCCACTGATCAGAAGAAACCTTCCAGAGTTCTGGTGATACTGAAGACTTCTGGTGATCAGGAGACACTGAAATACCTGATTTTCGGAGCTCAGGGGACAATGGAGGACCTGACTTACGAAGCTCAGATAATACTGGCGCTCCTGATTTACGAAGGTCAGGGGACAATGGGGGAACTGCCTTCCGAATTTCAGGGGAAAGTGGGGGACCTGGCTTTCGTAGCTCAGGTGATAAAGGGGCACCTGTTTTTCGAGCTTCAGGGGACAATGAGGGACTTATTTTACGAAGTTCAGGGGACAATGGAGGACCTGATTTGCGGGACTCAGGAGACAATGGGGGACCTGGCAAACGGAGTTCAGGTGATAGCGGAGGACCTGCCTTCCGGGCCTCTGGGGATAATGAGGGACCTACCTTCCGGGCCTCAGGGGATGAAGAAGCTGGTTTACGAGCTTCTGGGGATGAGGGACTTGGTTTACGAAGCTCAGGGGACAATGGGGGACCAGTTTTGCGAGTTTCTGGGGAAGAAGGACCTGGTTTCCAGAGTTCAGATGACATAGATGTCTTTCGAAGTTCTGGGGGTCCAGGCTTCCAGGCCTCGGACGTGGTAGATTTCCATGAACCAGGCGATACAGGTAAAGGCTTCCAGGATCCAGGTGACATAGGTGGACTTGGTTTCCAAGGTCCAGGTGACAGAGGTAAAGGTTTCCAAGGTCCAGGTGACACAGAAGGAGCAGGCTTATTAGTAGGCTTCCATGGTCCAGGTGATGCAGAAGGAAGAGGTTTCCAAGGTCTAGGGGATGTAGATACCAC
This sequence comes from Myrmecobius fasciatus, assembly GCA_023553655.1. Taxonomy (NCBI): domain Eukaryota; kingdom Metazoa; phylum Chordata; class Mammalia; order Dasyuromorphia; family Myrmecobiidae; genus Myrmecobius; species Myrmecobius fasciatus. The sequence continues at coordinate 201,653 of JAJPUD010003298.1, read as the reverse complement.
AGGCTTCCAAGGACCTGGCGATACTGCTGGGGCTGGCCTCCTTGGTTCAGGGGACACAGCAGGTGATGGTTTCCAAGACTCAGGAGAAACAGCTGGTGACGGCCTCCTAGGTTCAGGAGATTCAGTCAGAGCTGGTTTCTGGGATTCAGGAGATGAACTTGGAGATGATCCCCAAGGCTCAGGAGAAGAAGCTAGAACTGGTTCTTGTGGTTCAGGGGAAGTTGACAAAGGAGTTCTCAATGTCTCTGTAAAATGAGAGAGCTTCTGGGCCAAGGGATTGGCAACAGGAGACTTCTGTGGCTCAGGAGACATAGAAGTAAATTTCTGTAGTTCCAAAGAAGCCAGAGGGACAAGTTCTGGGGATTCTGGAGAAGGAACAGGAGAAGATTTCTGAGACTCAGAAAGGACAGGTTTTTGAAGGTCAGAGCCAACAACAGAAAGTTTCTGTGACTCTATGGAAGCAGGTTTCTGGATCTCTGGAGAACTAGCAGGGGTGGTGTGAGGTGATTCTGAAGATTGAATAAGAGTAGGTTTCTGTGACTCTGTTGAAAAAACAGGCATGGATTTCTGAATTTCAGATGAATTAGACATTATTTTCTGGGACTCAGGGAAGAGAGGGGTTTTCACAGCTTCTGAATCCTTATCCAACTGTTTTTTCTGTTTATCATCCCACTTATCTTTTAGTGAATGTTGGGATGTAATGTGATAGTACACATTGCAGTACATTTTGCTGGTAAAGAAACATTTATGGCAGTGAAACAATTTTGCGGTTTTCTGGTAAAATATCATTTTACCTAACCCACCAGCATCCATTTCATCACAATACTCTGGATGGATGGTACCCATATGGATTTGTACATTTTCATAATCTGTGCCTTTGAAACTGCAGTGATCACATTCCAAACGTTCTGGTTGTTTACGAAGTTCTGGGAATACTTCCATTTTTAAAAAATCTGTTAGAACTTGCACAGGTCCTTTGAAATCACGTCAATATTGCTGCAATAAAGTAAAAACCAGTTGAGTTATCATAATTTATTCTCATATAATATTTTATTTGAATGAAATTCAATCCATTCAGTGAATCCTAACCCATTCAAGTTACATAATTATAAATAATAAAATACTTAGGATGATACATTTGTCAGATGTACATTTCTGCAAAGATTACTCAGATCTCAAAAAAAAAAACCACTGAATCTTATTTTTGACTAAAGACTTAGGTGATTCTCAAAAATCACACTGCCTCAACACAATGATTTTGAACCACTGAGTGACAGCTCTTGCAACAAAATTCAGTATATTTTAGTGAGAGCCTAAAAAATACTAATAATATTTTATATTTCCAGTCTTCATTAAAAAACATTAAATAAACTAAATATTAACTTGGAAAAGGTGACCTTTAGAAAATTATTTCCCAGGTCTAGAATGATCCTCCAGAGAATCTTCCCATGTAGCCTGATGCCACAGTAGACTGTTACTAATACTGAAAACATTACAAATATTTGGGTTATTTTCAATTATAAGTATAATGGGCATATACAGAATTATCTTATTTGCCTATAAAACAGAATTTTCTCTCATCGCTTATGTGCCACTTTTAATTAAAAATATTCAAACATTACTAAGATCAAATTATTAAATGAACATAGAAATACATTAAAGTTATAACAAAAATGTCTTCTTTTAATTAAAATATTAAAGTCAAATCAATAACTTCTCATGCTGAATGTTTCTGAAATAATACAGTAAAATCTTTCAATTTTGATTTGAGTTTCAGTGAATCACAAAATTCCTAATAATTTTAATAGCTGTTACTGACAGTGCCAGTATAAGTAAATTATCTGCAGGTCTTCTGTTTGAACTTTTCTTAAGTATAGAAGGATATGTCACCTGAGAGAACTGGAAAGAGTTTTCTTCAGAGTATTAATTCTTTTCCCCACATTTCCCCTTAAATTTTTGTAGCTCTCCCTGGCATTATCCAAAATTTTAGAAAAATACTTTAGGTCTTCATTACTCCCTAGAATGAATAAATAAAACAAATAAAACAAAAGGAATTTGTGATATAATGCAGTTTTAAATATGGGTAGAAAAAAAATCTCAAAAACAATATCCTCAAAGTATCTTTGACCCAACCAAGCAGAAATCATGTTAATAACAGATTTTTTTCAATATGTAAATTTTACTGCATTTTTTTTCTTGACTTTTTTTCCTCCCTCAAAATTCTGTTATAAAGGATAATACCTAGCTAAGAAGAGAAGGAAAAGAAAGGATATGGAGGGAAAATCCAGATGATGAAAAACAAAAGATATCAATAAAAACTATTTTTTAAAACCAATTTATACTCAAAGTAGAAAACTCTTGTTTCATAGCTGTAGACATAGATTGGATTTCAAAGGTCATTTTAACCCTTAAGTTTATAGGTGAGGAAACTAGGCCCAGGAATACGAAATGCCTTGTCTGAGATAGCACAGACATAAGCAGGATTTGAACATAAGTCTTTTGACCTCAGAAACAGTACTCTACCATTTTGTTTCCAATGTCATTCTTATGACAATGCTCTAATATTAAATGGAAGGGTCAAATTTCAATAAATCACCCTAGCTGTTAACTGCTTTAGCTGTATAAGATTGTACAAATAGAAGTTCTGTCAAATAACCCTGGACAAATTACTTAACCTCTCTGGGCTTCAGTTTCTTCAATTGTAAAAAAGAGGGATTTGGACCACATGGCACCTAAAGTCCCTTCAAGTTCTGAAACTATGATCTTATAAAATTTATAAAGACAGAAGTGGTTCCTATGAGTGAAATTGTAGCTACCAAGCCAGTGCCCTCTCTACATCTGCCTACCTAAGTAACTTGCTAGAGTTTTACTTTTGTCAAGTAGCAACCAGACACTTTTATAAGCAACCTATAAGAGTTCCAGTTTGACTAAAGAACCTAGATACATATTTATCTATTTTCTCAACTGAAAAAGCAAAATCTAAGGCAATATATTATGTGGTGGGAAAAGCACTTAATGTGGAATCAAAGAACCTGGGTTTGAATCCCAGCTCAATTCTTCTATTTTTCCCCTCTTTCAATGTCAATTACCACCAATTACTTCAATCTGCCTATTTTTAACTCCTTTGATCAAATCTCCAAATCTCTATTATGTTATCTGCTGCCCAGACTTTTTTATCTTACTTGTCAAAGCCCTGGTAACTCTCACTTTAAAGTCTTCAATATCTTTTTTCTTTTTTACATGAAGGTCAAGTATTAAGTGACTCACTGTCTGGCTGTGTATGTTCCTAAAAGTTGCCCACACATTTCTATAAGTATTCTGCAACAAAGAATTTGCCAAAGAAAATTCTATAACTAGAGACTCCACAGAGCAAGAAGGGAACTGAATTCACCAAATCAAATCTTATATTCTGTATGTTTACAGTACTTTCACACATACATGTATTTGTAATTCTTCCAAATAACATATTGCATTATGCAGAGATTTCAGAAACACATAGATTCTGAATTATTAATTATTAAGGTCAAGAAATATTAAGACTCAAGAGAAAAGGTAAATGAAAAGAATGCTAATGGAACAAGGCTTAACAAGTTCAATGCAAATACTCCCAAAGTAGGGGAGAGGCGAAAAAAGACAAATTTGAGAAAAGATGAGGAGATAAAATTGTTGCTGGAAGAAATTACATAGCAGGTTATGAAAGAAATCTTACCAGATGCTTCAAAACTGTTTTTCAAAGACCAGATATCCTACATGGCTTTTTAGGTAAGCCACAGTTAAGCTGGCCTTCACCTTGCAGAGAGAAGCAAACATGAATGTTGAGGGATTGACCTGAAAAAGTAGACACAGAAAGGAAGATTAGACTGCATCTTTGTTTCATTTTAAAACAATGGATTCAATTCCTTGTCCATTTTTTTACTGGGTCCACTACAGATTTATGTTATCTCATCTTAGCTGTACTCACTGAGATATCCTTCTACTGTTCCCTAATCAATTCTGTATCTACTTTACCAAAGCAACTATTAGAAACCTCTTCTCTCAAACACCCACAGCACTCTTCTCCCCATACTCTCACTTAAGGATCTTGCTTCATATTTCATTGAAAAAAAAGAAGCTGGTTGCTCCCTCTTCTCCTAATTTCATATCCTGATATCACTCCCCACACAGTCTCCTTTACACATCTTTAATGCAGAAGCAGTCCTTTTCCGTGTCAAGGCAAACCTCTTAAGTGCAGCCTTGACCCCATATATCTTTTATGTTCTTCAGCAGACTGCCTCTAACATCATCTCCACTCACTTTCTTTTCATCATGATTTCCTTATCTATTGGCCCCTTTTCTGCTGGCAATGTCCCATTCATTGTTAAAGAAAACCTTCAACTTCATCTTAGCAATCATCCCAAATTTCTCTTCTCCTCAGATAAAGACCTTGAAAAAGTTAACTCTCTTTTAAACTGCAACTGTCACTCTCTTCAAAGTTACTAATAATCTTTTACAACCAATGCCCTATTTAATGGTCTTTTTTTTTTCTCCAAATCAAATCACCAATTACCTCTCTGCAGATGATGATCCACTTTTCTCCTGATTAATCTCTCCTGAGTTTTTCTGACAGTGTTCTTTACTGATTGCCCTTTTACTTGTCTGACCACTCCTCAGTCTCCTTTGCTGAATCTATGTACATCCACATTATATTCAGTACAAATTATGAGTGTTCCCCAAGGGCTTTGTCCTGCACCCTTTTCTCATCTTTCACAGTATCACACTCAGTGATGTCACAAATTTCAATAGTCATCTTTATGTACCAGGTCTTTATCCAGTTTTACAATGTTGGCTATTGGACTATGTAGATAACACATAGGCTTCTACAGCTCAAGCTATCCAAAATAGAATCTATTGGGTTTTTTTCCCCACCAAATGCTCTCCTTTTCTGTATTTGCTTATTATTGTTTAAAGTAGTCACCTGTGTCACCTAGTTCAACAAACTTCAGAGTTAACCTCAACTCCTTATTCTCACCTCATATAACCAATCCATTGCAAAATCTTGTTATTTCTTTTTCCACAGCATCCACATACATACCCCCATTTTCTCCACTCTCACATTTACCACTCTAGTTCAATACTTCACTAACTCTCTACTGGATATTACAATAATCTTCTAGCCTCAAGTGTTTCCTCATTTGAATCCATCTTCAGTTAAGTTGTTAAACTTTTTCCCCCTCAAGTTCTAATTATATTACCCACAAGACTCTCCCTCTCCCTATGAATCTCTATTTCCTCTAAGATTAAATATAAAATCCTTTGGTTTCACAAATTGACTTCTCCCAGTCTTTCTAGGTCCAGATCTTTCCAGTATACTTATACTTTATTTCCTTACACAAACTCTGATCCAGCTATCCAGAACTTTTTGCTTCTCCTCAGACATAACATTCCATTGAGCATTTCCTCTACCTAGAATGCTCTTCCTCCTCTTAGAATCCCTTGCTTCCTTCAAAAATTCAGTTTAGTTACCTTCTGCAAGGGCCTTTCCTTTTATGATTACTTTCTGTCTAATCTGTAATATTATATGCACCTGTTTATTTACATGTTGCTCTCCACCATCACCTTTATAATGTAAGCTACTTCTAGGCTAGGATTAGTCCCCCATTCTTTTGAATTCTAAGTGCTTATTACACCAGACTTGGCACACAGTATGCCTTAAATACTTATTGATTGATCCTTCCTATAGGAATGGGGGATGATTTTAGTTATTTAATGGACCATTGGCAAAGAGGGGAGTCACCCCAATATCTTGCAAAGTTTTATCTGCATATGCAACCTTAGACCAACTGCTAACAAATAGTCTGTCATTTTGCCTTAGCAGTCAGTCTAAGGTTGCATATGCAGATAAAACTTTGCAAGATATTGGGGTGACTCCCCTCTTTGCTAATGGTCCTTTAATAACTCATAAGCATCTACTGTCAATAATCTAACCTTTTCTTGAGTTTCATGACATATTTTCAATTAATACATCTCCATGTCCATAGGTTACTAATTCACATATTTATAACTCACTGTATAAATAAATGCTTCTTTTTGTTACAATTTAAGCTTTAAGATGCAAAAGTGAAAGGACAGGGCCAGGAATTGTTTTGTAATTAAATCTGTAAACATGTGTGGCATACATTTGACTGCAATGTATCATATTACTTTATCTCTGTGCCTATTGAAATCAGTAATTCATGCTTTCTTTTACTGATCTTTTACAATGTAGCTTCATTCTCAGGAGCAATGGAACAGGCACAGAAGAAGGAGAGATAAGTACTATTTATTACTGAGAAGATTTAAGGCTTCTGAGAAGTAGAAGACGAGTTTCTACTAGAATAAAGTGACTCTTAATTATTAATCAGTCATCAGAAAGGAAGGAAAGAAAGAAGAGGCCAAGTAGATATGAGAGTGTTTACCCTAAGCAGCTATGAATCCAGAGGAGTGAGAAAGTCATTAACAGCCAGATTCTTAACACAATGCTAAGGGGAAGTCACAAAGGATCATATTTATCTCAGTAACTAAGAAGCACAGACAACACTCTACCTGTCTGACTTCCTTCTCAGTCTCCCTTGCTGGATCTATATTCAGGATTCATCTGCTAACTATGGGTATTACTTAAGGCTATCCTGGACCCTTTTCTCTTCTCCTCAATACCATTCCACTTGATGATCTCATCAGCTCCCATGGTTTCAATTATCATCTGTATATAGATGATTCTCAGGTTTATTTATCCAGGCCTAACCTTTCTCATCTGATCTCCAGGTTTGCATCTACAATTATCTACTTAATATCTTGAAGTAGATGTCCTATTGCCATCTTAAACTCAACAAGTTCCAAACTAAACTCATTACCTTTCCCTCTAAACCTTCCTCTCTTCCTACCTTATCTAGGCAATGTCATCCTCCTAGTCATCCAGGCTCAAAATTCCAGTGTCATTCAGTCTTTCTCATGCCCTATCTATACAATTGCCATGTCCTTTCCATTCTATCTTTGTCACAACTCTCAAATAAGACCCCTTTTCTCCTTTGGCATTGGTATCACCTTAGTACAAGCTGTCAACATCTCAGGGCCAAGACTTCTTCAACAGCTTGCTAGTCTTCCTCAGGTCTCTTCCTCTTACAATTCATTCTCCACTGAGCTGTCAAAATGATCTTCCCAAAGTGTAGGTTTGACCTCCAGTGACTCCCTATTGCCTTCATGATCAAATTTAAAATCCTCTGCTAGGCTTCTGAAGCCCTTCATAGACTTAGGATGAAAATGTTATCCCTCTCCAGAGAAAGAACTGATAGAATCTGAATGCAGATTAAAGCATACTTTTTCCTTTATCTTTCTTAGGGTTGTTGTTGTTGGATTTTTTTGGTCTGTATTTTCTTTCACAATATGACCAATATGGAAACGTGTTCTGCACAACAGCCTATGTATAACCTATATCAAACTGCTTGCCTTCTCAATGAGGGGAAGAGAAAGAAAATCTGGAGGCCAAGTTTTTGTTTTTTTTAAGAATGCTAAAAACTGTTTTTACATGTAACTGGGGAGAAAATTAAAAATATGTATATTTTTAAAAGCTCTTCATAACCTAGCCCCTTCTTACACTTACTTTGAGGAATGGGAAAGGGGCCTGCCATTCACTCATTTTCCTAAATTTACAAACTAACTCTTTCCCCTCTTTCTAAAATCAATCAGGTACTAGACTTTGTCAATTCTATCACCACATTGCTTCAATGAGTTCCTCTGCCTCTCTAATCCCACTACCACCAACTGAATACAGGATGGCTCTCAACAATACCTGACTGGACTACTGCCTCCTTCCAAGACTTCCTGGCTCTCACTTTTCTGTTCAAAAGCATCCACACCCTGTAATCACTCTGCCTTAGTATTATTAACGTTTTTATTTTCAAAACATATGCTTAGATAATTTTCAACATTCACCCTTGCAAAACCTTGTGTTCCAAATTTTTTCCTTCCCTTCTCCCCACCCTCTCCTCTAGATGGCAAGTAATTCAATATATATTAAACATGTGCAATTCTTTTATATACATTTCCACAATTATCATGCTGCACAAGGAAAATCAGGTCAAAAGAAAAAAAAAGAGAAAGAAAATAAAATGCATGCAAACAACAATAAAAAGAATGAAAATACATTGTGATTCACACTCAGTCTCCATAGTCCTCTCTCTACATGCATATGGCTCTCTTCAGTACAAGACCACTGGAACTGGCCTGAATCATCTCACTGCTGAAAAGAGCCACGTCCATCAGAATTAATACATCAGTTGATGTAAGTCTCTCCAGGCTTCTCTGAAATCATACTGGCTGATCATTTCTTATAGAACAATAACATTCCATATCACTCATATACTATAACTTATTCAGCCATTCCCCAGCTGATGGGTATTCATTCAGTTTCCAGTTCCTACACTAATAAAAGGGCTGCTGCAAACACTTTTGCACCTGTGGATCCTTTCCCTTTTTATTGATCTCTCTGGGATACAGACCCAGTAGAGGTACTGCTGGATCAAGGAGTATGCAATGTGAAAGCCTTTTGGATAGTTCCAAATTGCTCTCAAGAATGGTTGAATCAGTTCACCAACAATGTGTGCCAGTTTTCCCACATACCCTCCAATAATTGTCATTATCTTTTCCTGTCATCTTAGCCAATCTAAGAGATGTGTAGTGGTACCTCAGATCACTCTGCCTTTTTAACCATTTAATGCTCCACCATACATAAGCTTCAATCAAAATGGACAACTTTCCACCCTACACAAACTTCAGTAAAAAAATGAACTCACATTTTGCTCCCACATTTCTATGCTTCTGCACAGGCTAGTCCCTTGCCAGTGATGTCCTCCCTCCTTTTCTTCACTTGCTGAATTTTTATTAATCCTTTGAAAGTCCAACTCAAGTATCACCTCTTCCAAAAAGCCTTCCCTTAACCCAGTGATTTGTAACTTTTCAGTCTTTTCACTATATTTTTGTTTGTTTGTTTTACCATAACAAACTAAGGATGTATAATGTTTAGTATCATTATCTCTGGCTCTTATCCCCCTCCATATTTATACGTTTTTTGAGAGCTGGGACCATATTTCACATTCAACCCATGTTGAATTCCTCATTAAAATTTAATATTCCAGAATGGAAGTCAAGAAAGGGGGTAGTGGGAGAATCCATCAAGGGCTTTAAAGAGCATCAGTAATAACCCAAGAAACTGTTCAATAAGAGAATGACTTAATAGTCAGAAATCTCCTATATGTAGAGTTGAACTAGCTGATTTCCAGGATACCTTTTAACTCTTTCTAAAAGATGAATGTAAAAGAAGAAAAATATAAACTATATGCTATTGGACCATGGCTTGTATGGAATCAAAATAAAAGACTTCTGGCAAGTGAGAGAATTGCTTTCTAATGTCTGAAAAGAAATTGTCTGTTAGGAGATTCTCACCTGTTCAAAAAGTTTCTAAACTGAAATTCAAGGGGAAAGATTAAAAATGATCATACATAACTGTAAAATTAGATTGTCTAGAAGATAGCATAATGGCAGTGTTACTCCTCTTCATATGGTAAAAGTTCAGGGAATAGAACTGAACACAATTTATGATTTCAGATGTCTATATACCAAACATTGGTAATACTGCAAACTTGACATTCCAACAAAATAAGATAATCATAATCCCTTGTGTTATTGTAATTCAATGGAATGGAACTACAATTAGATTATGACCAAAGAATAGTGTAACTTATTCCAAAAAAAAAAAAAAAACAGAAGCAATGGTAAAGTTGGGGGCATAAAAAAAAAGTATCATAAGTATGTAGCTTAAGTCCAGAGGACTAGAGGCCTAAATTCATTCTCTTTAAATGAGATTCTGATTTGTCACATTCTATGTACTTTGAGAGCTGTTTTTAAAAATTTAGAGAAAGAAGTATCACATAAAGAAAAAGAATTTTGACTCAAGAAAACTAGATGACTCAAACATGCAATTCGAACTAAACAATCACAAAATATCTTAATAAATAAAGATTTCTAAAAGAATTAAAGAGGGAGCTTCAAGAGCTTAGATTTTAAAGTACATGCATGAAAGGTCAGAGTGGCATGAACATACCATATAAGGACAACATCAGGAAAGCAAAGCTCAAAACTAAGATTCTGAAGCAATGTTAGAGACAACAAAAAGGGATATGGAGGAACTTTTTACAAATAAATTATGTTTAGAGCAAAATGATTAGCAAAGAAAAAACAGAGACAGTGTTTGGAGAAGATGTGATGCTAAGAACAGAAAGAAACAGACTTCCTAAACTTCAATTCTCACTAAAGAATAGAACAAATATCATTCAAAAAGTATATTAGGCCTCTGGGTCCAGAGTATAAACCAAGTGCTAAAATAATTTGCAAATGTAATCAACAAAGCTCCCATTTGTAGTTTTTGAGAAAATAGCAACAGAATAAGTTAGCAGAAGACTGGAGATAGACAAATTGGATTTTTTAAGGGTAAAATATAGATTCCAGATGTAACAAAGGAAGGATAGTTATAATGTTGTTCAATGGTGAAATTCTACAACAAATTTCTAAGCAGATGGTTTGTAGATACATAGAAAAGTGATCACTCAGTGTTAATTATTAATTAACTCATGTTGGCATGAGTTAATTAAGAAAGATTATACTAAATGAACATTTATCATTTTTGACTATTCAGCTGGAAGATGGAACCATAAACACATGTGATTTCAGTATATCAGATATTATTTCATGTTAACTTCATGGGATATTTTCCCCAAGTGGGAAAATAAGGGGCAGTGGAATGGAGTCATACAACTAGAAGTGATTTAATTAATTAATTGAGTAATGTTTCATGGTAGATCTACAGATTCTGGCCTGCCATAAAAATTTCTATCCTTGGTCTATTCTGATCAATATTTAAATAAACTATTTTGATAAAATATAAACTTATTAAATCTGCTCATGACACAAAGCTGAGTAAAATGACAAGATTTCAAAAAGATGCCCCCAAAATAAGAATGAGTCAAAACAAAGAGGATGAAATTTGAGGGATCTAAACCTAGAATTGTAAAAATCTAGAATTGTTTGACCACAAATTCAATAATGAGCCAATCAATAAAAAAACCCCAACAATAACAAAACAAAAACAAAATTTTAAGGCACAGTAATATTGTCAAAGAAGACAAAAATCCCATTCTCACCAGTTGTTAGATTACAAAGAATCACTGAATGGCCATCTAATCTAACCCATATCAGAAAAAGAATCCTATCAACAATATACTAGACAAATGGATATGCAAATTGCCTCAAAATATCCAATGTAAAGAACTTGTGAGGCAGCCTACTTTATATTTAAATAGCTTAATTTTTTAGGAAGCTTTTTCCTGATATCAAGCATAAGTTTTATAAAACCCCTTTGCACCTGCTGCTGTTCTTTCCTCAGACCTTTTGAACCAAGGAACACAGCCTTTCAATAATTAGAAAACGATTAGCATACTCTTTGTATTTCTTCTCTTCTATTGGCTAAACATGCCCAATCAGCTCTTAACCCTAAAGTTGACTCCTCCTTGGGCATTTTCCCCAACTTATCAATGTCCCTCTTAAAACGTGGAACCCAGAACTGACCACAATATCCAAATATAGTCTAACCACACCTTTTTTACTCATATACTATTCATTTCCTAATGAAATATAGGATTCCCACTAGTTCTCTTGACTATCATATCATACTCAGAGCCTAATGATTCAATGTGCTAAGGCAGCCAAAACAACTCCTATAATGTTCATTTCTAGACACCATATTTTAAGAGGGACAAGAACAAATTAGAGAGCTTCTAAAGGGAAATTATCAAAACGTTAAGAAATCTTGAAACTATGTCGTGCAGATGAGTGAGCTGTGAGCATTCATGACTTTAGAAGAAAAGAGTCACCAACAAGCATCTATTAACAACGAAATACAAGTATCTATTAAATGCTGTGCTAAGTGCTGGGGATACAAAGAAAGGCAAAAGACTATCCCAGCTCTCAAGGAGCTTACAAGGACAGCATGATAGTTATGTTCAATTATTTGAAAGCTGTCACGTGAGTGGGATTAGGTTTGTTTGTGTTGCTCAAGAGGGCAGAATTAGGACCAATTGGATGTTACAAGGAAACAGATTTTGATTCAACATAAGTTTCCAACAATCAGAGCTTTTCAATGAGGAGTAGGCTCTATCACAGAACAGCAAATTTGTTGTTACTAAAGCGATCAAGCAGAGATGTGATGACCATGTCAGGAACTCCAAAGAAACAATTCCTAAAGTAACTATAGTATAGAAAAATTAATTTATTTCTATGATTAACATCTATGAATTTTTCACTTTCAAAATTCCAAGACCCAAATCACTAAGCAAAGTTTAAATATTCCATTTCTGACTACAAATAATTTTAACCAAATTACTCAAAATTAATTTATTAATTTAATCAAAATTGCTCTTGCCCTAATTATTCTAACCTACTCACAAAACTCAGCACCTAGTCTCATTCTATTATAAATCTATTTTTTTTCCCTAAATAGATACACATTAATCTTTGATGATAGTAAAAGCCCTGCTCTGTCATCCCACCATCTGGTATTGATTTACCACAACACAGTTTTACATTTATTTTTTATCTTGTGAAAATACATATCTTTCAAAAGTTTTTTTTTTTTTTCTCCCGGCACTATCAATTAGCCATTTTATTTTACTTATAATCACTAACTTAACATTTTCTGATGGCCAAATCTGTGTAACAGAATTTTAGGGTATAGCCTGCAAAGCAAATTACACCACAAATGAAATTCTAGTTCTACCTTTTTTCAATTTATCTTGTTTATCCACCGGTGGATGAAGCAGAGTTCTGTCACTGATCTTCACTCTTAAATGGCTATTAAATAGACCAACATAAATTGATACTCTCTAGTTACAGACAAAGGAAAACAAGAAATAATGATAATGAATGAGGCTCCCGGTTTTCAAAGTCTCTTTTTCACTTGCATGGGGGTTTTTAAATCAAATTGTGTGTAATCCTGTATTCGCCCCCCCCACGAGTCTACCTTTCTATCCAAGCAGCAAGATCTACTCAATTTGTTTGTTTGCTTGTTTGAAGCTGCAAAGTAATTTACAAAATGCTTCCGACCCAGGAAAAAAGCAGGTGGCGAGATACATCGGAAGCTCACTTTTTTAAGCTACTACAGCTTCTCTCCAGGAATACAGGCTTTTTTAGGGTTTCTCCTGGGCGGGGCACCTTACACATTTGCATTCGCAAGCCCCTGAAGCCTGCCTTTCCAGCCGCTGTTCCAATGTGGGAAAACCCGAAGATTTTATTCCATATCAGACCAACAAGTATTGGGGGCTGGCACACCAGCATCCCGTTAAAAGCAATGCATGGAAACAAAACACGAAAGGGCATGAGGGCAGATTCCCCCTCCCCCATCCATCCCGATCCCGCTCGCCCCAACACAAACACACATATACACGCCCGCGCGCGTACACATACACACTCACTATCCGCAGCCCCTCCCCCCTCCCCCGTTAAGGCAGCTTCGTGCGCGCGTTCCTACCGTGCAGGGCAGAGGGGGAGGGGGAGCGGCGGGCACGTGGTGTGCGGGAAGAGCCAGGCCAGGGGGGTGGGACCGGGACAGTCCGCTCCTCGCGGACCGGAGGCCACGCAGCGGCGGCGGCGGCGGCCTCCCAGACGGGGTCCGCGGGCCCCTGCTGCGCGCGCGCGGCTCCTTTCCCGAATGGCGGAGACGCAGCGACTCAGGCGGCTTCCCCGGGTGCGCGAGCGTGCGCGCGGTCGCGTGCGGGAGAAGGGGGGGGGAATGGTAACAGGGAGGGGAGAGGGAGGAGGCATGATGGAGGTTGAAGGGCGGGGGATGCAAAGAAAGGTTGGCCCCGCCACTTTCCTCTAAGGCGCGGTTTCTTTGCGCTGCCCAATCAGAGCCAGGATCCCCAGAAGCCTCCGAGAGGGGAGAAGGGGGTGTGTAGGGTGGGAGGTTCTTTGAACCGGAAATGCCCTGGCGTCCCTTAGCTATCCCTCCCTCTCCTTCCCCACCCCCGCCGCTACAGTCGAGCTGGGCCATAACACTCCGGAGAACGCTCTGGGGCACGGTTAGGGGTCCTCTAACGGAACCGGCGGCCCCGAAGCCCAATTAACCTCTCGCGGTGTTGGGGCTGTTGGCGGATGGGGAGATCACGACCACTTCGGCCGAGTTGGGATCACAACTTCGTTCCAGCCTGCCCTGCGTCCTGGAATAGTCTATTCGCTTTATTGTTCTATGTGGGCCTGTTCTACCAGGGGAGTGGGCGGGTGTCCCTTGGCACCTGGCGGCCTCTTCCTCACCCCACGCCCATTCCAGAGCCCTACCAATTACGTCTTTTTTTACACCTTGCTGGCACCCGGATTGGGTTCTTGGCCTTATCAGTTAATCAGAAGTAGGTTTAGGGCTTACTCTGTATGAAAGACACAGGGAGCTGCGTTCTGAAGGCGAAAACGACCTGCTAATGGTCCAAGGGAGATACTTGCAGAGTAGATAAGAGCATCAGAGGAAAGGGGGCGGAGTGGGGGTAAGAATCTGAAAAGACCCCTTGGAGAATTGCAATTTGTGCTGTCTTTGGAGCAGCTGAAAGGCAGATGAATTTGGAAGGGAGAGCACTCTAAGTATGGGACTCAGCCAGTTGCAAAAGTATAGAGTCGGGAGGTGGAGGGTCAGTCTAGCACGTGGTACATCCCGTAGGCCACTGAAGACAATATATATAGTTAAGTGCGTGGAGGGGAAGAAAGCATTCCACTTTACGGCCCTGGCAAATTGAGACAAACGGATTACAGATCTGCAATACAAACCCCTTAAATAGAGATGTATTTGTGTTCTCCTGGCACTGGGAGATGGTTGTTGATTGAATTTTACCCCAAGAGCTCCCTAACAAGATTAAAATCATGTTGTTGTGCCAGTCTCAGTTTCCCTCAGTTGCTGTTTCAGTCTCCCTTAATTGCTCTGTCCCAGAATAGAAATCCCCACTTTCTGACCTTCAGAAATAATTGGACTCACATTCCAAAGTAATGATGAAACCTCCAGGTGGTCAGCCTCAATCTACTCCTTATCTTGAGCAGTCTTCTGTCTCAAGGCTCCTTACTCCTTACCTGCCAGAACTGAATGTATGGTTTCCTTGGACACCAGATGTGCTCAGCTGTTCCCATGAGTTCATTGTCTCCCTGAGCTATAAGAACCCTATATAATGTTTGAAATCCCTTGATGGGGCTGCTGAGTACTTTGTATTCAGTTGTCTAACATGCTGTCAGCCTAAAGTCTCTGGCCTAGACTTCGTGCTTTGAGACATGAGTCTTACCAGTCCTGATCCATAGCTATGGATTCTGAACTCTCAATTAACATCAATAAAGCATTACCTAATTTTCACTGTGTGATACTGCCTCAGTTTCTCCCTGAGCATTACAACTTCTCAGTATTTGGATATGAATTTTAGGAAAAAGTTTTATCAGCTCAGCTTCCAGGTCAAAGATCAAAGATCCGGAGAGGCAGAGCCAAGATTCAAACCCATGTTTCCTAATAGCAAATATTGGAATTTTATCATTATACTATCACTATATATGTAGCATCCTTGATTGTAAGATCCTTGTGGGTAAGAACTGTGTCTTTGTAAAACTTTGTTAAGACTTCCTAACTCAGCCTAGTCTCACCCCCTTCTCTAGCCAAACTCCCTCTATAATTACAAATGGACAATTTGTTTGCTATTTAGGGTCATAGGTTTAGAGATGGAATAGAGTTATTGAAACCACTCCCTTTTATTTTACAAATATGATAACTCCAATAAGGTTTGCTTCATTGCCATGATTATACTGTTAGTAAGTAACTGAAGCAGAATTTAACTCAAGATCTTCCTGACTTCAGGTGACGCTTAGCTTCCTCTAAGAAAGAAGGAATTTTTGACAAAAGAATGGAAGGTTGAAATGACATCTAATGAAAGTGCCTGTATTGTGATATTTTCATTTAAATGAAAAATAGGGAGGAAAAAAAAAGACCCTTTCTCCAGGACTTCATTTCAAACTTGTCGATGAGTTAGGTTCCAGAATGTGATAAAATAATTAATAAAACTTTAGTCTTATATTATACTTTTTTATATCTTCCATAGTCCTTAGCACTCTGTTTGGCACTTAAATATTTGAAGTTTGGGCTTAATGCCGTTAGTATTATGAAAGGAAATAGTTTTTCAGAATATATTTCTTATATTAGTAATTCTGAATCCTGAGACTCAGGAGTCAGATTCTTAAGAATATATGAACCAAATAAAATTATTTAAAGGGTGAACTTAAATGCAATTTTTAACAGTAACTTTTTATTTTCAAAATACATTCAAAGATAGCTTTCAACATTCACCCTTGCAAAACCTTGTGTTCCAAATTTTTCTCCTTTCTTTTCCTTCCCTTCCCTTTCCCTAGATAGAAAGTAATCCAAAATAGGCTAAACGTGTGCAGTTCTTCTAAACATATTTCCACATTTATCATGCTGCACAAGAAAAATCAAATCAAAAAGAAAAAAAAGGGGGGTGGAAGCAAGCAAGTAAACAAGAAAGGTGAAAATACCATATTGTGATCCACATTTGGTTCCCATGGTCCTCTTTCTGGATGCAGATGACTCTCTCCATTACAAGTCTATTGGAATTGGCCTGAATCAACTCATTGTTGAAAAGGGCCAAGTCCATCACAGTTGATCATCACATAATCTTATTATTGCTACATACAATGTTCTTTTGGTTCTACTCACTTCACTTAGCAGTTCAGAAATTTCATTTCTGAAATCATCCTGTTGGTCGTTTCTTATAGAACAATAATATTCCATCACATTCATATACGAGAACTTATTCAGCCATTCCTCAACAAATGGGCATCTACTTATTTTCCAGTTCCTTGCCACTACAAAAAGGTCTGCTACTAACATTTTTGCACATTGGCCCTTTTCCTTAAATGCAATTTTTGAGTTAAAAAAAAAAAACTTGCTGTGAATGATGTGATTATACGTAGTATTTTCTAAATTACTCAGAATTTTTTCACTATATCAGATATTATATGCCAAGAAATTTGTTCCTGCTTATGATAGTTCAACACAGAATTAAAGGACTAGGATTGGCTCTCTTTTCTTGAGAGCAAACTTTTATTTCTATTTCCTCGATGCAAAAAAAAAAAAAAAAAAAAAAAAGACTAACTAAGGTGAACATAAATCTATTCTCACTTGTCCCTTCCCAATGATGAGTGCAGGATACCCATCTCCTAATAGTGATTATCTTAAGATTGTTTGTAAATGTTTGTAAATAATCAGTGCAAATGAGACCAATGGTTTTTGTACATCTTAAATCAGTTAAAGTATTTTATTTTTCTTCTTTAAGAGGCTTCTTTATTTTGTTTTCTATGGTCCAATGATTTATTTGAAGTATTAATCTGTGTACTTGGTTTAATTTGCCTATTTAAATGGGATGAGTTTATAATATTTTAAATGGCTACCAATACTTGAGTATGGATAGGTTTTCATAATGTAAACTAGAAGTATCAAAACTACAGCACCCCCTGCCACATTGCAGCCTACAAAACTCTGAATGAGTTTAATCTGACTGAACCCAATTAAAATGAAATTGGGAAATATTTAACAAAATAAAAATACAATAGAACATAAATAATGTTAATGTGTAATTTTCTCAACATGAGACCCTCAGAGAATCTTATAAGCTTATAAGACCATTTCTATTGAGCTAATCAACCCTATTATAAGCAATAGTCCAAATTGGGGTGAAAATGGCTTGGATCCTTCTTATTTAAAAAGTTTTTTTCTGATAAGGTATAGTTTCCCCTCACCCCTTTGGTTAACTTAAATTTTTTTCTTACTATTTTTTGTTTTTAATATCATGAGGTAACACAAGTTGTGGAAGAAAAGGACTTTAAAGGTTATCTAATCCAACACATGAGGAAAATTCAAACCTGAGACATGAACTGTTTTAATTCACACAGGTAGCAACAGACAAGCTTGGACTTTGATATCCCAACTTTAAAATGCTATTTTTTTCTCCTACGCCAAGATGCCTTCCCATCATGTAAATGGCAAACCAAAAATACAGCAAAATGACTCCACTAAGTAGCTGCACTAAACCTAAACCTTTCAAATGCCTTTGTGACTTAACATATCTATTTAAAAAAAATAATTTTATTATTATTCCTCCCTTAAACTCTTTCCAGAGAGTTGTCTCCTAAAATAAGGAAAGAAAAGACAAGAAAAAAAATTCAAAACTATATAAGTTAAAAAAAATTTTGATGTTTATACCAGTGGATTTCAAAATGTGGTCTAGAAAATCCTGAGGGTCCCAAACCATTTGAGAAGACATACAAATTCAAAACTAGTTTTTATTTCTAAAATGATAAGTATCTATAAATACAACTCACATAAACAAAAATTTTTGGACATATCTTCAAATTTTTTTTAATAATATAAAGACACTGAGAGCAAAAGTTTAAGAACTACCGTGTAATTTATACAATGTTCTATCCTTACCTTTGGAAGGAAGCAAAAGGAGGTATCATTTCTTCTGAACCAAAGTTTGGTCATTATAATATCCCAGCATTTGCTTTCTTTTCATTTACATTTTTGGTACTCATACCTATTGTATTCATAGCTCTGCTTTTTTTTCCCCTGAGGCAATTGGGTTAAGTGACTTGCCCAGGGTCATACAGCTAGGACATATTAAGTGTCTGAGGTCAAATTTGAACTCAAATCCTCCTCACTTCAAGGTTGGTGCTCTATCCACTCTGTCACCTAGCTGCCCCTAGTTCTACTTCTTTTTTCATCAGTTCCTAAAAGTCTTTCTATCCTCTGCTTTCTTTGCTCATATCCATCCCATTTGTGGACAACAATTAAAACTTGTAGTTCTCAATATTTTTTTTGCCTCCTGTTTTCTCAGACCACAGCAAATTAAAAGCAGTCAATGAATGAGTAAGACTGCCAGAAAATCTTTAAACACAAAGAAAAATGAGAATCTTGTCAAGGGGGAAGGAGATAAAAAAAAGAAAGGAGGGAGGGAAGGAAGGAAGAAGGAAGGAAGGGAAACAGGGAGGGAAGGAGAAGAAGGAAGGAAGAAAAAGCAGGCCCATACAATTGTACTAAATATGTAAAAATAATGATCCTGAATCACCAAGAAAAGGATATTCAGTGTCCTGTGTTTTAAGAGGGCTGTGACGAGTATAAAATATTTGAAGAAAACATTTTTTCCAAAAATATAACCTTCATTATCTAGAAAATTCAAATATGTAGAATACCTCATTTTCCTTATTGAGTTAAACAAGATACAAAGAACATTTACTCAGCACCTATTCTATGAAGGATATAGAGCTTCAAAAGCAAAACATGTTTGTCTTCTGGGAGCTTATATCAGGGGATGAGGGATGTGCACCACAATGTGAGATAGTTTGAGAAAGAAGAAATCAACTGAGAGGCATCATCTTCATAAAAGAGGCAACACTTAAGAATTTTGAGAAGCAGAGATAGAGATTTATTTATTACAGATTATTATTTATTACAGATGTTTACTGTATGAATGTGTGAAGTTAGGAGATAGTGTATTAAATTCAGAAAACAGCAGCATTCCAGTTTAAATGGAATGTACATTTCATGAAGGAGTGTATAAAATTATACATAAAACTAGAAAGTAAGGTTGGAACCAGATTATAAAAGATCTCAATTATAGACTGGGAGTTTATATTTATCCTAGTCAGGTGCTGGAAGTTTTTTGAGCAAGGAAGTAACATGGTCAAACTTGTGCCTTAGGAAGGTTATGTTGACATCATAGTGGAGACTAGATCAGAGAGGGAAGAAAAAAGCAAGAATATCATTTAGAAGGCTATTACCAGAGATGAAGAAGCTGGGACTGCAATGTGAAGTAGAAAGAGACAGATAAAAGAGATGTGGAGAGAGGACTAATGAGACCCAACAACAGTCTGGAGGGAAATATTTGAACCCTATAAGTACTGTTGACTTTCCTAGAGAAAGAAAAAAAGAGCTAGAGGAACGGGCAATGCTTGGTAATTCCACAAATGGGAATGAATGATAGGAGAAAACTTTTATCATAGAAGCCAAGAGAAGATTAAGTATCTAGTAGGAAGGGATGTCACACAAGTATCAAGAGCTCCAAAGAGGTCCAAGAGATTTGCCCCCCAAAAATTTAAAACAATGCCACTCCTCTCACTAATTTTCCTTCTTCAGACTGAAATAAAAATACTGAGATGTAGAGATGTTCCAAAATAGTGGGAAAATATCAATTTATTCAAAACCCTGTCATCGAGGGTCCTGTTAATTGAAGAGTATTGGTAATGTGAGAGTTCACTCTCTTAAACGTTATGGAATATAGTGATCCTCCTCTCTTTTATTAAATGTTTGGATATCTCTCTATTCTTGAAGTGGATATTAGGGAGCAGGGCTCAGCAAATGCCAGAAGATTGAGTTCCCAGGGACTGGATTGAATACACATTTGCCAGATGAGAAAATACTCCACATGCAAAACATGTACTTGACTTTGTAACAAGCTCAGTGTCTGAGGCCTATGATATTAAATACTTTTATACTTCCCACTTCATAGATATTATTGAGAGCAGTTTGCAAAATTTAAATATGAGTTGCAATAATTACTCTACCTAGTATCCCAGATAGTTATCTTATTAGTTCCCTAACCTTGACAATTACCTACCTTTGTATAGCCAAGCCTCAATCATCCTTGTTGAATTGCGGTTTTCCTGATTTTCTACTTACTTGCTGGTAAATTTTAAACACCTAGGTCTCTGAAAATATATGGCACATAAACTTCTTAGCTTAATTTGCATTAATATTTTCTTTATCATTTCCTTAAGTCTAAACAGTAAACAATTAATCAACTGACTCCCTCACACTCCTAAATTTACCTTAAATTCTTTGGTAATTAAATTCTATTTCATTCTATTCAACAAACTTTAAAGTATATAAAATTTTAATAAATGAGGGAAAGATAACACAAAATTTTCAAAAGGACTATCCTTTCAGAAAAAGAAATGAATATAAATAAGAAAAAAAAGCCCTCCCTCACAATTAATATATATGATAGATAAAAGAGCCTAAAGGGAAATACCAACTCTAGAAAGAAAAAAATGAACATGAGCAACAGTGACAGAAAAGAAGCTAAAATTTTCATGAGGCAGCCATTTGAGTAAAAATCCTCTAGAGAAAATAAGTAACTGATTGGGAATGAAGGAAGGGGGAAGATGGGGAATGATTTGACATTGGTAAAAAGATATGTCATAAGTTTTGTTTTAAAGGAAAGGGGTAGACTTCTGGGGGTGGAGCCAAGATGGCAGAGATCAGACAGGAATCTCTGTAACCTCCTCTAACCTTCCCTCAAACCAACAACATATGAAGCCTCTAGACTGATTTTGAAGTAAAAAAATCCTCAATATCTGGAACACAACATATTTCTAGAAGAAAATACCCTGGAAGAACTTCAAAACAGGTCTGTTTTAATTAGGCAGGGGGGTGGTCTGCTGAACCCAGACTGCAGTACAGGGAGACCAGGGCAGGGAGCTGGAACAGGAGTCACTCAGAACAGGAGTGGGAGCTCTGTGCTTTTCACACACCTGGGAGTCTTCTGTGGACCTCTTGGGCCAATCTGTCCTGATTGTAAGCAGGTGGTTTGGAGGATCTGCCTTTTGTGGAGGGTAGATTGTGAACCACTGAACCCCTGATGAGCATGGGACCTAGCTGCCATTACACAGCACCCTAGGGTGATCAATCAATCAGCAGAACTGATCAGCACCTGAAATAATCCAATCAGCAGAATTGCCCAGCACCTGAAATAGCTCAATCAGCAGAACTGCCCCAGGGCGAATTAAAGCAGCTGTCCTTCCTTTGCCCTGAACAGACCTCACACCTTTAAAAAAAATGAATAAAAAACCAAAAAGAGCTCTCACCATAGACAACTTTTATGGAGAGAGGGAAGAACAGACCTCAAATCCTGAGGCCCCTAAAGGTAAAGCAACTCCAGAAAAAGCCCCAAAGAGAGACATAAACTGGTCTCCATGTCACAAGGCTTTCTCTGAAGATTGCATAAAGAATCCTAAAAGAGAGTTAGAAGAAACATGGGGAAACGAAATGAGATCACTGCAAAATAAAATGGAAAAAATGGAATGAATGAAAAAATGTAAATGGTCAATTGCAAAAGGAACTAAAAACAGTAACTGAAGAAAATAAGACATTGAAAATTAGAATTGAACAATTGGAAATGAATGGCTCATCAAGACTTCAAGAATCAGTCAAACAAAAACAAAAAAATGAAAAGATAGAAAAAAAAAACCATGAAATATCTCCTAGGAAAAACAATGGACCTGGAAAATAGATCTAGGAGAGACAATCTAAGGATTATAGGGCTTCCTGAAAGCCAAGATGAAAAAAAGAACCTAGACACTATCTTCCAGGAAATCATAAAAGAAAACTGCCCTGATATTTTAGACCCAAAAGGCAAAATACTTATTGAAACAATCCACCGATCACCTCTTAAAAGAAACCCAAAAATTAAATCCCCCAGGAATATCGTGGCTAAATTCCAGAACTATCATACCAAGGAAAAGATATTACGAGAAACCAGAAAGAAACAATTTAAATATCAAGGAGCCACAATTAGGATCACACAGGACCTAGCAGCTTCTACTTTGAAGGATCAAAGGGCCTGGAATCAGATATTCCAAAGGGCAAAGGAACTTGGATTACAGCCAAGAATAAGTTACTCAGCTAGAATGAGCATTATCTTCCAGGGAAGAAGATGGTCATTCAATGAAATAGGAGAATTTCACCTATTTCTACTGAAAAGACCAGAACTGAACAAAAAATTTGATCTACAAACACAGAACACAAGAGAAACATAAAAAGGTAACAAGAAAAAAAAAACTCTTGAGAACTATATTTATGTTATAGATACTTATAGAATGAGGGTTGATTTTATGAATTGATTATTACATTATAATTATGATATGACTACTGTGATTTTATGATTATTATATGATTACTGTCATTTTATGATTATTATTATATGTTTATTGTGATTTTATGAATCTTATGATAAACTGAAAAAGAAATTAGAGGTAGAAAAGGGATAACACTGGAAGAAGAGGAAAAGGAGGTAAAATAAGGGAAATTACATCACATGTAGAGGCAAAGAAAACCTATAATGATTGAGGGGAGAAAAGGGAGGGGAATGAGAATTGGGTTAATCTCCATCTCATCAGATTTGGCTCAGAGGGAATAATAGACGTACTTATAAGGAAACAGGAGGGAAAGAGGGAAAAGAGGGGTGGGTGGGGCTCTAAAGGGGAAGGATTGTTTGAGGGAAGTGGTTTTCAAAAGCAAAATAGTAGGGAGGAGGGAAAGGGGATAAGAAAGAGAAAAGCATAAGCTAGGGTAAATAAGATGGCAGGAAATACAGAATTAGTTATTTTAACTGTGAATGTGAATGGAATGAACTCT
>JAJPUD010003298.1:142734-167239 GCA_023553655.1 Myrmecobius fasciatus | reverse complement strand
ATATATATATATATGTATGTATGTATGTATACTACATGTAGCATACTATGTCTACTCTATATAGTACATCCATATTTGCATATAGTAAGTATAAAGTTTTATATTTAGGCTCACAAATTGAGCATCATACATAGAATTAGATAGTAGTTTGTCAGAAAAAGAGAGGGGATGTAAAGGGAGATTTAATGAATTGTAAGCTCAATATGAGTCAGCATTATGAGGTATTCCTATGCTGTTTTAAGAGAAGCATCGCTCCCAGATATAAGAATGTGATAGATATTTTGTACTCTTTGGGTTATACCACATTTGGAAGTAGTGTTTAGTTTTAGGCACCACAGTTGGGGAAGGACATTGGCAAGCTGAAGAGAATCATAGGATCACAGTCTTAGAATTGGAAGGAACCTTAAAGGTCATTAAGTTCAAGCCTCTCATTTTATAAAAGAGGCACCAAGATTAATTCATTTATTCAAGGCCACATAATTCAATGAAGTATGATTTAAATGTAGGTCTTCTTGACTCTGATTTCAGTGGCCTGTTTACCATTTCAGTGATGTTTAGGAAAAATATTTAGGGGATATAATATTTCTGTTCAAGTTATTTGAAGGTCTATCACGTAGAATAGGGACTAGATGTCTATTTGGCCTCAAAAGGCAGAACCAGAAACAAATGGTAGAAACTACAAAATGATAAATTTCAAGTCAAGAAAAACTTCTTAATAGAACTATCCATAAGTGAAAAGGATTTCCTTGCAAAGAACTGGGTACTTTTTGAGATGGAAACTAGATAACTATTTGTTGACTGTGCTGTATATGTATGGATTGGACATTTGTCCCTCCCAACTCTGATAATCTCTGATTCTATGAAATTGTGAATAAACAATAAATTGCTTCAACAAAAATAGAGGGATATAAGATACATAAATATATTAAGGATATTTATCTTTAATATATGTGAATCTTCAAATGTATAAGAATACAAGTCATTCTCCAATTGATAAATGGCCAAAGGATATAAAAAAGACAATTTTCAGATGAAGAAATTGAAGCTATTTCTAGTCATATGAAAAAATGCTATAAATCACTATTGACTGGAGAAATGAAAATTAAGACAACTCTGAGGTACCACTACACACCTCTCAGATTGGCTAAGATAAAAGGAAAAGATAATGATAAATACTGGAAAGGATGTGGCGAGACTGGGACATTAATACATTATTGGTGGAGTTGTGAACTGATCCAAGAGAGCAATTTGGAACTATGACCAAAGGACTGTGCATAACCTTTGATTCAGTAGTGTCTCTACTGACTCTGATACTCTAATACTCTGTATCCCAAAGAGATCTTAAAAAAGAGAAAGGACCTACATGTGCAAGAATGTTTGTGGCAGCCCTTTCTGTAGTGGCAAGGAATTGGAAACTGAGTGGATGCCCATCAGTTGGGGAATGGCTTATTTAGTTGTGGTATATGAATGTAATGGAATATTATTGTTCTATAAGATGATTTTCAGCAGGATGGTTTCAGAAAGGCTTGGAAATTCTTATATGAATTGATGCTAAATGAAATTAGTAGAACCAAAAAAACATTGTACACAGCAACAAGAAGAATATATGATGATCAACTGTTATGGACTTGGCTCTTTTCAACAATGGGGTGATTCAGGCCAATTCCAATAGACTTGGGATGAAGAGAGCCATTTGCATCCACAGAGAAAACTGTGGGGACTGAATGTGGATCACAACATAGTATTTTCACCTTTCTTCTTGTTGTTTATTTGCTTGTTTTTTTTTCTTTGTCATTTTTTTCCTTTTTGATCTGATTTTTCTTATATAGCATGATAAATGTGGATATATTTAGAAGAATTGTACATGTTTAACCTATATTGGATTACTTTCTGTGTAGAGGAGGGGGAGTGGAGAGGAAGGGAGAAAAATATGTAACACAAGGTTTTGCAAGAATGAATATTGAAAACTATCTTTGCATGTATTTTGAAAAATAAAAAGTTATTATAAAAATATTTGAGTCTTATTTAATGAGTATTCTATCAATGTATGGAGCTCCCTGTTTGTCCACCAACAAAAAGAGTAACCAATCCATGACTAAGTAATTTCTAGGGAGTTATTTAAATCACAAAGATTAAGGGACTTGGTCATAATCATTTAGCGATATGCGAGGTAGAATTTCAACCTGATCTTCCTGACTACAAGTCCAACAACTTTATGCCATGTTGCCTCTCAGGGTATCATATAAATATTATATTATTTTATATATGTTATGTGATATTTTATATAGAGAGACATAAAATATTTCTATATTTAAACAATAATGGTGACAAAAGAAAAATCATTTTAAAATATTACTTTAAATAGTGGACAAAATGTGTTAAATATTTGGGAATTGGCCTACTATCAATATAGTTCCCTCACAAAGGAAACTGTAAATGATTTTTTAATCAAAATTTTAAAAAGTTAATTGACTTATAAAATTGTATTGAGTTAAGCTAGAAAAGATGACAATATCAAGTTTATTTTTAAATATGAGACTGATCAAAATATAATTAGCACATTACATAAAAGGGACAAAATAAAATTCATTTGAAAGAGTAAAAGATCAAGGGAAATAATGGGGAGAGGGAAGAAAAAAAAGGGACTTTCAGAGCCAAATTTCAAATTATACCATAAAATAGTCATTTTAAAAACTAGATGGTGTACAAAATAGTATACAAAATAGACAAATATATCAATAGATTAGATATATAAAGTGGCTTAGTATTTGCTATAAATGAGATAACAAATAAAAAACCTTTTGGAAAATCTGACGTAATAGCTATTGGGGGAAAAAGGAGCAGAGAAAGTGGCATTTCACATTATATGTCACAATAAATTCTAAATGTCCTACTAACCTAGGTATATTTTAAATCATTAAAAAAAACTATAAGGTAATAGAATTCCACTAAGGATGGTGGAAAAATGTTAATAAACTATAATTTGGAAAAAATTGTAAAAGGGAAATGAATTTATATATAAAATTCACATATGAAATATGAAAATTAAAAGTACAACGAACAGTTATTTGTTAGAGAAATACCAGTTAAAACCTTATATCCAATGAATTAGCAGAAACAATGACATCCTTTAAGGAACTATAATTTTGTCATTATAGATCTTCCTTTGACCTATTCAGATTATGACTTACAATTTATAAAATTTGGTAGTCTTTAAGATTTGCTAGGATACTTAAAATTCAGCTCCCTGAAGTCTGTTTTTTTAATTGACTCCAACTTAAGTTTATCTCAGCACAACAGAATTATAATTCATTATAAGTCTGTCTTTGAATCTCCTTCAGCTTGGTATGATCTGGTACAACTTACACTGATATACCTTTGCAAATATTTAGTCAGCTCTATGCCATTAGGATGATGTATCAGAATAGAATTTTAGTAAAGATAACTAACAATTATCATTTTAGTGATGATAATTAAATTTTATAAAATTCAATGCTACTGTGGATGTGGTAAAAAGTCATTAATATATTGCTGTTGGACTTATATCCTAATAATGATGTAGATGGCAGAAATGTGGATTTTAATTTATTAACATGAGATAAAAATGAGTCATCTCATTAAAGAGACCCTATTTTGAATCAGCAGGGTAGCTTAGGGATCACAGAAAAGTAAGAGAGCAAACCTCAGATGAAAATCCGTAAGAGTAGTCATCTGAATGGAAGAATAAAAGCAGAGAGGCCCAAAATAGCAACACCCCAAGCAGAGAATCCAGAGAATAAAGCATTGCCCATCACTGAATTGTTGTCCAGATTATTCCTGAAGAAAACAAAGGACTTCAAAGCTTGCTAGCTTTAAACTGCTTTTTAAAGTTATGAGATGCATCAGATACATATGTTTCCTATTATATGTCTATCTTATAAATTTGTGCTCATAAATTCTATAAGTTTGTGCTCATTCTTAATTCATAGATAGTGTATACATTGATAGGAAGGTTTGTTCCTAGTGTATGGATAGAATGTTATGTTTTTATTGTTGCTTTGTTTTCTACTCAGTAAATATTTTTGATTTAAGAGTTAAAGGAATGCAGAAAAATAGAAATGGTAAATATATTTTTACTGATCATAATGCAATAAAAATTATATTCAGTAATTTTTTGAAAATTAATTAGAAACTAAATAACAGTTCTATTATACTTGTGAGCCAAGGAATAAATTATAGAAATGATTGAAATTTTCAATAAAATAAACAAAAATTAAGAGAAAATATACCCAAACTTATCTGTAACTAAAATAGTTCATAAAGGAAAATTTATCTCTAAATATTTTAATCAGCAAAAAAGAGAAAGAATAAAACAAATAGGCTTGCAACTTAAATGCTAGAATTACAACAAATCAAAAATCTCTAAATAAAACAGAAATTATGAAAATCAAAGAAGAGATTAACAAAACTGAAAAAAAAAAAAACCTGATAAGTAAAACTAGGAGTTGGGGGGGGAGGGGAAGGCGAGTTGATGATAATAAAAATAAAAAAGCAGTTGAATAATCTGCTTTTTTAAAAGAGAGAAGAAAACCAAAATGTCCAAGTTAAAAATGAAAAAGGACAATTTGTAATGATTAAAGAGAAAATAAGGAAAATTACTGTAAATTGTTTTGCCTAATTATATGCGAACAAAATTGATGACAGATAAAACTGATGAATACTTACAAAAATGTAAAATACCAATATTTTTAAAATAAGAAATAGATTATTTAATTAATCCAGTATCAGTAAAAGAAATCAAATGAGCTGTGTTTGAATTCCCAAAGGAAAAAGAAATCCAATAAATAAATCAATCCCTTATTTGAAATAATTGCTGACGCTCCAGGTAGGTCCTTGACTCCTCAAGGCTCAATCTCCCCTCTTGTCATATCACAGCAGTCATTGTTTTGTCCCAAAGCTCCTGTAACTATTGCTTCCTGCTTCTTTACTGCCCTCTGGAGAAACATCAGTCCACTTCTTTCTTCTATTTCTACATTAAGCAAATGCTCTTTTAGCTTTTAGTAAGCTCCCAATCTATATGTCCCAGAGCTCTTATAGATTCAAATCATCTGGGTTTCTGTACTCAGGTACCTATACATGACTAAAAGCTGTATTTTGGCTATATTAGGATTTGTCCATCTCACCATTTCAGGAGAACTTGAGTTTAATTCTTGACTTTGCCTGGAGAAATATTTTCTAGGTCTCAGCTTCATTTCTGTAGAATGAGGAGGCTGGATTAGAGAATCTCTGAAGAGGCTTCCAGTCCTTAGTTATAAGATAATATTCTTTGATCTGTCTTTTCATCTGCTAGTGACTGTACCTAGATAGCACCTAAAAAGGATCCCTTCTGTAGCCACTATGAAACATTTCTCCATTCCTCTCTATCGACAATCTCTGGATCTGATTCCTGTCCCAGTGAGAGCAAGTAACATTTTTCTTAGGGAAAAGGCAATTGATCTCCCCGCAGTCTCAGCACTTAAGGATGAAGTTTCTGAGGTTAAGGTTAAACTAACCTACTCCTCTTCACTGGTCTTTTCCAATCCTATCATGTCATGCCATGACAATTGTCTTAAAATTTTAATAAAACTTAGGCAGTTACATATAGGTGAGAGGAAAAGGCATGAGCAATTCATCTTCTACTGGCATTCTTGATATCACAAAAAAGTCCTTGACCCCTTTCAAAACTGTATTTTTGAGATCATGTCTCTCATAAATGAGTACTTACCTCAAAATATTTCCTTGATTGATCTCCTATAAAGGAATGCAACATTATAGAGATTTAATATTCTTTCATCAGCTTTTAGGCACGTATAGACATGTACATAAGTCAAAGGAGAAACTTAGAAGAAATCTTATAGAATAAAACAGTAACTGAATGAACACTGCTGGGAATATTATTGTGGAATTGCATGAAGATAATTTAGGTTGTGTTCCTACTCAAAATCTTCATTATAACATATATTTTATAACTGGTATTCAGTGGTAGTTCACCATAGAAACTTTATTAATAACCCTCAACTAAATATTCTTTTCTGTCATGCTGGTGTCAATGAACTCTTTTTATAAAATGTAAGTGGTACTAACCCTTGTGATTCTAAGTAATATTAAAATTCTATTGAAAGCTTACTAATATTTAAACTTTTTATAAAACACAGTAAGAGTGGCCTCTGTAGGCCACATTGGTAATGGTGACATGCCTATATATAGTTTGCATTGTTTATTTGGACTGAATAGATGGGCCTAGTCTTAAACTAGATGTGATACTGTAAGTTCAAATAATTTTTTTAATGTTTTAAAAATTTGCCACATGGCATTGCTTTTTCTTTCATCTCTAACAGTCATCTTTCTTGAATCTTTCCTTTTGCATCTTCACCTCTCTCCAGTGGTGTAGGTCTTCTTTTATCACAACCCTTCCTCTATTGTTTTTTTTTTCCCTTTCTTTTTTCTTTAATGGATATGGTAACCTGGATATACGGCTTGTTTTAGAGTTAGGTTCTCATCTATCCTCAGACATTTACGTGTTACCAACCTCTAAGCCCAGTTACATTTATAAAAATAGGGATAATACTACTCCCTACTCCCTATTTCTCAGGATGGTTATGAGGACCCAGTGAAATAATATATGTTAAGCTTCTTTGAAAACATTAAAATGCAGTGAAATGGATTAAAGGGTAACACAAGAGTAACTTTCCGAGTATAGTTCTAAATTGCTTTCCAGAATTGCTCTACCAATTCATAGCTTCACTAATAGTATACTAGATGCACCTATTTGCCCACAACTCATCCAGTATTTGTAATTTTCTTATTTTGTCATTTTTCCAGTCATGTTGGTGAAAAGATAGGACCTCAAAATTGTTTTGGTTTTGGTATCTTTAATTATTAGTGATTTAGAGCATTTTTTCATATGACTATTAATTAGTTTATAATTATGCTCAGAAAGTTACCAAACTGTGCATATCTTTTTGACCCAGGTATACCATTTCTTGTTGTTGAGTCATTTTAGATTCATCTTATAATACATTTGGGATTTTCTTGGCAAAGAAACTGAAGTGGTTTGCTGTTTTCTTCTCTATTTTTTAGATGAGAAAACTGAAGCAAACAGCATTAAGTGACTTGCTGCCAATATGTGTCTGAAGCTACATTTGAACTCAAGGTCTTCCTGACTCTAGGCTCAGATTTCTGTATTAGTGTACCACAATAAGGATTGTATCTCAAAGAGATCAAAGGGCAAGGAAAAGGATCCATATGTACAAAAATATTTATAATAGTTCTTTTTGTGTCAGTCAAAAATAGGAAATGAAGGGGAGAGAGATCTTTTTATCAGGGAATGGCTAAAGAGATTGGTGAGATATAAGGAAGCAATTAGGTGGCTCAGTGCATAGAGTGCTGGGCCTGGAGTCAGAAAGACCTGAGAACAAATCCATCCTCAATTACTAGCTGTGTGAACCTGGGAAACTCATTTAAACTCTGTTTACCTTAATCTACTGGAGAAGCAAGTGGCAAAACCACTCTGTTATCTTTACCAAGAAAACTTCATAAATAGCATGACCCATGAAGTTACAACAATTTGGATACAACTGAACAACAGCAAAAGAAACTAGTATAGGAATGTAATGGAATATTATTGTTCATAAAAAATAATGAAATGGACAATATCAGAGAAAATTGAAAAGACATGAATTGATGCAGAGTAAAGTAAGTAGAACTAGGAAAACAATTTATAAAATGATAATAATATTATAGAGAAAAAACATTTTTAAAGACTTTTAGAGCCCTGATTATTGCAATGACAAGAGTCCAGAAAAATAAAAACAAAACCATCATTTACCTCCTCACAGAGAGGCACTGAACTTATGATATAGAAAGATATACTTTTTTTTTTTTTTTTTGCTTTTTTACTGAGGTAATTGGGGTTAAGTGATTTGCCCAGGGTCACACAGCTAGGGAATGTTAAGTGTCTGAGACCAGATTTGAACTCAGGTCCTCTTGACATCAGGGCTGGTGCTCAATCTACTGCGCCATCTAGCTGCCCCAATACATACATTTTCAAAAATAGTTAATATGAGAATTTATTTTCCTGGACTATGTAGATATGTAGTGAAGGATTTTTTTGGTTGTTGTTTGTTTTTTGGCTTTTAAATTCATTCAATAATGGGGGAGTGAGAGGGACAGATTTTCTAAAATGTACTTGTTACTTTAAAAAAATAAATAAAATTATAGAAGACACTCAAAAATAAATGTTTGTTTATTGACCAAAAGAAGAAAACTGCTCTTTGTATTAATATGAAGGTAAGAGTCTGTGGGGTGTTTAAGGAGCACTAGCATCTCTGGTGTGAGTACTTCCTGGGCTCTTTTCAGGGCAGCTCAATATACCGTTGGTGCCTACCTGATACTTCACTCTCATCTGTAACTCTAAGAAGATATAGTATGCACAATGGCCACACCTTGGTAAACTATCTCAGCAGATGGGCTAAACCAGTTTGAAGGTAACTAGGGTCTAGACTTGTCAGTGAATTCGGGGGATGTCTATTCCAAGCACATGAAGATTTTACTTGATAAAATGGGCAGATGAGAACAATTTTTTCCAATACCCACAAAGGCAGCTGAAGGAAGTGGTGGGCAGCGCTTAGAGCTTGGTCAGACATTGAAGATGCCAAGGTCATCCATTGCATCCCAGGTCATTATCAGTTGCCTTGACTTTTGCCTTGTCACTGGGCTTTGATGAGTGGAAGGCAGTTCTGACTCACTTAAATTTAATTCACACACAAGTCAAGACATCATCCTATGATATCATTGGTTGTCTTTGAAACAAAGAGCAAATAACAATAGTATCACAAACACTAAATACAATGTGAATATTAGTAGAGATGCCAATAATTTATTGCTCATAAATTATTTCAACATGACTCAAGAACATGCCTATATACAAAGACACACAATATGGATAATGAAAAAAAAATTAACTAGAATGTGAACATAATGAAATGAATTAAAATTTAAAAGTATCACCATACCCAATACCAATGAGAACCTATAAACAAGCAATTTCAAAAGCATCTGTAATAACAGCATCACCATTACCATCATCCAAACCATTGGTTCTGCTTCCAGCCAGGACCTATTACCATTGTCCAGGGGAACAACCTTTCTAGACAATGTAGTAGATAGTGTGCTACCTTGGAGTCAGGAAGACCTGAGTTCAAAACTTACTCAGAGCGAATATAATAAAAATGAAAATACTACCTAAATTAATCTACTTGCTTAGTACCATACCAATCAAACTCCTAAGAAATTATTTTACAGACTTAGAAAAATAATAACAAAGTTCATCTGGAAGAACAAAAGGTCGGGGCAGTAAGGTGGTGCAGGAGATAGAGCACCAGCCCTGAAGTCAGGAGGACCTGAGTTCAAATCTGGCTTCAGACACTTAGCACTTCCTAGCTCTGTGAGCCTGGACAAGTCACTTAACCCCAATTATCTCAGAAAAAAAAAGAAAGAAAAGAAGAAAAGGTCAAGAATTTCAAGGGAATTAATGAAAACAGAATGCCAATGAAGGTGCCCAAGCTGTGCCAGACTTAAAACTATATGATAAAGCAGCAGTCATCAGAACCATTTGGTGCTGGCTAAGAAATAGAGTAATAGATCAATAGAATAGGTTAGGGTCACAGGACAAAATAGTCAACAACTATAGCAATCCAGTGTCTGACAAACCCAAAGACCGCAGCTTTTGGGATAAGAACTCACTATTTGACAAAAACTGCTGGGAAAATTGGAAACTAGTATGGAAGAAATTAGACATTGAGCCACACCTAACACCACATACCAAGATAAGGTCAAAATGAGTTCATGATTTAGACAAAGAGTGATATAAGCAAATTAGAAGAACCTCTCAGATCTGTGGAGAAGGAAGGGATTTGTCTACAAAGAAGAACTGGAACTCTTAATTGAATACCAAATAGATAATTTTGATTATATTAAGTTAAATAAAATTTGTACAAACAAAACTAATGCAGATAAGATTAGAAGGGAAGCAATAAATTGGGAAAACATTTTTACATTTAAAGGTTCTGGTAAAGGCCTCATTTCTAAAATATGTAGAGAATTGACTCAAATTTATAAGAATTCAAGCCATTCTCCAATTGATAAATGGTCAAAGGATATGAACAGACAATTTTCCGTTAAAACCATTTTTAATCATATGAAAAGGTGTTCTAAATCACTATTGATCAAAGTAATGCAAATTAAGACAACTCTAAGATACCACTATACACCTTTCAGATTGGTTAAAATGACAGGAAAAGAAAATGACAAATGTTGGAGGGGATGTGGGAAAACTGGGACACATACATTGTTGGTGGAACTGTGAACGGATGCAACCATTCTGGAGAGCAATTTGGAGCTATGCTCAAAAAGTTATCAAACTGTGCATACCCTTTGACCCAGCAATGTTTCTACTGGGCTTATATCCCTAAGAGATCTAAAAGGATCTTAAAGTTCTTTTGCACATGTGCAAAAATGTTTGTGGCAGCCTTTTTTGTAGTGACTAGAAACTGGAATTGGAATGGATGCCCATCAATTGGAGAATGGCTGAATAAGTTATGGTATGAATGGTATGGAATATTATTGTTCTATAAGAAATCTCATGAGGATGATTTCAGAGAGGCCAAGAGAGACTTACATGAACTGATGCTAATTGAAATCAGCAGAACCAGGAGATCATTGTACATGACAACATCAATATTATAGGACAATCAATTCTGATGAATGTAACACTTTCCAACAAGGAGATGACTGATGCCAGTTCCAACGATCTTATGATGAAGAGAGCCATCTACACCCAGAGAGAGGACTGTGGGAACTGAATGTGGATCACAGCATAGCATTCCCACTCTTTTTGTTGTTTGCTTTCATTTTGTTTTCTTATTCATTTTGTTTCCTTTTTTGATCTGATTTTTCCCGTGCAGCAAAAGAATTGTATAAATATGTTTGCACATATTGGATTTAACATATATTTTAACATGTATAACATGTATTGGATTGCTTGCCATCTAGGAGAGGGGATGGGGAGAAGGGGAAAATCTGAAACACAAGGCTATGCAAGGGTCAATGTTGAAAAATTATCCTTGCCTATGTTTTGAAAATAAAAAGCTTTTTAAAAAAACAAAAACCTTGCTCAGATGCATATTAGTTATGTGACTTTGAGCAAATCATTTGGCTTCTCTCAGTCTTAGTTTTCTTGTCTGTAAAATGAGGGGATGTGATGGGTCTCTTAGGTTTCTTTTAGATGTATTCCTGGGAACTGTCTTTGTAAGTGAATTGTCATCCCCTCCCTACTGAGGACCCAGAAAAGAATGTTCAAATTTCTTAGCACTGTCAAACAGCTCAATGTCAGAGATAGTTTTTTTTTAATCAATACAAATGATATTAAAGAAGATGCATTATGATTTGCTTTGTTGCTATACCATAAGGATCATGGGAGTTTTCCATCTGTCTTGCAGTTGAAACCTTTTATATGTGCTATTTTTGTTTCCAACAATCAAAGTAAATGTTTTTTCATCCATCTATCTATGCATTCATTCATTCCAATGATGACCCCTTACTCCAAACATTTTTGAACCCCCTTTTTGAGAACTGCCTATTGAACTCTTGGCACATTTTATTAAGCATCCTTGATAATGGCAGATTTTTGTCTTTTGAGGATGGATTTGATTTTTTGGAAATAGGTAACTCATCAACAAGTCTAGTTAATGAAGCAAGTAATCAGATTAAGTGATACTTTTGAGGTTTAAAAATAAGATATAAATGTGAAACTATAAGTAGTTAATGATATAATAATCATAGGTTACTTTAACTAGACATACATTGTTGTTCTTTCTCTACCAAAAACAGAACAGCTAATGCCTTTTTAAAAATTGCCTTAATGATAAATTTCATTGTCTGGAAAGAGTAGAAAACAAAAGGCAGCTACCATTCTGGTAGTGACCCTCATCAATAAGCAGACAACAAATATTTAAAAGAAACTTGCCACTCTGGGGAACAAGCCAAAGAGGTAGAAGGTATTCCCATTAATCTTCCAGGTAGAAATAGTGAAGAGAGTCAGGCATGTAGCCTGGAGGAAGAAAGAACTAAATGCTGAAAACCTCTAAAAATGTTTTCCTTTACTAGAGTAATTAGAACACACTGGGTTAAAACCTTACATTCTTTTCTGAACTGCAACTGCTGATGCTAGGGTGATCATTCTTAAAAGCTTATAGACTCTAGCTATTTCATCCAAGTGGATTCCAGCAGCCACACACTCAAGATAGCTAGAAAATTCCTTAGGCACTTTAGTCTTCCTTTCTTAATTGCCTTTGCTATTTGTTTTTCTTGCCACTCTCTCTTTTTTGGTCAAAGTCTATGGAGTAAGTTTATTTTATCTTGAATATGCGCACAGGTAGTTGCTTGGGGGGGAAAGGGAGTGTCAAAATTCAGGATTTTAAATTTATTTTTGTTGTTTCCTTTATTTTAGTCTGTCATCCAGTGTATCAGTTATCCCTTCCCAATTTATTTGATTAGTTGGTAAGCATACTTTCTATATTTTGACTAGTACAGAGGCCTTCCTTTCCTGATATTAAAATAATATGTGTTTATGAAGCATTTTAAGGTGTATTTTTCTCGGTGGGGAGTAGGGGGGAAAATTTGTAACAGAAAGCTTTGTAAGGGTTAATGTTTAGTAATTACCCATACATATGTTTTGCAAATAAAAAGTATTAATAATAATTTTTTTAAAAAAAAAAGGTGTATTTTTCTCCCAGAAACCCTGCAAAGTTGGTTTTTAATCAAAGGAGAAACATCAATATTTACTTAAACCAAGTTCAATAATTGTTATATTTAGTGATAGGGTCACTTATTTTTATTACTTCATTCATTGCCTAGAGAGGTGTTATAGTATAGTGGATATTGAGTTAACCTTGGAGTCCTTTGATCAGAAGCAAATCATTTACCCTTTTATGCCCCTAAGCAATCTAAATTACAAAAGAACTATCAATCCTTTCTTTGTTGAAATCATGTGTCCAAATCCTCACCTCCCCAATCCTTTGCTTTTCATTTCCCAACTTTGATAAGTAGAAATTGAAAATTTATTGACATGTATGATATTGTTTAAATTATTAAATTATTTTTTAAAAAAGTATGAGCCAATCATTTGCTAATATCCAAACCCAAGAAAAATCTAATCAACAGCATGTAGTTAAAAGTGAGTACTACTATTCCTATGGCGGCAAATACTTGAAATTCGAGAATAGTACTTAGGAAAAGATATCCACAAAACTTGGACTTCAAAATCTAATAAGCTATGAAGATAGTCACATATCATTTCATTCTTAATAGGATCCAGCTTCATGAACCCTATGAATTGAATTACAAGGAAGCTCCAGGCTAATCTGAATTTCTTGAGCACATTTATAGGAACAGGGAATTCAGAAATGTATTAGGGGGAAAGTCAGCTAGGTATGAAAAATTATCTGTAGATGATTTTCAAGGTAGACTGTACACACAAATAATCTGGCTATATAAATGTGTCAGACTGTATTTTTGTGGAGAGATGAGCTATGTCTTTCACAGAGATAAAGCAAGACCTTGTTGAGGATCACATTGACATGGCTGAGTGTTTTTCTGTTAGGATACTAATATACTTATCCAGTGATAATGATTGATTTTCCTGTGTAAGGAAGTAAATTAACAGTCTTCTGCTCCATTATAGAGAATCTAAAGCAGGAAATAATTTATTTCAATTTTCACTTATTTTAATGTTTTATCTATTTCAGCTGAAGCCCAGAAAGGATAAATGATTTTGAAAGTGTTAACAAAATAAATAAATTTTTTAAAAAAGAAAGTATGACTTTAAAAAGGTTACATGAGCAGTAAATAGCAAAGCCAAGATATGAAACTAGATATTCTGACTCAGAATATAGTTCTTTTTTAAAAAAATTAACTATTCATTTTTAGCATTAAAAAAACTTTAGCTACACATTCTCACCCTCTGTACAGTTCCTCCACCCATTTTTTGTTTTGGGGTTTTGTTTGTTTGTTTGTTTTTTTAATGGGATTTTATTGTTTTCCAATTACATATAAAGACAATTTTCAACAATCATTTTGATAAGATTTTGAGTTCTGAATTCTCTCCTATCCTCCTCTCTCTCCAAGAAATAAAGTAACCTGATATGTTTTATACATATAATCATGTTAAACATATTTCCACATTAGTCATGTTGTAAAAGAAGAAAATGAACAAAAGGGAAAAAAATTAAAAAATCAAAAGAAAGTGAAAATAGTATGCTTCAATCTAATTTCATACTCTGTCAGTTTTTTTTATCTAGATAAGTTTAACATTTTTCCATAATAAGGCTCTCAGAATTGTCTTGGATCATTGTGTTGTTGAGAAGAACTAAGTCTATCAAAGTTGATTATTGCATAATATTGCTGTTACTATGTACAATGTTCTAGTTTGGCTCACTTCACTTAGCTTGAGTTTATATGTCTTTTTAGGTTTTTCTGAAATCCCCCTATTCATCATTTCTTATAGAACAATGATATTCCATTATATTTATATACCACAACTTCTTCAATCATTCCCCAATTTCTTATTCTCTGCCATCAAAATTATTTGCATATGTAGGTCTTTTTTCCTTTTTTTTTTTTTTTAAATGATCTCTTTGGGATACAAATCTAGCAGTGATATTGCTGGATCAAAAAAAATGTGTACCATTTGATGACCATTTGAACATAATTCCAAATTATTTTCTAGAATGGTTAGATCAGTTCACAACTCTACCCAATTTCCCACATCTCCAATATTTATCATTTTCCTTTTCTATCATATTAGCCAATCTGATAGATGTGAGGTGGTGCCTCAGAGTTGTTGTAATTGGTATATCTCTAATCCATAGTAATTTGGAGCATTTCTTCATATGACTATACATAGCTTTGATTTCTTCATCTGAAAATTGCCTTCATAACCTTTGTCTATTTATCAGTTGAGGAAAATCCAATGTTCTTTCCACTACTGAAGGTGCTCCTAATCTAGGGTATTTTCATATGGAAGAAGAAAGCCAAAGGAAAAAATGAGAAGGTTAAATGCCAAAATATGACTCTAGAAGGAACTTTAGGAAAGGGTTCTCACATATAGGAATTGAGAATTTCCAAAGTGATCTAAACTCATTGTGAACCAAGATAGCACACCAGACAAAAAAAACATGCATTTTAAATATAAAATATTTAATCAGAGGTGGAACAAAATTGCTTCTTTCTATCCCTCTTTTCCTCACACTAAAGAAGGGCCACCATTTGGCACATGTGTGTATACATATAAAATTATTCTATGCATACCTCTATTTATAAGTTCTTGCTCTAGAGGTAGAACAGTTCCTTCATTGGTCTTTTGTGGTTGATTTGAGTATTTATAATTCCCAGAATAATCTAGTCATTCACAGTTATTCTTTGAACAATATTGCTGTTACTATATAAAATGTTCTCTTAGTTCTGCTCATTTTACTTTTCATGATTTTATCTGTCTTTCCATGTTTTTCTAAAATCAGCTTGCTTATCATTTCTTACAGCAGAATAGTATTCCATCACAATCATGTACTACAACTTATTTAGTCATTCCCCAATTGATGAAGAATTTCTATTTCTCAAGTGTCAATTTCTAGTTCTTTGCCACCTCAAAGGAAGCTGCTATAAATATTTTAGAACATATAGGTTCTTTTCCTTTTTCCCTCATCACCCTGGGAAACAGACCTAATAATAGTATTGCTGGGTCAAAAGTTACATACAATTTTATAATTCTTAAGGCATAATTCTAGATTGCTTTCTGAAATGGTTGGATCAATTCACAGTTCCATCAACAATGTATTAGTGTCTGAATTTTTCCACATCCCCTCCAACATTTGTCATTTTTTCTTCCTCTCATTTTAGCCAGTGTGATAGCTGTGATATGATATCTCAAAGTTGTTTTAATTTGCATTTCTTTCTTCAATAATGATCTAGAGCATTTTTTATTTGACTCTATATAGCTTTGATTTCTTCATCTAAAAACTGTCCTTTCATATACTTCAACTGTCTCATAATCTTATAAATGACTCATAATCTTATAAATTTAACAAAGTTATCTATATATTTGAGATATGAGTCCATTATCTGAAAAACCATCTATAAAATTTTTCTCCTAATTTTCTGCTTTCCTTCTAATCTTGGCTATATTGATTTTAATTGTATAAAACCCTTTTAATTTAATGTAATAAAAATCATCCATTTCATAATTTTCTCTGTCTTGTTTATTCATAAATTCTTTTCCTATCTGTGAGTCTGATAGGGAATATGTTTCATGTTCTTCTAATTTACTTATGAATATCTGCCTTTATATCTGGGTAACATATCCATTTTGATGTTAATCTTGACAAATGGCATCAGATATTGATCTATACCCAATTTCTGCCAGTTTTCTTAAGAATTTTTAGCAAATACTGAATTTTTATTGCCAAAGCTTAAATTTTGACATTTCTCAAACACAAGGTTACTATAATCATTTAATAATGTATATTGCATATCTACTCCATTCCACTGATCTACCTTTTTATTTCTTAGTAACAAAAAGTTTTGATAATTACTCCTTTATAATTTATGATCTGGTACTGCTAAACTGCTTTCCTTCAAATTTTTTCACTAATTTCTTTAATATTCTTGATCTTTTGTTCTTCCAAATGAATTTTGTTATTTTTTTGTAGCTCAATAAAATAGTTTTTTTGGTAATTTAATTGGGGTGGCATTTAATAATAGATTAGTTCAGGTAGAATCATTTTTATTATATTGGTTCTGTTCTACTTCTTTCCCCCAATGACTAATTGATATTTCTCCAATATTTAAATCTGATTATTTATATAAAAAGTATTTTATAATTATATTCATGTAGTTTTGGGGTTTGTCTTAAGTATGTACTCAGGTATTTTATACCATCTACAATTATTTTAAATAGGATATCTCTTACTATTTTTTCTTGTAGGGTTTTGTTTATGATATATAGGAATGCTGATGATTTGTGTGGGTTTATTTTATATCATGCTGCTTTTCTAATATTATTAATTATTTCAACTAGCTTTTTAGTTGTATCTCTAGGATTTTCCAGGTATATCATCAAATCATCTAAAAAGATATATTTTATCACCTTTTTGCTCATTCTGATTTCTTCAATTTCTTTTTCTTCTTCATTACTCTTGTTAGTATTTTTAATACAATGTTGAATACTATTGGTGATAATGAACATCCTTGTTTCACTCCTAATATTATTGGGAAGGCTTCTAGCTTATTATCCTCATTACAAATAATGCTTTCTGATGATTTTAGATGCTTCTTATCATTTTAAAGAAAAATTCCTTTATACCTGTGCTTTCAAGTGTTTTTTTTTTTAAGTAGGAATTAGTGTTGTGCTTTTCCAAAAACTTTTTTCTGCATCTATTGATATGATCATATGACTTTTGTTACTTTTATTATTCATAGAATCAATTATGTTAATAGTTTTCCTTATGTTAAACCATTTCTGCATTCCTGTTATAAATTCCATTTGATAACAATGTATATTTTTTGCCTATTTTTCTAAATAATTTATTTCATGTTGGAATTAGTTGATCTTTATTTATGGTAGAATGTAAATCCATCTGGTCCTGATGCTTTTTTTTTTTTAAGTTTATATGTGGCCTATTCAATTTCTTTTTTTGAAAACAGGTTTACTTTGATATTCTATTTCTTCTGCTATTCATCTTGTCAGTTTAAGTTTATGCAAATATTCTTCCATTTTTAATTCAAGTTGTTAAATTTATTGGCATAGTTGTCTATTAACCTAGGGACTCATTCTTGCATGAATGTAAAATAAATCTTTCCTGCATTCATCAGTGAATCTTGTTCTTCCCTTAGGCTTGTTTTCCTTTATGCTTTGATCAATTCACTTTATTTATTTATTTTTTTTGCTTTTTTCCTTCTTTTTTTTTGCTTTTTGCTGAGGCAATTGAGGTTAAGTGACTTGCCCAGGGTCACACAGCTAGGGAATGTTTAGTGTCTGAGACCAAATTTGCACTCAGGTCCTCCTGACTTCAGGGCTGGTGCTCTATCCACTGTGCCACCTAGCTGCCCTGATCAATTCACTTTCAAATGACCAGCCCTAGAGCCATATGGATGAGCTTCAGGGGCTGACTCGACATACTGCATCTTCAATCAATTCAAATCCCTTCAAATAGGACTCTGTAAGATGACCCAGCTAAATGCCCATTCTCAGCAGGAAGTAGTTTGAGAAGATGAGATCATTACTCCATACCCCAAAGGACTTTGGGCCCCATTTGTTTGGGAAGAAACTGGAAACGGTGAATGGACCTCAAACCACCCATACCCAATGTCTGAATGGGTTCTCTGTAACTTCACTAGTTCTGTGAAGGGGGCAATTTATATAGGACTAATGCTATTCCGCTGCTACAACAATATTTGGGACTTAGGATTGTGACATTGGGTTAAGATTTGGATTAATGTTGTCAAGAAAGATACTCCACAGACAATTCATTTTGATGCTTGTCAAATTATAGAATATAGAGGCTTGACTACCTGTTGTTAAGTAGTTACAATAAATATTTATGCCCTGATAGAGAAAAAAAGGAACTGCCTATCCAATTTGGAATAATGTTTGGTTAGCTACAAAGGCTGGACATTTAGAAAATGCAGATCAAAGAGTAAGTAACAGGTATAGATCTCTTAGGAAGTCAAGGACTTGAGGCAATCAATAGACATGTGGGTAGAACTGGTAAAGTGCTCTGTAAAGAGTCTGAACAAAAAGCAGTTTCTATGTCTGTGCTACAGATTGCCCCATGCCCAGATAGTGCCATTTCCTTTGAGTATGGAAAAACATGAGAGTGAATTCAAGTGCAAGATCCTTCTGTTCTCAAAAGAACATTCCTGGGGAGAATTTTGCAGTGTTTTGTTCTACCTATTCCCTTCTATGATTGAATAAATGAAGCTATACTAGCCCCT
Source organism: Myrmecobius fasciatus (assembly GCA_023553655.1). Classification (NCBI taxonomy): domain Eukaryota; kingdom Metazoa; phylum Chordata; class Mammalia; order Dasyuromorphia; family Myrmecobiidae; genus Myrmecobius; species Myrmecobius fasciatus. Next base: position 148,174 of record JAJPUD010003298.1, on the reverse strand, counting down.
TATCTCAGCTCTGGAGATCAATCAATTTGCCTCTCATGGCAGGGTGAAAGATTCCAAAAGCTAGGGCTTGTAATGCCAATGTACCTAAGAATGTAACTGGAGGGTAATGCATATATGGAATGTAACTGGAGTGTAACTGAGGGTAGCTCAGGGATTTCCTCAGGCAATTTCTCAGGGATAGACATAGATCAAGCAAACCTTGGATGGTACTGTGGAGGCAGCATTCAAACCTGCTTTGACTGGGAACCGAGTGGGCACCTAGGCACCAACCCAATTGACTATTCCTTTTGCCCTGGCATTTGAAGAAGAAAATCAAGATAGTATCTGATGAATTCAAGGGTAGAAATCTAGTTAATTCTGGATTTGGGTCATTCCTATCTGGTGGGTAAATATTATTGCATAAGTTACACTAGAGAGGCAGTAAAGGGAATAGCAGAGTAATTAGATGCCACTAGGAGAATGGCATGGGAAAATAGAATGACTCTGGACAAGTTATTGATAGGAAAAGGACATTCCTAGTACAGCCTTGTCAGAAGAATTAACAGAGAAATTGGGAATTAGTTATCTATCCTATGTAAGAGGATTTGTGCAGAAGTTAATAGACTTTTATAAAGTGGGATGTAAAAAGTATTAGCCAAATTTGGGGGATTGGAAAAGGATGTGGAAACCAAATTATTAAAAAAGAAAAAAAGGGGGAAATTGTGAGAAATGGATGGGCATTTATCAGGTTTTCACAGTTATGGAAATTGAATTAGAGAAATGAAACTTAAATTAGAAAATTGAAACCTGCAAGGACATCAGAGAATAATCAAGGGTGAAGGTTATCTCCCCCAAAAGAATGTAAACTCCTTGTGAGCAGGTTCTGGGTTTTGTAATCCTGGGTGGTGATCTGAGATTTGAAAAGAATCTTTTGTTCTTTGTCCCAAGCCTTTCTAGAATGTAAACTCCTTGAGAGCAGGGCCTAGCTATGTGATAAGAGATAGAAATTTCCCTCCATGCAACTTTTGTAACATTCAATTATTGGGAATCAGATGAGGGACTTGTGCTTCAGGATAAGAAATAAAATACTGGGGCAGCTAGGTGGTGCAGTAGTTAGAGCACCAGCCCTGAAGTCAGGAGAACCTGAGTTCAAATCCGACCTCAGACACTTCCTAGCTGTGTGACCCTGGGCAAGTCACTTAACCCTAATTGCCTCAACAAAAAGCTAAAAAAAAAAAAAAAATACTGCCTTTGGAATTTTAAAGTGTGTCTACTAGGTACTTAAACACCCATTCTTCCAAGAATGTAAAATCTTTCCTGCATTCAATAAATAAATAAATTGGCATGTGCTTAGACAAAATATTTGATTTGATCTTGATTTTCTCTCTTTTTAAAGATCATTAAGCAATGGTTTATATTATTGAGGTTTTTTTTCCCATAAAACCAACGCCTAGTTTTATTTATTAATTCAATGATTTTCTTACATTCAATTTTATCAACCTTATATTTAATTTTTAGGATTTCCAATTTGTTATTTAATTTGAGAGTTTTAAAATGTATTCTTTTTCTAGGTTTTTTAAATTATGTCTTTAAAATTGCAATGTTCTTCCTCTATTTTATTGATTTAAGATTTTAGTGATATAATTTTTCTTCTGATTATTGCTTTTGCTGCATAGATTTTGGTATGTTGTCTCACTGTCTTGCTCTTAAATGAAATTATTGATTGTTCCTGATTTGTCCTTTAAAATATTCATTCTTTGGCAAGAAACTGGAAACTGAGTGGATGCCCATCAGTTGGAGAATGGTTGAATAAGTTATGGTATATGAATGTTATGGAATATTATTTTTCTATGAGAAATGATCAGCAGAATCATTTATTATTTCAGAGAGACCTAGAGAAATTTACATGAACTGGTGCTAAGTGAAATGAGCAGAAGTAGGAGATCATTATTATACATGGCCACAAGACTATATGATGATCAATTCTGATGGACATGGCTCTTTTCAACAATGAGATGATTCAGGCTAGTTCCAATGATCTGGTGATGATGAGAGCCATCTATACCCAGAGAGAAGACTGTGGGAACTGAGTTCTAAGAATCCCTTCCTTATCTTTTTCTCTTGCCCTTCTATTCCTTAATGTGTCCATATTGATAAGAATCCAAATATAGATAGCTACTATGGGAATAGAAAAAAAATCTGTGTTCTTATTCAGATGAAGATAGTGGAGCTAAAAAAAAAAAGGCCACTCCTTTTTTCAATAAGAAATGTCAAATGGTCCCAAGCACAAAAAGTTCTTGGAAAAACTTAAAAAGGACTTTAAAAATCAAATAAGATGGGGCAGCTAGGTGGCGCAGTGGATAGAGCACCAGCCCTGAAGTCAGGAGGACCTGAGTTCAAATCTAATCTTAGACACTTAACATTCCCTAGTTGTGTGACCCTGGGCAAGTCACTTAACCTCAATTGCCTCAGGAAAAAAAAATCAAATAAGAGAAGTTGAAGAAAAATTAGGAAAAAATGAAATGCAAGAAAATTAAGAAAATTATGAAAAAAAGTAAACAAAATGGGAAAAAAGAAATCCAAAATCTTGTGGAAGAAAATAACTCCTTAAAAATTAGAATTGGGTAAGAAGTTAATGATTTACTAAGACAACAAGAAATAATAAAACAAAAACAAAAGAATAAGAAAAGAAGAGAATGTGAAACATTTCATTAGAAAAACAACGAACATGGAAAACAAATTGAGGAGAAATAATATATGAATTCTTGGACTACCTGAAGTTAATATTAAAAAAAAAGAGTCCAGCCCCTATACTTTGAGAAATTACTAAGAAAATTTATTCCAAAGTTTTAAAATTAGAGGATAAAATAGAAATTGAAAAATTGTACCAATCACCACTGAAAGAGATCCCAAGATGAAAACCCACAGAAATGTTGTATTAAGCTTTGAAGCTTCTAAGTCAAGGAGAAAATACAAACAAGTAACTAAAAAGAAACAATTTAAATACTATGGAACTATAGTCAGGATAACACAAGATTTATTAAACATAAGATATATTATACGACTGAAGGGCAGGGAACATGATATTCTACATTCATTTTGTTTGTACAAAAACTTTTTAACTTGATATAGTCAAACTTATCTATTTTGTGATTAATTATGACCTCTAGTTCTTCTTTGGTCACAAATTCCTTCCCCCTCCAAAGGTCTGAGAGGTAAACCATCCTACATTGTTCTAATTTGTTTATAATATCATTCTTTATGCCTAGATCATGAATCCATTTTGACCTTATCTTGGTATATGGTGTTAGATGTGGGTCAATGCCTAATTTCTTCCATACTAGTTTCCAATGATCCCAGCAGTTTTTGTCAAATAGTGAGTTTTTATCCCCAAAACTGGGGTCTTTGGGTTTATCAAACACTAGATTACTATTGTCATTGAGTATTTTGTCCTGTGAACCTAACCTATTCCACTGATCCACTACTCTATTTCTTAGCCAGTGCCAAATGGTTTTGGTGACCACTGCTTTATAATATAGTTTTATATCTGGTGCAGCACCCTCATTTGCATTTTTTTTCATTAATTCCCTTGAAATTCTTGACCTTTTGTTTTTCCAGATGAACTTTGTTGTTATTTTTTCTAGGTCAGTTAAATAATCTCTTGGGAGTTTGATTGCTATAGCACTAAATAGATAGATTAGTTTAGGTAGTATTGCCATCTTTATTATATTCGCTCGACCTATCCAAGAGCACTTGATGTTTGTCCAATTGTTTAGATCTGACTTTATTTGTGTGTAGAGTGTTTTGTAGCTTTGCTCATATAGATCTTGACTTTCCCTTGGCAGATATATTCCCAAATATTTTATACTATCGATAGTTATTTTGAATGGAATTTCTCTTTGTATCTCTTGCTGTTGCATTTTGTTGGTGATGTATAAAAATGCTGATGATTTATGTGGATTTATTTTGTATCCTGCAACTTTGCTAAAGTTGTGGATTAATTCTTTTTTTTTTAATTTTTTTTAAAATTTTTTTTTATTTTTTTATTTTTTTTTAATTTTAAGCTTTTTATTTGTATAACATATGTATGGGTAGTTCCCCAACCTTGATCTTTACAAAGCTTTCCAATACAAATTTTATCCCCAGTCCCCTCCCCTCCCCTAGATGGCAGGAAGTGCACTACATGTTAATAATGTTGAAATTCTTGAGAAGTTATGCAAGAAAAATCCTATCTACAAGAAAAAAAAAAGAATCAGAGAAAGGCAACACAATGCAAGCAAATGTCAATAGAGATCATGAAAATGTTACGTTGTGGTCCATATTTCACGTTCCTCTTTCGGGGTGTATATGATTTTCTTCAGTGAACAACTGGAACTGGTTTGAGACAATTCTTTATTGGAGAGAGCCATGTCCATCAGAATTGATCATCATGTAATACTGTTGTTGCTGTGCATGATGATCTCCTGGTTCTGATCGTTTCACTCAGCATCACTTCATGTAAGTCCCTCCAGGCCTCTCTGAAATCGTCCTGCTGGTCGTTTCTTACAGAGCAATAATATTCCATAACATTCATATACCATAATTTATTCAGCCACTCTCCAATTGATGGGCATCCACTCAGTTTCCAGTTTCTAGACACTACAAAAAGGGCTGCCACAAACATTCTTGCACATGTGGGTCCCTTTCCCTCCTCTAAGATCTCTTTGGGATATAGGCCCAGTAGAAACACTGCTGGGTCAAAGGGTATGCACAGTTTGACAACTTTTTGAGCATAGCTCCAAATTGCTCTCCAGAAGGGTTGGATCCGTTCACAGTTCCACAAACAATGTATTAGTGTCCCAGTTTTCCCACATCCCCTCCAACATTCATCGTTATCTTTTCCTGTCATTTTAGCCAATCTGACAGGTGTGTAGTGGTATCTCAGAGTTGTCTTAATTTGCATTTCTCTGATCAATAGTGATTTGGAGCAACTTTTCATATGACTAGAGATGGTTTTAATTTCATCATCTGAAAATTGTCTGTTCATATCCTTTGACCACTTATCTATTGAAGAGTGGCTTGAATTCTTATATATATGAGACAATTCTCTATATATTTTAGAAATGAGGCCTTTATCAGAGCCATTAAATGTAAAGATGATTTCCCAATTCGATGCTTCCCTCCTAATCTTGTCTGCATTTGTTTTGTTTGTACAGAAACTTTTTAACTTAATATAGTCAAAATTATCCATCTGGTGTTCAATTAGGAGTTCCAAGTCTTCTTTGGACATAAATTTGTTCCATCTCCACAGGTCTGAGAGATAAACTATATTACGTTCTTCTAACTTGCTTACAAAGTCCCTCTTTATATCTAGATCATGAACACATTTAGATCTTATCTTGGTATGTGGTGTTAGGTATGGGTCAAGCCCTAATTTCTTCCACACTAGTTTCCAATTTTCCCAGCAGTTTTTGCCAAATAG